>OY754964.1:43445322-43772822 GCA_963576475.1 Molanna angustata | reverse complement strand
TTTTAGTCAGTGTTAGCAATATGTTGAAATAGTCATATTAATTTACAAAATCAATGTCAAAGAAATATGTGTTTGAGTCTGATTATTTGTCCTTGTCTATAGCATATGTTTGTTTAGAGAAACATCGAATATAGGTATCTTATAGAACTATACATATGTAGGTAATCTGCTCATGTGTTCTATGACTCTGCTCTAGTAATAGTAAATAAAGTGTCGTCATCAGAACCCCATGTCCAGAAGGGACAGGAAGAACTTAAGCTTAAAACTTTCTTATGTATGATAATTTTTATTTATTGTATTGGATATTTTTTACTCATTCTGAATTTATCAAAACAAATAAACAGTTTAAAAATAACAAACACGATTTTTTCGATGCGTATTGCTTCACATTTACCTTTCCAAGTAATTCCGGGTATTAATATATAGTTAGTTATAAATAAACTATTGCATGTAACACATGAGATCCAACTGTCGATAGCGATAGTATGTATAGTTGAAGAATAAGTACCAAACTATAAATCCAAATTATTGAAAATTTTAACACATGTTGGTATGTATGTCAAGATAGAACAGTATGGAGGTCAGTCCTCTTTTTCTACCCGGAATATGAAAACAGCATGATGGTTCTGTATGTATGTTTGGATATTAAGTACCTACCTATCAAACTATTAAGTCTTCTTACATATTGTGTATATATGCGACTGCCATACAAATTGTATGAATCAATGTCGTCACTAAATTCAATTTTTAAAAAAATTGTTAAAAAAAATTGAGATGTACTACTTCAATGTTAATATTTTTTATAGAAAATTAAATCATCTAGTTGGGATTTTTCGGATTTTTTCGATGTTTTTAAAAAAATTTGAAATATAGGTAGTTAAACTCATAAATTTATCATTTAAAAATATTTTTCTTAATAAAAAATGTTAGAAACCCTAGAATTAAAAAAAAAACTAATATGAGATTTTGTATTTGTCTATGTTTATAGCAATTTTCAACGTTCTAGCTTTTATCGTTTCTGAGATATATGGAAAAATAAAGTAAAAATTCAAATGTTGATAACCCCTGACTGAAAAAAATTCACAATTCTGAGTATTAAAGTTTTGTAGGCCTATAACTGTTTATATATTCTGAAATTTTGGGCTCTGTAAATTGAGCGGATCAAAAGTTATAAGGGGGGGGGGACAGACACATACACAGACACACAAAACTCACATAAAATGTTCTACTCCGAATTCTGAGTAAATCCATGTACGGGAACATATATGCTGCGAGGCCTCTAGTTGGTGTTATTAGCATGCAAAAAGTCCACTACGCCATTCAAAATGTTCCTTCGTACACGCTTCTTGGCTTAATAATGTCGATTCATTATGAGAATTGAATTCTCATGAACGAATCGACAGTTGGAATAGAAATCGCGAAGTGAAAAATTTACTGGAATGTGTGTAATGTGTGGTGGTAAAACTAAGCAATATGGATGAGTTATGTGATCTGTTATCCGATTCACAAATTTAAGGTCAGTGTGCTGCTAAGAACGTCAAAAACCGGTTACTCGAACAAGTGCAGCGAGAAGATCTGCTATACAAAAAATAATGTCGTTTACAGTTGACTCAAAGACGAATCAACGAGCTCTGAATATCCATACAAGTACCTACTTCTGAATCTATCCTTTATTTCTGAATCTATCCTTTATTTCTTAGAAAAATAATATTCGCATATGAATGAAATTTATGTGCAAGCGTTATTTAGTCTTGAAATTTTTTTCATATTTCAACCTATTGTAATTTTCATCTTTATTTTACGATATCCATTTCAGTACTTATATCAACGTCGTTATATTTATTGCATATTTTCACTAGGTAGGTAGGTATATATAGTTACTGGCAAATAACTTGAAAGTTTATGTACCTAGATTATACCTATGCATTATTTCTAGGTTGTGGTATTTGCGTAAATAGTCCCTTTCCCCACAGAAATTTCTCAAGATATTTGCCGGTAATTATACCAAGGTACATGAAAATACTAATGTTATTTCCCTCAATTAGGTACTATTCATTCATTTTTGGCTTGTTTAGGTAACAAGCATTGGAATACTATTTCTGGCGCAATTCAGGGGTGACATCTGTGCGAAGATACATTGTCACCTCATGTATACGGATTGTTGCTTTCATTGTTTACAAAAAAATCAACTTCTCAATAGATGGTGTTACAAAAAAGGTTTCTGCGTTATTTCATAGATGGCGATAGTAAAAATGTGATATTTTAGAATTGTTTCCCATTATTGAAATATAATATATAGAACTTACAAAAATCGCATTGATAAGGAAACTCAATAAGATGGCATAATTGGTGAAAGTTGCGCAAGCGCATAAAGTGGTCACTTAAACCAGCCGATGACTGGACGTTAAAGCTCTGTAGGTGCCTTGAGTTCCTGGTCCTTCTATAATATTCCAATTTCATCACTATTGAGATGTTGAAAAATTGTCAAAAATTTATTAAAAATATAATTATTAGTAAATAAGGCGACTAAAAAAATATGAATGATTGGAAAATGAATTTTTGTAAAAACGACGACTAATTAAAACAAAAATTACTAGGTATTTCAATAATTATGACTAAAGAAAAAAAAATATACAGCACTGCATTCTGGGGCATTTTTTCACCCCAAAGATATTACGAAATCGCAAACGATTACTGAATGATTTTAAATCATATTATTCTGACGTGTAGATCCATCATTGGTTACATTTACAGAATACATGGAGGGAAGGGTGAATGCGTGTGCGCATGTTCATTACTGATCGATATATAGTGGCGTGGGGGTAATTATGCATTCCTGGGTTAAAATAAAATCAATTAAAAATAAACAAGAGAAGTAAAAAAAATGCAATCGATATAAATAACGCCTGAATACTATGCAACATGTATAACAATCACAATTCAAGTACCTATAGCAATTTATTCAATTTTATCAAATGAATCAAGTTAGACACAGTTTGAACATGTATTGTCATACACAATTTATTTATTTATTTATTTTTAACATTTTAATGTAGGTACATAATTTATTTGCCAGTACAAATGGCAGACTTATTGCCTAATGACGATTTCTTCCAGACAACCATCAATTATGAAAGTTTCAAAGCTCTAACTGGTCGGGAAGTTAGATCAAAATATATTGGAAAATTCCAGTTCAGACAGGTGAAGTTAAAAAAGGTTATAATAAAAATATTCAAAATCTAATCTTACATGATTCATTCGATGTTGAATATTTTTAACCTAATGAAATTTTTAATTCCAATTATTTAACGAATGAATTCCACCCCCCCCCCCCAAGTGACTTGAGTATTTACGCCGTGGAGGGGAGCGGCACATATACCAACCAAGTAAATAAACACAAAATTGCGGTCTGCACACCATGTGACGTGCTCAAGTTGTTTGCCGCTAGCTGTACAATTCATAAAAATAATTAGATTGTATCATTGACGAAAGAATTCACTTGGCAACATTTTGACGAAATGATAACATTCTTTCAACTGTCATTATTCAATAGACGATAGATATCATCATATCTTATGAGTGCAATATTATATTATAATTAATATCAGTCATCTATTTTGATCCTGCATCCTCAATTTATAATCTTGTAATTATTACTAATTTCATAATTATTTTTATGATAAAATTCATTCAATAAAATTTATACTATACAATAAAACATATATGAAAATAGATATTGAAAAAAAAACAAAAGACAGTTGGCTTATATTCATCGGCATAGATGAATCCAATAATAATTTAAGTTTATTTTAATTTGCTTGCAATTAATTTGATTATAATTTATATTTATTAAGTTTTCAAGCATCGTAATTGGTTAAGTTATTGATACCTACATACTAATAGTATTTACATATCAGACGTCCTAAAACAGGTTCACCTAGTTGTACGTCCAACGTCCAATGAGACAGTATAAAATTAATACAGAATTTTATAATGATAAAAAAATATGCAACAATTAATCAAAACATAAATAAATATACTATTGGTGAATATTTCTCAATGTATTGGTACATAGTAATATCTATCTAATATCTAATATGACATGGGTAATAATATCGGTCTTAGTTCGATTCCTGGTGGAGACACAATTTTAAATTGTGTTTTCAATCCGGATCTGTGAGAGGATAAACATGATTCATAAGTCTCCATAATATGGCTTCTTGTTATAAGGTGAGTGTTAAATTTATTAATATTTGATACAGTACCTACTTACCTGCTAGCATGAGCGAATTTAATTAGAGACCCAAAAACCCGGACTTTCCTTTACGAATATATAAATACATAAAAAATAATACATATAAAAGGACAAAATGGAATTTATTTTATTGTGTATTTTTAAATGTGATATATTATACAAATAAAGTTAAATAAATAAATCAGGTAAAAATTCCAATATAACAAAAATATCACGTGCGCCTGTTCCAATATTATAGGATGTTAAAAGTACCATTTGTGGAGTAGCGCGGGGCTGTTCGAATTTAAGGTTTTATACCATTCACATATTATATGGTAGTACCTGTTCGCTGTTTATATGTATATTATTATATTGCTTGCTATTCTATCGCTTTCTTTTTCACACAAATAGGATTTGGCTTAAAATAGAGTTCACAGATTTTTTTATTGTGAGTATATATTACTATTAAACCATATATTTTTCTAAGTTCTGTTTTTTTCTGGTTTATATTTTTGAAGAAGAGGTAAAACGAGAGAGTTCTAAAAAAATGTCGTGAGAACGACACTAAAATTATGTTTTATGGTATGGTTGTTTCTCGTAATTGTGAATATAATTACAAGTATTTTTGGTATTCTCTCCCATGGGATTTTTTTATTCCATATTGAATAAATCAGAAAGTGTTTTGAAAAATAAATTATAGTTCACTGAGATTTCTATAGGAATTAATTTCGAATCAAAGGTTAGAAAAACTATCATTTCACGAAAAAAGGAATTAATTATATACTAATATTTAAGACCAACAACTAATTTAAATATTGCTTATGAGGTTAGGTTTCGTAAATATTACTTTAATAGATCGGTTAATAAAACCAAATGGATTGTATTGTTCCTACTTTCAAAACTTTCTTGCTGGAATTTCGTATTTTTTTCAATGAAAAAACTGTTTGGAATTGTATCGAATTCTATAAAACCTCATCAAGCCATGTACTAAAATAATACGAGTTCTTTAGTTTCATTTCATTCTTTTCATATTATATTTTTAGTGGTTCTTTTTACTTATTTCAAAAAATGATATTAAAAGTAGAAAATATTTTTTCGCAGGTGTTTTTATATTAAATCACATGTTTTACGTGTTTAAATACGCTTAAAATCACTGGGCAAACAATTAAATTATTAATTAATTAATATCAAAAAAGTAAAAATTATCGACATTTTCCAATTTTCGTTCAGGGTTTGCGAGGTTCGAAAGCCCTAGGAACGTCCCTGCCTGTCAGTTGCCTGAGAAGCAATACACAATAAAAAAAGAATTATTTTCTAAAATTATAAACATCCTCGCCGTAAATAAAAAAAGTTTGTGGCCAACATCAAACTCTTCACTATATATAGTTCAAAATATTTAAATCCAGTAATATTGTATGCTTCGAAACCAGTCGTATCAAGGTATAAAAATAAATCATTCGTGGTTTAATACAAGTGAAATGTACTTAATAAATAGGTACCTATATTTTTTTAAGAATGTGCCACAGAGTTATATCTCCGAACATATTATAATAACTCAGAATGTTTGATCGATAAACGTCTGTGCGATTTTGCTCGGGAAATAAGATAGTGAAATTAATATAACATGGATTGCATAAAAAATATATTGCAAATCAGATATGAGTTGCTAAATATAGCACGTGAGTTTAATTTTTCCGCATCACCATGATATGAATTTGTCAGGTAGGTACAACTACAAGTTGTTATTTTGTTAGCTATCTATACCTACATAGTTTTACAGTATGTGGTCCATTATATATGTACATAGGTACGAGATGATTTGACTGACAATAGTAGTTAGTAGGTAGGTATATTATGTGTATAGTTGTATTAGTAAACTAGTTGCCACAACAAACACGACGTGCTTTGTGAGTAAACCAGTTGTTCTCAGATAAAAATGGCGTAATCTAACCATACTTATGTGAAAATAATCATAATCCAACCGTCGATTTGTTCAGGAGAACTTTGTTCTCTTAACATATCGACAATGTATCAAGCCAGAATACGCGAGAATTGTATGGAGAGGTCTACTTTTTTCACGGCTTTTCCAACTTTGAAGTTAAAAAACACCAACTTAGAGGCTTCGCAGCATATATGTTCCATACACGGATTTACTCAGAATTCGGAGTAGAACATTTCGTGTGTCTGTGTGTGTGTGTGTGTGTGTGTGTGTGTGTGTGTGTATGTCTGTGTGTGTGTGTGTGTGTGTGTGTGTGTGTGTGTGTGTGTGTGTCCCTTATAACTTTTGATCCGCTCAATTTACAGAGCCCAAAATTTCAGAATATATAAACAGTTACAGGCCTACAAAACTTTTATACTCGGAATTTTGAATTTTTGTTTCAGTCAGGGGTTATCAACTTTTGAATTTTTATTTTATTTTTCCCTATATCTCAGAAACCATAAAGCTAGAACGCTGAAAATTGGTATAAACATAGACAAATACAAAATCTCAAATTAGTTTTTTCAAAAAAATTCCAGGGTTTCTCAAACATTTTTTATTAAGAAAAGTATTTTTTTTTTTTATGATAAATTTATGAGTTTAACTGCCTATATTTCCATTTTTTTTTTAAATATCGAAAAAAGCCGAAACACCCCAACTAGATAATTTAATTTTATATAAAAAATATTAACATTGTAGCAGTACTTCTCAAATTTTTTTATAAAAATTGAATTTAGTGACGACATCGCTTCATACAATTTGTATGGTAGTCACCTATACACAATATCAAAGAAGACCTTATAGTTTGATACTTCATCTCTAAACATACAATATACATATACCATCATGCTGTTTTCATATTCCGGGTAGGAAAAAAAGACGACTGACCTCCATACTATCCTATGTATCTTGACTACCTAGGTACATGTGTTGTATAGAAAACTAAATATCATAAAATAATAAATAATTTGTATTTATGGGTTTGGTACTTATTCTTCAACTATACATACTATCGCTGTCGACAGTTGGATCTCATATGTTACATGCAACTAGTAATAAAATTGGTTATATTTTTTGCCTTTACATAAATAATAACAAATTATAAATATTATAGATGCAAATAATGTAAGTACCTATGTATGAATGGATGATACGAAAAATATGACCAATTTCGACTTTTCATTTCTCGGTGTTAATTGATGAAATCAAATGCTTCAACTCTCCTCTTATGATCTACCTATATTTATTGCTTCATTCACGTTCATGCAGGTGATATCGTCATAATATGAACTTTCAAATTATTCTGGGGGGAACGTCTGGTCAACCGGCGAAATCAAAACCATCCATGTTAACCCATATCATGGATATAATTATCATTTGGAGTAACGATGTTATAGAACTCCATAAGATAATTATATCCATGATATGGGTAAACATGAATGGTTTTGTTTCCGCTTGTTGATCAGACTTGCCCCTCCTGATCTACATTTAATAACAAGATCATCTAAAAGATAATAGATATGTATGTACATAAACATAATCACGACATATTTTTAACGGTTGAGGCAGAGAAAATCGAACCTCATATTTATCCATTCGCTTATTTTATTATCAATAATCTAAAAATTCGCCACATAATACGCTAAGAAATGAATGCAAAAATATTCAAGGGATCAGTTTGTATCTATTGTATTTATTCTGTAAAACTGTATAATATTTTGTGTTTATTTAAAACTTATATTCTTTTTTTGACTGAAAAACAGTCTTCAGAAAGGCAAGTATAGAAGAGACTTCTGGATTCAGTAAAGGCCCACCTAGGGCTGTCGAGCTAATTACAATGATAAGTTATGTTTTTAAGAGAAGTTTTTTTATATAATGAATATGTCCTGTCATTTCCAATAAGAGTTTGCTATCATAAAATTTAATATCATAATATTCTGATTTCAGCTCATTCCAATAAGAATTTTCTTACGGATGTACTTGATTGCCAGCTATTCTATGAAATTAGTAACAGTCTTGATCGACCACCTTGACCTTGCTTGTCACTAGTAATTAGGGTTTTGATTCTCAATAAAAAAACTGCGGCTATTGAAGTAAATTTTTAGTTTAATATAAAATTATAAACTTGGAGAAACTTAGTTACGGAAAATATTCATCAATATCTACTTGACAAGTGGGTATTTTCTATTGTATTTCACATAATGTATATTATGTTAGTGCAATGGTTAGGTACATGTATTATCCATCTGTTTTCACATGACTTTTACAAAGAATCGTCCTTGATGAAACAACTGAGTCAATTCTCATATTATATTTCTTTACTACGGGGAAACGAAAACGTAAATGTTCTAATGCAACCGACAGTATCATTCACAAGACTATCCCTGTTTTCAGCAGTGCAGAATTTTACAATGAGACGATCGTCAGGATACGCATATGAATCAAAACCTTCATTTTCTATAATATCGCTAAGCTTTTTAATATACAAAATGAAAAGAATGGGCCCCAAAATTGACCCCTGTGTCACCCTATATTTATTTTTCTTCGAAGATGACTTATTTTGCAATAAGACCGATTGTCGTTTATCAGATAAATATGATCTCATCGATTTTAAAATATTCCCACAATTCCATATTCATATTCCAGAATAAAAAGAAAAATGTCATGATCTATGATGTCAAAAGCAGCGCTCATGTCTAAAACTGATAAGGGTTCGACCTCTTTGCCACCGCGCCTTCTAAATAAAAGTGTTGTTTGATGTTTTTTCTGTTATACCTGCATTTTTATTAAATAGGCATCCATAATATGGAGTACCTACATTTATTCGTGGAAGGTATAATTTATGTTTCTCACGGCTATTTTGATTTAATTGGAATGGGCTAATCATTTTATGTACCTACTACCTACCTATATAGACAGTGTTCATTTTATTACAGATACAGATACCTATGTACCTAGATATGATTTTAAATACAAGACGTAAGTACCAAAGTACCTCTAATATAAACAGATAAAATACTTGTAGGTATTCACGAACACTATCTTTCGAACAATGTAACAAATATTTCAGATAATAAATGTATGGGGATACGTAATGAGATATTTATAAAATTATGCTTTGCAATATATTAATTCTAAACCTACCCTGTAGAAAATAGTCATGATCATCCTTTTATTGAATTGAATATATTATAAACATAAAAAAACCTTATTTTTTTACTTGTCAATTAAATTGGAATGGAAATGTATCTAATTTTGAAATATTTCCTAGTTATAATTATATAAAGAAAACATCATAGTCAAAATACTTACGTCGTCGGGAGGAAAATCATAGCACTCGGCAATTTTTTGATAAAGTTCTTTCACATTTGAAAAACCAGATATTCTGCCGAGAGGACTTCCGTGCGCCTGCTGACAGTTAAACACCAACTGCGGTCTTTGAACATTGGATTCATTATTATTTGACTTTGTATTATTGTTTTCAATTACACTTCCCACTTTGTTATTTCCCTGATTCTTCGGTATGTCTTCAATTTTGGGCGCTGGGGCTCGAGGCGCTTTTTTTTTAAACAGGGACATGTTTAACAAATTTTAATCGCTCTACCGCACTAAACGATACGCCGACAATTTTCACGCGAAACGAATTCTAATCTTGGTCAACATAATTTTATCTACCTCGAAGATAACACATTATTTATCTGAAACTAATTTTAAAAGGTTATTTACACGTCATGCGTTTTATTATTATTATGTACACAGGAAAAACACATCCAGCACTATAACACAACACTCCACTTGCGTGCTAACAACCGACTGATACCTTAGCAAAGCCATCGTAATGATGAAATATTTTCACCTCTGCGGTATAATAAATCGAGTACCGCAGCGCAGAGGTCTCTGAACAACTCATAAAAAGGAACCTATCAACTGCAAGAAAATTTTGTTGTTATTATTTGATGAGTTCGTATTTTATATTCTGGGTGATATGATTGATACCCACCTATTCGATATTATACAATTTATTGTCATATCAAGATGGATTGCTTACAAAAAATCTTTATAGTCCGTGACGCGGAATATTCCGTTTAGTATCATACCTTCATGATTCCTTTATTGAATTTAAGTACTTGAAGTTGAACGAATTGTTTTTTACAGAAATGATACCTACTGATTCCGATGACTTCAATCAGACCCCAGATTTTATTGAAATGAAATGATTTATTTTTCCTTATTTTTACATATTACAATAACAAAAAGTAAAGACTAATAATAAACATACTGGGCCTTACTTACTATTTGTAATTTAGGTTTAAGCTGATACTTACCCAGTTTTTTGTATGGCCAAAACTGACTTAGCATTGGATTAAACCCGTATTATAAATAGTAAGTAAGGCCCACTATGTACAATTATTCCTATTTGGAAATAACTGCCTCAAGAGACGAGTCTGTTCTGAGGCAGTCCTTTTCCTATTTGGTCTAAGGTGACACGTTATTAAATGCAAAAGAATTAAACATAAACAGGAAATAAAATAAACAGAAAAACATACCTCTATAGTACCTACAAGCATTTATTCTATATTATATATGAGGATGTCCATGTATATTATATACTTGTTTCAAGGACATATTCACTCTAAAAAAATATATAAAAAAATAAAAATAAATGTATGGGATTTATTTGAATTGAGAGACTCAGATGGCTTGGATACGTAGAATAAATGAGCGATTGCCCGCCAGAAGAGTCCTTCACCACAGACCAGAGGGTGTGCGGCGAAGGGGGAGACCCAAGCTGAGATGGATGGACTGCGTCTAGGGGGACCTGGACTCTTTGGGCGTTGTCAATTGGAGACTTGGACACATGGAGCGAAGACTTCTTTTGGATCCTTCGGATGTGGACCCGATGATGATGATTTTCCTTGATATTGGAAAATTAAAGTCATCTAACTTATTTAGTTAAATATATTAGAACTAGCTTCAACTAAGCTATTGAAATATGATAAGAAGAAATATTATCGAAAAAAATTTATTACGCAATATGTATAAACCGTTCAATAGGCATTTGACTCCTGAGCAGAAAGTATCGGGTTCGATTTCCAGTTGTCACAGCAGGATTTCTTTCTCCACTATTATTTCAAAGACAAATCAATTTTTTAACTGAACTTGACGTTGCTTGTTCGAGGGCCAGACACAGGTCGCAATGGACGACCCCGCGTCCTTCCTGCACATAAGCCAATGGCTCAAAAGCTACGTCGCTTTGCTATTATTGTATTTTTATATTAAATTAGGTGTTGAGTATATTATGGTTTCTTCTTCTTGCGCCGCCATTGATAGATGTTGGCGACCATCACACCAAACTCATCCCGATCTTGCGCCAACCTAATTAGTGACGCCGCATCCACTGCCTGAGGTTTTTAAGCCACGATATTCTTTTACGCCCTATCTCCGTCTTCTCTCCACTATGAGTTGTAGAAGGGCATATCTATCATCAAGGAATATTTGGTCAAAATATACGGATTTGCGTCTCTTGACAGTGGTCAGCAACTTTCTCCATCATATTTAGAACTCTTTCATTTGATACTATCGACCCATGAGATGCGCATCAATCTTTTGTATAGCCAGCACGTATCTCGAATGCTTAAATTTTATTTATTGATGAGATTTTGATAGTCCAACCACCAACTCCATACAACAGTATTGGCAACACGTATGTTTTAACAGCTCTTTATCCTGTACTTAGCTTTAGATTTCGGTTAAACAGTAGTTTTTGCATTTTATAGAATACTTTGATTATCTAAGTGTGTGAATGAAAAAAAATCTTGACTGAAAACATGATCAGCGATTGGCCATATTTTTTACTATGAAGTTGACTTTAAATACTATTAAAATAACTCAATAACTGAGATATAACTATAATAAGGCAGATAAATATAATAATGTGCCAAAATGTACTCAGACGTTCTTTGGTAGAAAGATAACAAAATTAACTTTTGGCTCTGAAGATTAACAGGATTTGGCATCCCATGTTTTCTGTCTGTGCAATGTGGGATATCCGTTAACATAACGTGTACTACGTTCATTCGTGAAGACGTTCTGTGAACGAAACAACATTTCATCGTCGAGCAATGGCTTGATGGTGGTGAAAAAGCTGATAATGGTCGCTATAGAGGCAGTATAATATGGACTAGGTGATGTGCGCTGTAGCAGCTACCAAGAGATGAAGGGGCTGACGGACAACAGATATGTGGAATGCTTGGTGCAAAGTTAGCACCACAAAACAATCTTAGGATTGTAACCCAGGAGAAGTTCTTTATATACTTATTTGAAAATATTATTATATCATAAATTTTCAAAAAAGTCGAGGGCATTTATGTTATACAGCTTGCAGCTGCAAGGCGTTTGGTAAACGGCATGAAGATTATTATATGTAAATGTTACATACATAGTTTCACTAGGTATCAATCCACATATGTAATTATTAAATCAATCTGTTTGAATCCTATATGATACTTTTGGATCTTATAAAAAATGGAATATGATCATGCAGGTGTTGAAATGAAACAAGACCTTTAACATCATAAAAAACGAGTGGGTTGTGGCCAACGCTAAACTCCTCACTATCATGTCATTCTATAAAGTATTCAAATTTTGTATGGAAAATTTGCAGCATTTCCATGAAATGAGTTTGTTAAATTATTTTTTATTTAAATATTTTATTATGAAAACTTGATAACTCTTCAATGCCATTTTATGAAAGTGATGTGCCTTTTTACCAATTTGAATATAAAAATTTCAAATTTTAAGTTTCCTGAGTTTGGGGTCACTATGAAATATTTGACGGTTAAAAAAATTGAGAAGCACTATTCATATATCGTTCAAAATCTAATGGGGTCTAAGCGAGTATTAGATATACATATTTGCAAAATTTGAAAAAAATTGATTGAGTACTTTAGTCTATAATCGATAAAGTAAAATAAACACATCGTACACAGCACGTAGTACACACACAGATACATTGTGATGAAACTTTCAGAATACAATCTCAGCATGATACTAGTTGATAATCTGCAATAAAAAAACCCTTAAAAATTGCGAAATCATAACTCTCCACTATATCCCCTTGGGTTAGTGAGGAGTAATATACTATTTAATTTGTTTACTACCAATCACTAGAAACCAGGGAGGCAAGTCTGGTTCAATCGAAGAAATCAAAACCCTCGTGATTACCCATATCATGGATATAATTATTATATGGAGTTCTACAATATCTTTAGATGTCATAGAACTCCATATGATAATTATATCCATGATATGGGTAATCACTGGGGTTTTGATTTCGACGGTCGAACAAGACTTGCCCCCCAGTATATGAACAATAACTACAAATTTTCTTATTATTCTCATCTTGGAAAAAAAAAATTTTCTCTAAATATTTTAGTGTGTTAATCAGTACAAAATTATTCAAGGAATTCAGTAAAATTTTGATATTTTTCTTTCCTATACTGGTAGCAATGATTCAGCATACAGATTTGAAGTCAGCTACAGAGAAACCCGCTCAATTTTAAATATCAAACCATAAATTTTCACCAAACTGGGGGGCAAGTCTTCATTCTTGAAACTCGAATCCGATCCCGATTTCAAATTTTCATTTAGAATTTGCCGCCTACGTACATTCAAATGAACGACTATTACTATTAAAACATACCTACCTACCACATTCATTCTTCGTTACAAAGGTAGGTTCTTAGCGAATCAAATCATATTTGCAGTGGAGAGTAAGGCCGCTGGTCAATCGTCGGAATCAAAACCCTTATGATTACCCATATCATGGATATAATTATCATATGCAGTTCTATAATATCCTAACATATTATAGAACTCCATATGATAATTATATCCATCATATGGGTAAATATGCATGCTACCCAGGGGGAAAAGTCGCGTCTAAAAGTGAAATCAAAACCCTCATGATTACCCATACCAGGGATAAAATTATCACATGGAGTTCTATAATATAATATTATAGATCTCCATATGATGGGACTTGCCCCCCAGAACAGAAAATATTTGAATCAGTTACCAGCATTTTTTGTTTTAAATTAATGTTAGAACTGGTTAGAACATACATTTCTTAAATTAATATGAAAAATATACTTGGCACTATAAAGGTGAATACAACTAATTGAGTCAGTGTTCATGTAACATTCAATGTTGGATGAAATGCCTTTAAATAAATGAAATTTTAGTGTGAATGGGCCTTTAAAATAGAATAAATTGCCTCTTGACATACGTGGAGTTTAGAGCATTGACACCTTCAGTAGACTTGACTGCCTTGTTTCGTAGAGCCAAAAAATAAGCTACAGCTCCCTTGGAGTGATCTTGTATCGCTAAACGGCACTTTATAAATTTGATTTATTATTATTAAATGAGTCGGTGTCAAAGACACAGGTCCACTGGATGGTCATCAACCAATTCTAATTCTTAGTTCAGAATTTATCAAATGACGACTCTTAAAATAATTATTATAATTTTTTTTATTTGCTTTGGATCTCTAACTTTCGAAGTATTCACCAATTAAATATTACTTGTAACGAATATAACACAAACTCAAAATGTATGCAGTGAAAATTGTTAACAGTAATGATTAGATTTACTATTTCTATTGAAAGCACTTTATAAAATTAAATTTGAATATACCTACCTACGAAATAAAAATATCATCATTCTTACTATTTGCGACGACTATAATCAGATGTTTAACCAAAACTGGCTAAGCCTCAGATTGTAGTCACAAATAGTAAATTAGTTGGATGGAGTTTATTTTAAGTTTCTGTAAATCCAGAGATCTTGTGTCACTTCTCTGGTGCTCAATACACATGGATCTGAAGTTGTTGACAGTCTGTGTGGATCTAAATTTGCACTTGTAGATTGTTTTTTTGCACCACGGTGCCGAGATTGCCATGACTCCATAAGATAACCATTGTGTTATAAAATATTCTTTTGTTTATTCTAGCATTTTACAAAGGGGCCAGTAACATTCCCCATATGCAGTTTAGTGGGGCAAGTCTGGTCAAACGTCGAAATCAAAACCCTCAAGATTACCCATATCATGGATATAATTATCATATTGAGTTCTATAATATCCTAACATATTATAGAACTCCATAAGATAATTATATCCACGATATGGTAAACTTGTTTGATTTCGCCGGATCACCAGACTTGCCCCCCTGGTGAAGTGAATTAATTTTATAGAATGTTGAATAGCAGATTTCTCTTGCCATAAAACATCTTGAAGAAATGAGAATAAATAAATTTCTTCTCTGCTGGGAATCAAACCCAGGAAATTGTCACCAAAGCTAACCAGATGATACATTGGGACATAGCACTTCATGTAATATACTGGACTAAGAATCTTTTCGCCTTGGAGGGGCACGGATTCCATATATACCAAGCACACACAAATATGCACACCCACGTGAGAGGTCCAAGTTATTTTACGATAACTATACCAACACATTATACAGAGAATTATTTATGCCATTTGCTAGTCAATAAAATCATGAAGGTAAGATACTAGTCAATAGTCATTATATTTGTAAAATTATAGTCATTTTGTATTATTTTCAACAAGATAAAGGAAAAACTTCACATTCATGAAAGATTACACAATGAGATGAATTGTCGAAATTGACGTACTTATCAATTCATACTCTAATGTCTTGTATGTGAAATACACTGGCTAAATTATTAAAAGAGAATTGACTACAAGGTGTTGTGACATCACTGCAAATTAGTGTACAGCCAGATATGGCGGAATATAAATTGTTTGACCCTAGTGAAATTTACAACACTTTTTAAAAATCATTGATGCAAACAGTGGAGTGTATAAAAGTGTACCTATAATTAAATAAAAGTGTTTATCAACTTCGTAATTTAATGGGAATAAAAGAAAATGATTGTATGTAACTAAACGATTAGGTTTAACTGTTTAAACAATGAAATTTAGCCAAATTTGCGAGCATTTGCAGGCTTCTTTTTGGTTGAACACTACTGCTAGTGTTGGATAAAAGAACTTTTATGGAAGCAACGTGAACTGGTTGTCTGGATTAGAATACAAATCCTAACAGTAAACAGAAGGTGGACAGCCAACAAAGCAGCTTACAACGATCCATGCTGTAGGAGAAAATTTTATTCAAAATTAATAAGGTTAACAAATCTACATTTGTCTTATTGTGTAACTTCGCCTAAAAGGCTCCATATAGAAAATTTTGAAACATGAAAGTTGTGAAAATGATACTTTTAGGGCCGATCTTATAAACGTCCGTTAGTTAGATTTCAGACCAAACAAACCGAAATTTGATACAAATGCTCTATATTTCGTCTTATAACAATCCGTTAGTTAAATTTTAGTAAAATTTTACCGATAGCCTTTACTGACGGTCGGACCACCGATTAAGCGTTCGTTAACGATAAGTTATGGAAGGATTGAGTTTTACCACACTTGTTTTTTTTATATTGCGGTACATTTTTAATATTACGAATATTTTGAAACATACTGTTTTATATTTTTTGGATTTTCATATTGAATTGCTTTTTTTCAGTAAAAAACGTCGTTCGGCAGTGATTTTGAATAACCAAAATGAATTTGATTACAAGTTTGTGTTTGACCAAATATTTTATTATTTCAAAATGACATTGATGACACTGAATTACGTTTTATTTTATTTAAAAAAAAATGAATGAATAAATAATTGTAACTAGTACCAACATATGCATTAAGTTTTTTTTAGAGCGCTAGCCAAATAATATAGGATTATCACCATTTATGTAATTTTTTATATTGTTTGAAGTACGCAAAAAAATTAAACACTCTCTGTTTATATATTGCAATGACAGCACCGCTTTATCCATTACAATCCATTATAGTCCATTACAAATCTATTGAAAATCCATTGTAGTCTAATTAGACTGTAACTGTCAAATAAACGGACAGTTAAAATAGTTTTATAATACCGCCGATAGTAATATCTACATATAGGAACATCCATCCGTTAGTAAATCGTAAACATACTTACGAATATTTGGTCTTTCGTTTATAAGAACGGCCCTTAGTAAATCAAATAACTCATAATAGTTTAAGTAGCACAGCTTCACTAGATGTGAATAATTTATGTATGTATGATTTTTACCCTGATAAAAATTTAAGTATGCACCTGTATAAAACTGTTAATCATTTGATTGATGGTATGCAGAAATAAAAGTAAGAATTTGCAGTTTATTTTTTATTTAAGTATATAAACATATGTTTAGGGTGCAGCGGCTTGTTTAACCTTGGGCTTTCCTCCCTTGGGTGCTGCTCCAGCGACTGGAGCCTTGCGTGGTACCGGTGGAAGTCCAACTCGGAAACCGTTGCGGAATCTCCTGCGCACTATCTTCAAGTGACGCATGCGACCAGTTCCAGTAGTCTTCCTGCGTTTAGCTTTCACTGACCAGTTGTCTGAAACAATATACATACGTGACTTTTATGATACTAGAAATAAAAATGTTTCTAAAAAGTAACATACAGTTATGGAGAATGACTTCTAAAACAAATTGAATAATGGCGTTGCTGCACAGAACACAAAATTAATGAGGTATATGCTTGGGTGGTAGATGAGCCATTCTGGGAAAAAGGTATAGTCCCAGCAATATAATAAAGAATATCGTCGCTTTAGGTTTAACACCGCATAAGTCAATATCGGCAACTTTACAGTAGAAAAAAAACTATTTAAAATTCTTATTACATGTCATTTAAATATACTTTCTTTTGAAAATACTAATTTAAAAAAAAAAAAACATGCCAACTAACGCAGCTTTGTGTTTTTATATTTTTTTAAATGTCATATAAGAATTTTAGAAAGTTTTTTGTTCTAGGTGTTAGACCTTAAGCGACAATATCTCATTTTTTTTAATAAATAGTGCAGTTCATTAGCATTCAAAATAATATCTAACAATGTAATTATTGTCTGATAATTTAAAGTATGAAACAAACCAATGATCATAGATGGTTAGATCCATCCAGTTTTTTTTTATAACAGCAGTATTTTTTTTGTTAATATTTATTTATATAATTTATGTACATGTGTACGAAGGCGGGTTTATTGCCATAAGGCATTTCCTTCCAACAAACCAGAGCAACATTTGGTATGGTTTGTATAAAATAGACCAGTAATATGGGGAGTAATGTAATTTTATCATCCTGGTAGAGATTACTAAGCTACGGCAGCCATTTTTTTTCACCTTATGCCACTGTGGTGGAGTAATCGGTAACGACATGCCTTCGCTGGAGATTAGCAAGGTAAGGAGCCCACTTTAGTTGCAGCTTTAATGGAACCAATGAGTTACGCGCAAACACTCGTATCATTTACAAACTGGCAAAGAATTAGAACAGTAATTTCCTACAAAACTACCCAGCATATTGATTTTTTTGTGATTGTGTAGGGACCATATTTGACGGAATGGCTCGGATGCACAAAACCTTCCCCACTATGTAGAAAATTCTCAATCACTCAATCGGTATAGAATAAAAACATTATTTAGAGAAAAAAGCAAAATATTTAATAATTAAAAATAATTTGCCATTTAATCGACTGGCATCTAGAAAGTTGACAGCATATATTTACTTTGTAAATTTCAGTAGATTTGGTCATTTAGGAAGAATAAATAAAGAAATGAAACAAAAATATAAAAGGATGACATGGAAGGAACAAGAGGTTGGGGTCGTTTAAAGATAGGGATGACACGATAATGTGAATAACATTTTGAAAAGGGAACACGTAAGTGTAGCTCAAACAATAAAATGATGTGTGTGAGACGATGCATGAATGAGTTGAAGGGTTCATGTAAAGACAGAAATAATGTATTTGATTCTCTGTGACTACTTTAAAGTGCGCTTTAGACAGACGGGTTTTTAACAAAGTGGAAAAAATATAGAACATATTCTATTTTTTAAAATGTTTTTCGTAAAAAGCAATTTGGAGATTATTCATTGCCAACGAGTCAACACGGCTGTAGTTTGTATTGTGTTGACATGTGATGTTCCCGGAATCTTTTGTTTATTTGGTATATCTCTTGACTAAAGAGCCACGTTTTGGAACAACAAAAATGCGAGGATTCAATAAGTCGAAATCCCAAGAAATGCAGTCAAACTTAATGTTGCAATTTTTAAAATAAATGAAATATTCTTCTATTAGCGTAAAAAGGTCTAATTTAATGTATCCCATATTGACAGTCCTCTATGTGCGAAAGTTATTGTACTAAAGTACTGGCATCTCTATTATATAGATATCTATATCACCAGATACTTTAATATTTATTTTCCTGTCATTTACAAGAAATCTACAAATAAAAATCGCAGAATCTCAAACGTGACAGGATTGATATTAGACAAAAATCATACCGTAACTGTAGATAGTATTAGGGAGAAAATACATAACTCATATTTTTTGAAACAATAATAAACTTAAAAAAACGCAGAAAGATAATAGTGGTAAGATATAATATAACAGATTAACTAATATGTTTAAAATGGTGTATGAACTTACATGAGCGGAGTTTAGCAGAGGGATAGCCGCATTGGGCACATTTCGATTTTTGGATGTGATAAGATGACCGCCCGCAACGCCGACACAACGTGTGTGTCTTATTTCGGCGTTTACCGAAGCTGGATGTTCCTTTCGTCTGAAAATTTAAAAATTGACACTTATAAGTTTGTGACACAAGTACATTAACGCCGTAGAGGTTATAAAAAATTATCGCACACACTGAACTTAATGCATGAAAATAACACTGTAGAATCTATACACAACAATAATTTTCGATTTAATAGAAAAATAAATAAGTTTTAGTAATGGATGACCAAGATTTTAAAAGATTTATTCATAAACGATGACAGCACCTACCATTTTTCGAAATCCAACTTCAGAAAGAACACATTAGTATTGCCATATATAAAATAATAAATATTAATAACATTCCTGATTCCTTATTTCTTTAATGTAAAGTGTTACCATGTTATTAAAATTGTCGTTTGTTTTATTAAAAAAATATGTGTGACCGAAACAGTAAATTAATACATACAAAACAATATTAATTGACGAAATACAATGTTTTTTTAATAAATTGGTCATGATATTATAACTGACAGTATGCTGGACTGGTGGGAGAAGTGGTGGAAAGGAGTCAGATCGTGCCAGCGAGGCGGGAGTGCTCTCAGTAATATTATCGTGTTCATGGATGCTTGACTTTTAAAACAATTGATCGCTCTCTATCACCCGTTAATGGGCAAACTTTTATAGGCTTATAGGGGTTTGGCGTGCGGAAAAAAAAAGCTACTATACAAAATACCATTTGAATAAGATTCTATTTTTCATTTTAACGCCCTTGAGGTTCTTATGAAAATTGCTCTATATGTAAATAATCAAATAATGATAATAATAAACATTGCACCTTGTTCGCAACATAATAATTTCATTGATTATAAATTTAATATAATTTAAATTAATTTTATACTTTTAACAAAACTAGGAAAGAATAACGTTAACAAAATAATTAAATACATTTTTTATTTTAACGAAATCTTCCACTTAAAATTTAAATGTGATTTGCAGTTGCGTCAAATTAAAACATAATGTCGGCCTTCGTGGCTCAGTTGGTTAGATATCTGACTGCTGAGCCAAAGGTCCCGGGTTCGATTCCCGGTGGAGACACAGTTTTTAATTGTGTTTTCAGTCTGGATCTGTGAGACGATTAATATCGCAAGTCTCCAGAATGTGGCAACTTGTTATTGGGTGCGTGTTAAATTAATATTTGACATAGTACCTGTTAGTTGCCCGAGAAGAAATATTAAATAAATAAATAAATAAATAAATAAATAAATAAATAAATAAATAAATAAATAAATAAATAAATAAATAAATAAATAAATAAATAAATAAATAAATAAATAAATAAATAAATAAATAAATAAACATACATGAATGAAATCGGTGGGCATCAGTGGGGTGGTAGAAATAAAAGGTTTTTCACTGCTGTTCAAGACGCTAATGGAAGAGATACGACGAAATTATTTCTTCCCTTTTACAGGTCGATAGCAATGGCTATTTTAACGCTTTTGATTAACTTCGTATTTCTATATTATGCGCAGTCATCGTGTTTTTTGGAACACCGTACCAGGAGTGAGTTGTGAGAAAATTCCCATGTCGTTGCGTTCGAAGGGCTACCAGTTTTGTCGGAGCGTAGCTACCATGTGGAAAAATTGCAGCATGCTAGTGGACAGAATGTTGTCGTTTTGAGTGCCGCGTTGTTGGAGCTAAAATTGTAATTGTTATCGCATATAACAAAGAAGAGCGTTGATAAAGGTGTTTACATGCCGGCTAGTCAATACAATAATTAAATATGGTGGAGACGAAAGAACGTGTTGAGCGTATAAAATAAAACAATGCTTAAATTGACAGAAATACACGCGTAATAGTAATTATCGGTTAATAAAAATTGCTATAAAATTAAAAAGAAAATAAATTAGAAAAACCAGTGATGACGGCCGCTGAAAAGAATTATTAAATACAGGAAATACACGTGGAACAGAGAATAATAGTGCTGAAAAGAATAATCAAATACATGAAATGCACGTGTAATATTGATGACAATTTTGCTAAAATGAATTACGAAACGAAACGTTCAGAGCAAAGAAAACAAATAATAATAAATCAGAAAGATCTTACCAACCGCTGCTCTCGTTCCGGGTCTATAGATGAAACACTTACACTACATAATATCACTTTTTATTAATTGAAAATAACTTAAAACTATCTTAAATTCACCCCTCGTTGGATATATGGACCTGAAACACACTTATTCACTATTATACGATTATTTAAGTTATGTTTATTCTTAAAAGTTATTTTTAATAGTAACTTAAACTATCTTAAATTCACCCCTCGTTGGATATATGGACCTGAAACACACTTATGCACTACCATGCAAATATGAAATTTAATGCTGAGCTTCAAGCAGACGCCTCGCAGAGATAAGATTTTCTCTTTCAACGTTCGCGGTCTACGTTTGTTTTAAAAAATATATATAAGTTATCTTTCGTACGCGTGAGTTAAAATTCGTATATCCCGACCAAGCGTCCACTCAAATACTGATTCAAACCAGCTATCGCGTCCACCGCTGGAGACGGGGGGGGGGGGGGAGGAGCTACCCCACCGCGCGGCGGGGCGCGTTCTACCATCTACCAATAGGAAGCCTCCATTTCACCTACCAAGTTAGAAAGTATAAAGTTCCAGGAATATGCATTGAATATAAAATTATTAGAAATGACATCATATTTACAAAATATAAGCATTGTTTAAACACATTAAGGACCCAAAGACCCGTTAATATTATAAAACCATTATAAGAGAAAGTTTTCCAAGAATCAAGGTATTTTGTTGAAACAAAATAATAGATGTCTGGCTTCTATGCTACCATAACCCATGGTAATATTTTGATCATAATACCTTGATATATACATAGGTATTATGATCAAAATATTACCATGGGTTATGGTAGCATAGAAGCCAGACATCTATTATTTTGTTTCAACAAAATACCTTGATTCTTGGAAAACTTTCTCTTATAATGGTTTTATCATATTAACGGGTCTTTGGGTCCTTAATGTGTTTAAACAATGCTTATATTTTGTAAATATGTCATTTCTAATAATTTTATATTCAATGCATATTCCTGGAACTTTATACTTTCTAACTTGGTAGGTGAAATGGAGGCTTCCTATTGGTAGATGGTAGAACGCGCCCCGCCGCGCGGTGGGGTAGCTCCTCCCCCCCCCCCCCCCTCGTCTCCAGCGGTGGACGCGATAGCTGGTTTGAATCAGTATTTGAGTGGACGCTTGGTCGGGATAGACGAATTTTAACTCACGCGTACGAAAGATAACTTATATATATTTTTTAAAACAAACGTAGACCGCGAACGTTGAAAGAGAAAATCTTATCTCTGCGAGGCGTCTGCTTGAAGCTCAGCATTAAATTTCATATTTGCATGGTAGTGCATAAGTGTGTTTCAGGTCCATACATAACCAACGAGGGGTGAATTTAAAATAGTTTAAGTTACTATTAAAAATAACTTTTAAGAATAAACATAACTTAAATAATCGTATAATAGTGAATAAGTGTGTTTCAGGTCCATATATCCAACGAGGGGTGAATTTAAGATAGTTTTAAGTTATTTTCAATTAATAAAAAGTGATATTATGTAGTGTAAGTGTTTCATCTATAGACCCGGAACGAGAGCAGCGGTTGGTAAGATCTTTCTGATTTATTATTATTTGTTTTCTTTGCTCTGAACGTTTCGTTACGTAATTTATTTTAGCAAGATTGTCATCAATATTACACGTGCATTTCATGTATTTGATTATTCTTTTCAGCACTATTATTCTCTGTTCCACGTGTATTTCCTGTATTTAATAATTCTTTTCAGCGGCCGTCATCACTGGTTTTTCTAATTTATTTTCTTTTTAATTTTACAGCAATTTTTATTAACCGATAATTACTATTACGCGTGTATTTCTGTCAATTTAAGCATTGTTTTATTTTATACGCTCAACACGTTCTTTCGTCTCCACCATATTTAATTATTGTATTGACTAGCCGGCATGTAAACACCTTTATCAACGCTCTTCTTTGTTATATGCGATAACAATTTGGCGCTATCCAACGTGTAGCCATTTTTAAAAACAGTAGTTTTTATCGAACCACCCTGAGGTTTTGAGCGTTTACTTTTCGTTTGTTTTTTTCTCGTATTAACAAAAAAAAATGTTATTTCAACTTATTTTTCGTTTATTCAAATATCTTATTTTCGGAGTAGTAGAGCGCGAAAACGATGGCGGCGGAGGAGATAGTAGACGGGTTACTAGGGCAAGAACAAATGATAATGTTAGCCGCGATTTTCCAGAACCCCCAAGAAACGATAGCCCGGGAATTGAACATTTATTCCCATATTTACAACGTCGCGAACTGGAAGATACGTTCAGCGGTCTTCCAGAAGAAGACCCTGTTTTATTTATCACGGCATGCGAAGCGTTTTTCGGCCACATGTTTTGTTCTCCTGCGTCAATGGTCGGCCGTGCGTCTCAGAGGTTGCGAGGAGAAGCCAAGCGTTGGTGGTCTCCTCATGCGCAGGGTAAATGGACATGGGATGAATTCAAAGGTTTTTTAATTGGTAGATACGGAATAGACGTTGCCCGGTCTTCGCTTATGGCTAATTATTATGGTGACCGTCAGCGTGCGGATGAGGGTGGAATCGCATTCCTTAAGCGGAAGGAAGCGGTTCATATGCGGCTCTTTGGAACGGCTCCGTCGGATGCTACATGTGCTGACTTAATATATCTGATGAGAGACACGTATCGCAGTATTTTAGACGTTGGAGTGATTTTCGGAAATTTTACGTTCACGTCGCTTAAAGAAAAAGTTATGATGATTGATTTCCCCCGACAAACGTTGTTTCAGCCAGTTGCCGAACGTAATCATGAAAATAGGAATACCCAACGTGACAATTCGTGCGAAAGCGGTAATAACTATAATACCTCAACGTACCGGCAGGATAATTATAATATACGTCCAAACAACCGTAATGCGAATTCGCGCCCTAATAATAATAGCCCAGTAAATAACAGAAAACAGTTACCAAAATGTCAATTTTGCCCTGGTCGTCATTTTAATAAAGATTGCGTGGAAAGAAACGAGTTTATCGCATCGGCATCGGGAAACGCTCGCCGCCCCGACAGGAACACAAATTACGGACCTCGACCAGTCGCGGGCTCCCGAAAAAATTAAACCTGCGTTCCACCAGGTTAACAAACGTGGAACTGGCGCCCTGTACTGATAATGAGAATGCTATTAATATGATTGAGTCTATTGATGAAGTAATTGTAGAAAGAGACGATCAAAAATCTGTAGGTTTTACTGTGATGGTGGTAGAAGCTGATGTGCATAGAGAGGATGATGACGAGGATAGCCTTGAGACCGTGGAGGCTTATAATGAGAAGATTGAATCTGTTGATGAAGTAATGGTAGAAATAGGCGATCAAAACTCTGTAGGTTTTACTGAGATGGTGGTAGAGGCTGATGTGCATAGAGAAGATGATGAGGATAGCATTGAAACCGCGGAGGCTAATAATGAGAAGGCAGGTTACATACGAGATAGTTCGAAATTCGCGTCGGAGGTAGAGTTGGTAGATGTGTTGAACGATAGGGATTTGATAGTTGCGTCAGGTACATCGGATGTTGAGAAGCTGGTAGTTGCGTCAGAGAAGTTCGAAGAGAGGAAACCGGTTGTCGCGCCGGATCACGAATTAGGTACGACAGTAGTTGCGCTGGGTAGTAATGAGATGGCGAAAATGATGAGTAGGTACGAAGAGGAGTACAGTGACGGAATTTGCGAACTAGAACATAAAGTAGACGGTGTATGTGCGATTGGTAAAGTTAGCCTCCCACGGATAAGCGTGACGATCGAGGATCTTCTCTATGTAGCGTTAGTAGACTCTGCCGCCTCTCACAGTTTAATTCGTGCAGATTTAGTACACGAGTATAGAAGAAAATTTTGTGATGTAAAGAGTTTAAATCTTGCACATGCTTCGGCCAAAATGACGGTAGTAGCGAAAGCGGAAATAGACTGCTCGATAGCAGACGTTAGGATGAAAAATGAATTTTTAGTAGTCGACGGCCTACGAGATGACGTAATATTAGGTATAGATTGGCTAATAGCGGAACACGGCGTGATTGATTTTATTCGTGGAGCATTGTATTTCGGCAAGAAGGAAAGGATTACGGCATATTTTCATTCGACGAAGCGTCAACCAAATTTAACTAACGTACAGTTACCAAATATTACGAACGACTTATCTAATGCGAAAAAAAATGAATTACATAAAATATTGCGAGAATTTAATGCTTTATTTACCCCATATGCAGGCCCTGCTCGCTTGCAGCCGCACGTTATCCGGCTGAAAGATGAGACACCCATTCGTATCCCACCGTACCGTTTATCAGACGCTAAGAAACGTAATTTACATAAACAAATCGAAGAAATGTTAACTGATGACGTAATCGAAGCGAGTAGATCTCCGTATTGTTTTCCTATCGTGATGGCTCCGAAAAAGGGAGATAATGATTATCGTATCTGTGTAGACTTCCGTCGGTTAAATGACGTCACTGAGGGCGAGGTCTCCACTTTACCGGTCATCCACGAAACATTAAAGGATCTCGGAAACGCAAAGATATTTTCCACGTTAGATTTAACAAAGGGGTATTGGCAAGTGCCTCTCGATCCTGCTTCTAAACCATATACGGCATTTTCTACTCCTGACGGTGCGTTATATCAATTTAAGGTTATGCCCTTCGGACTTAAGGGAGCCCCGAGCTGCTTTCAGAAAGCGATGTGTCAGCAGGTTCTTGCCGGTTATTTAAGAGAATTTTGCATTGTATATATAGACGATATTGTAATCTATTCTTCTGACTGGGAGAGTCATCTTCATCACTTAAGACTGGTTTTTGAAAGGTTAGATCAGTTCGGGTTGAGATGCTCGCCTGATAAATGTAAATTAGCCACATCAGAAATAGAGTATTTGGGACATGTTGTTACTGCGGAAGGAAATTATCCTCAAATGTCTCATTGCAAGGAGATTTTCTCTGCACCAGCTCCGCGAACTCGTAAAGAACTACGTGGCTTCTTAGGACTGTGTAATTGGTTACGAGAGTATGTACCGCGATTCTCTGAGATTGCTGCTCCGTTAACCGATTTATTAAAATTTAATCGGCCGTATCGGTGGAATAGCCAAGCCGATACCGCTATGCGTAATATTAAGTTGGCTATGTCACAACCGTTAAAATTGTCACGACCCGATTTTAATCGCGAATTCATTTTACAAACAGACGCGAGTAAGTTAGGTATTGCGGCCGTATTATATCATCCACGCTCTGACGGAGAACGGGATGTTATATCATATGCGAGTATGCGTTTTTCACCGGCCGAACAAAAATGGCATTCGAATGAGCAGGAAGCGTTTGCGGCCGTATGGGCCATTAAAAGATATCGTCCGTATTTAGAAGGACGATCGTTTAAGCTACGCACGGATAATAAAGCATTAACGTGGTTGAATACGGCGAAAAATGATAGGGCAAAGCTCATCAGATGGGCACTCCTCTTACAGGAATTTGATTTTACAGTTGAACATTGTCCCGGTCGTAAAAATGAACTCCCTGATGCGTTATCCCGAAATCCCGAATCGTCCCCAATAGTAACGGAGGCAGACACAAAAGATTTAAGTCGCATGATGTACCCATCAACGGAAACGAATGAGATAACGGCACAAGTACATCAAACGGAAGATGAAACGGAGGTGACGGAGGACCAGCCGGACGCGGTTGAGTCATCCGACGATGTTGAGGTAGTAGATGTAAGTCTTGCGGAAGAAATACGGTTACGACAGAAAAGAGATACCGACGTACAACGACGTATAAATAGGTTGCGTATATTATTATCTCGACCAAATACATCGACGGCACGTCACGAACAACAATATTTACGTGATTATGCGTTATTAGGTGATTATCTTTGGAGAAAATTTGCGGATGATGATATGCGTTTATTTGTACCCCGATCGATGGTTTTGAAGGTTATATCTACGTATCATGATAATCGTGTGGCAGGTCATCCCGGAGCTAAAGAAACGACTCGGGCTGCGGCACGCCATTTCTTTTGGCCGAACATGCGTACTGACGTTGAGCAATATGTGAGAGCGTGTATGACGTGTGCTCTATCGAGAGCCGTACCGACTCGTCCTGCGGCCCCATTAGGTAATACTCACGTACATAAACCATTTGACGTATGCGCAGTCGATTTGATGGGACCCTATCCTATATCCACACACGGCAAGCGTTTTATTGTAGTAGTTACGGATTTATATACACGATGGGTGGAAGCGTTTGCGGTACGATCGAGTAGAGCTCCGATTATAATTAAAATATTAGAAGATGACGTATTCTCTCGTTACGGATATCCAAAAGCGATCTTGTCGGATAATGCCACTAATTTTAAGAATCGTTTGTGGACCAGCGCACTAGATAGATGGCAATGTTTGCACTGGACAACGGCAGTGTACCATCCACGAGCGAATATTACGGAACGTAGAAACCAAGAAATTAAGAAAGCGTTGCGTATTTATTTACAAGGTCAACCTCATAATCGTTGGGATGAACATTTAGCGACTATTTTATATGCGTTACGTGGTCGTCGTAATGAGTCAACAGGCGTATCTCCTAGCACGGCATTATTAGGTTACGACATTCCCCGTCCAGGTGAATGGATGATTCATTCTCCCGATGGAGATATCTTCCCAACAGCGGGAGCACGTGAGCGTACCCAGTTAGATAACGAAATACGAGCGTCTCAGGAGGAATATCGACAACGTTACGCACCTGATAATGATACGGTTTCGAAATACGATATAGGACAGGCTGTTTTAATTAGAGAACACCCGCAGTCTGATATGAATACCGGTTTTCACGCTGGATTTGCTCCTAAATGGAGTGGTCCGCATCGGATCTTATTGCCCATCGGAAGAGGACACGTTTACTGGGTAGAACGTCGCGGGAAGCCTGTTAAAGTTCATGCCGATGAGATTCGTTCAGCTCCGGCATAATAGTTTTTGTCTACTTACATTATGTTTGGTTTCTTTGTTCTTCACATGGTATATCTTGATCAAAAAAGAGGGCCGATTGATATATACATAGGTATTATGATCAAAATATTACCATGGGTTATGGTAGCATAGAAGCCAGACATCTATTATTTTGTTTCAACAAAATACCTTGATTCTTGGAAAACTTTCTCTTATAATGGTTTTATCATATTAACGGGTCTTTGGGTCCTTAATGTGTTTATACAATGCTTATATTTTGTAAATATGTCATTTCTAATAATTTTATATTCAATGCATATTCCTGGAACTTTATACTTTCTAACTTGGTAGGTGAAATGGAGGCTTCCTATTGGTAGATGGTAGAACGCGCCCCGCCGCGCGGTGGGGTAGCTCCTCCCCCCCCCCCCCCCCCCCGTCTCCAGCGGTGGACGCGATAGCTGGTTTGAATCAGTATTTGAGTGGACGCTTGGTCGGGATAGACGAATTTTAACTCACGCGTACGAAAGATAACTTATATATATTTTTTAAAACAAACGTAGACCGCGAACGTTGAAAGAGAAAATCTTATCTCTGCGAGGCGTCTGCTTGAAGCTCAGCATTAAATTTCATATTTGCATGGTAGTGCATAAGTGTGTTTCAGGTCCATACATAACCAACGATGGGTGAATTTAAGATAGTTTAAGTTACTATTAAAAATAACTTTTAAGAATAAACATAACTTAAATAATCGTATAATAGTGAATAAGTGTGTTTCAGGTCCATATATCCAACGAGGGGTGAATTTAAGATAGTTTTAAGTTATTTTCAATTAATAAAAAGTGATATTATGTAGTGTAAGTGTTTCATCTATAGACCCGGAACGAGAGCAGCGGTTGGTAAGATCTTTCTGATTTATTATTATTTGTTTTCTTTGCTCTGAACGTTTCGTTACGTAATTTATTTTAGCAAGATTGTCATCAATATTACACGTGCATTTCATGTATTTGATTATTCTTTTCAGCACTATTATTCTCTGTTCCACGTGTATTTCCTGTATTTAATAATTCTTTTCAGCGGCCGTCATCACTGGTTTTTCTAATTTATTTTCTTTTTAATTTTACAGCAATTTTTATTAACCGATAATTACTATTACGCGTGTATTTCTGTCAATTTAAGCATTGTTTTATTTTATACGCTCAACACGTTCTTTCGTCTCCACCATATTTAATTATTGTATTGACTAGCCGGCATGTAAACACCTTTATCAACGCTCTTCTTTGTTATATGCGATAACAACCTATGTATATATCATAATCCTTGAATAAATTTTAAAATTTTAATACGAAAAACATTTAGCACTTGGCAATACTGAGGTAAACGTCAAATCGCATATAACCTCATTTTTTCCTAATATTAATAATAGTTGTATATTTTGCTAACATTAAACAACGTTTATTTGTATTATCACAAAAAATACGCCAATTGTTCAATCATGGTTTTTCAAACAGCAGCTTTATTAATGCGATCCAGAGGGCCTGATGAATTTTGGAGGAAAAGAAAAATTTTCAGATTAGCTGCACATTTTGTGGGAAGACACAGAAACTGTTACAGTCTTGCAGTAAGAGCTGTACACAGATCTTTGGTATATGCCACAAAAGCAAGAGCTTTGAAGAAACAAGACATGGCAGACCTTTGGGTTACCAGACTAACTGCAGCATGCTTTCAACACAATATTTCTTATTATATGTTGAAAGAAGGTTTAGATAGAAGTAATGTCATGATTGATCGAAAGAATTTAGCAGATTTAGCGATATGGGAGCCAAGGACTTTTGCTTCATTGGCTGCAATTGCTCAAGACAAGATGAATGCTGATAATATTTTGGTAGGTGATAAAGAGAATCCCGCTACTGGTAAACCTCTGGAACATCAATTGTTCTGGAAAAATTTGTTCAACAAAACATTCAAATGAGTTTTTAGATTTGTATCAAATGTTGCTTTAAAAATGTACTGTTGTAGTAATATAAGTAATAAACCAATGAAAAGTTATATATTTATTTTATTTTTAACACCTTTTATTTAATTCAATTTATCTATGAATGACTCCATCAATAACTATTTGAAAGTAGTTATCACTCCTTGGAAGAATTAGATTCTACTGTTTTTTATAGGAAAGTTCTTTCTTCAGTCAACATAATAATTATAGTGCTTGCGCTGTAACAGTGCATTTGTGCTATGAACATAATTATAGTGCTAGCACTATAACAGTGCATCTGTGCTATGAACATAATTATAGTGCTAGCACTATAACAGTGCATCTAGGCTATGAACATAATTATAGTGCTAGCGCTGTAACAGTGCATCTAGGCTATGAACATATTACAGTGCATCTAGGCTATGAACATAATTATAGTGCTAGCGCTGTAACAGTATATCTAGGCTAGGAACATAATTAAAGTGCTAGCGCTGTAACAGTATATCTAGGCTATGAATATAATATCGTCTGCTGACTGGAAAAAGTCACTAACTGCGAGAAACATGTTTTCGAGATAATGGCTGTCAAAGTTTTTTGGCAATATTAACTCTCATAACTCCTTTAATTGTTTATAGATTGTCATGAATTTTTCAACATGTATAAAAAGTAGCCTAATCTAACTATTTAATGTTCAAATTTGACAAAAACTCATAGGGAAAGAAAAAAAAACACAAAGTTGCATATAATGAGATTTTCCTGACGGCTCATCTGCCATATTGCGTGAGATTGTATGTAATATTTCTATGTGGCAAAACTCATTATAATCCTTTCATAAAAAAATTCAAATTTTAAGCACTTCTTTGCAACCTGCACAAGTGGCGAGTTTATTGCCATTTTGCAATTTCTTCCAAATTTTTTGTATTCTTCTAATATTCTCATTTTATTAGTACCTATCATGAATATTTCAGATGTTTCAAATGAAAGGTAGGTACCTATTGTGCCCAGGACCTCTAAAAATTTTTCTTGACTTTAAAATTAATATAAATTTAGGTATTTACTCACATTTTCAGTAGATATTCAGATCAACTTCTATTTTCTGTCTTGTATTTTTTTTTATGAATTAACCAATATTAAACCTGGGTTTGTTCTAAATCATATTATGAATTCTTAACCTTAAATACCGTCAACATCAACAATACATGTAAAAATATTGTTTTTTTTTGTTTTTTTAAAGAACGAATATGTTCTTTTAACAAGTACATTTATGCATCCTCATAATCAGTGTCAGGCAAACACCCTCTCTCTCTCCTGTATTTACTGATAAGAGATATTGTACCAGGAATGCAGTAATAGTATATCTGGGTTATGAACATAATTATAGTGCTAGCACTGTAACAGTGCATCTAGGCTATGAACATAATTATAGTGCTAGCACTGTAACAGTGCATCTAGGCTATGAACATAACTATAGTGCTAGTGCTTTAACAGTGCATTTAGGTTATGAATATTTCTTTCACTCATTAGGTGTGTCCTAGTGAGTGAAAGTATATAATATATTTAAAATTATGGTGTGTATTCTTATGCAATATTTTTACTGGAAAGGACAAAATCATGAAATAACATGACAAACATTTATTATTAATGGAGTGAGTGATATGATGATCATTTCAACATATTATCAATAAAACTATTATTAACCATTTTTGAATTATAAATTAGCTATAAACCACTTGTTTTTTGAGTCACTTCGCGACATGTTTCGGAAGCGCTGTCCTTCCATCGACCGGCGTGTCGAGTCTCGACACGCCGGTCGATGGAAGGACAGCGCTTCCGAAACATGTCGCGAAGTGACTCAAAAAACAAGTGGTTTATAGCTAATTTATAATTCAAAAATGGTTTATATTAACTACCACAAAATATCCGCCGAATCATTAAATGATATTAAAACTATTATTACCCATAAAGGCATTATGCTCTTAAAATTTTTTTGTTCAATCTTTTTGTTAATTTTATTTCTTCTTTTTTTCGTGTCATGTCAAATCCCCCCGACGTTGAAAAAAGCCTCCCTGTCCTGAAACATCTCCTTCACAGTTCTCATACCAGCCCATTCCTGGATGATTCGAAGTCAGGAAAGTTGCTTATTGTATGTTTATGTTTTGTATTTTTTTTAATTGTATTTGGAGAAATATTCTCGTTCAGAAGAGACTCACTAGCCAAACTCATTTCGGTATTAACGGAACACTGGCTCATAGGGAAGCATGCCAAGTTTGGGCTGGTGACATACAATTACTGCAGAGCATGCCAAGATCAAGAAGATCCGCTTGAAGATGTGGTCTGTTTCCTGTGTCACTCTCTAGAAATAGGAGATGTTTCTTCTATGATATGATGGACATAGCGTCTGCTGATATCGGAAACGTTATGACATGCATTAGCCACTTAGATGTATTTTGTCCTTAAAAAAATATCTTATATTCGATGATTAAAACCATGCTTATTTATTCTTACTTTTCCATCCTTTAATATTGTGACAATTTTTCCCTGGCTGACCTTCTATTCGATCTTTTCTAATCAGCCTTATATATGTTTTTTTTTAAAGAATGAATATGTCCTTGTAACAAGTACCTACATATACATCTTCATGCATTCCCTAAACTAAGCATTGCTGCTTAGTTTGTTGTCAGATAATCCATAAAAGTTTTCTTAATCATGCCGGATCAGTGTTAAATGCATTTATTTTATATTGCACACTAATTCATTTTATTTTATATTGTCGGCCTTCGTGGCTCAGTTGGTTAGATATCTGACTGCTGAGCCAAAGGACCCGGGTTCGATTCCTGGTGGAGACACAGTTTTTAATTGTGTTTTCAGTCTGGATCTGTGAGACGATTAATATCGTAAGTCTCCTGAATGTGGCAACTTGTTATTGGGTGCGTGTTAAATTAATGTTTGACGTAGTACCTGTTAGTTGCCCGAGAAACAATATTAAATAAATAAATAAATAATTCAAAATATACGAGTTAAAATCCAGTACTTTTTTATGCTTGACAACTTAATCCAACGAAAGAAAATACTATTCATTAAAATGATGCACAATGTTAGCCTACTTAGATGATGACTTAAATAGAAAAAAAAATACAGTTTATCATATGATAACTGAAACATTGTTTTTGGTTTGCGGCCTTACTCTTAAATTTCAAATTCATTCCCAATTTTAAATAAGAACTATATAATAGAGTATAAGGAGATTAGTATGCATAAAAGCAATTTGAATGTAAGGAGAAAAATGCAGAAGGTAGGTAAGTTCTAAGCGCAAACCGAAAATCGGTTTTTAAATGTTTAATTTAAAATTAAAGTACAAATATAAGTGTAAGTTGATGTAAATTAAAACACTACTTTGATATCCTTACAATAAGGCTAACGACTAGTGTGTCCAGCAATTTACTAATAGTGATCATTAATGACCTGAATTATTAGCATTATTTTTTTTTTGGATAAGGGGTGTTATTTTTTTAGTAAAATGGTGATATTTTTAAGAAATCGATGGTATTTTCTACAAAGATATGTAAACTAAGAGAAATTAAAACATAAATTAGATTTGCAAGATCTTTAAATATAAATGAAAACTTTTTTTTTAAATGATAATATGTTTAGATAATTTCTTTAAAATTAAGATTCGAAATTGCTTGAGAAGTTACAAACAATTAGAAAATTGTTATCCTAAGTCCTTAATTATTGGGTACACTTTAAAAACACTTTTCAAACAACATTTTCTGTTCAAAATATTTATTTATAATGTGTAAAAAAAACAACATAATTCATTAAACATTAATTAGAATCAAAATTAAGAATCACCATCGTAGCCGTTATTTTTTTAAGGTTTGTTCTTCTGTCTGCCAAAACAGTATTATTGGAGGATAGAAAATTAATGAATCGACATTAGCGTAAGGCATTCACATGACAATTTTTGTCAACAATTTCTTAGTCATGTTGTCTTATTTCAATTTAACTATATTGCATTGAATATTTTAATAAAAATAGCGTTATTCACAAAAAAGTGCAAAATTCGTGTATAAAACTGGATCGAAAGATTTATAGATAGATAAGATGGGAGAGGGGACTAGATTCATAACTAATAGATAGTAACTTCACAACTCAAGATTTGCTAGATGCTTAATAGGGAATAAAATGAATATAAATTAAACAACAGCATTTTTGAGCTGTTTACAAAATAACCTTAGAATCATCTATCTCTAATAACAAGAAATACGTTTCTATGAGGCCTGTCCAGAATTTAATAAGGATTGTGCATCTAATTCACTCTGTAACTGCTTCGTAAGTTCATTTTGTTGTTGAAGGTTATAAATATTTTCTATTTTCCGACGTTGTTGACGTTCTACATCTCTTATGACTCCTTCATGTAACTTGTCCCTGTGGTAAAAAAGAAAAATATGATAATTTACGAAACGCAATCACCAATATTTAAGAAGAATAAAAAATATTTATATAATGGAATAACCTGTCATATTGTTGTTTATAGTGAACATAACCAATAATAGACGCAGATCCTATACAGGACATTAAAAGTGTTATTTTAGATGTAACAGACATAATAAAAGTGTGTATCCTAATTTACAAAACACACTATTCAGTATTCAAAGCTCAAAAGGCAAGGAAATTCTGACAACTGTCATTTTTTTGGCAGTTCACAAGTACTTGCAAGTAAAAAAAAGTCTACAGGGAAAAGACCATAGATTTATGTATATCGCGTATAAATTTAGGGTGTAAGTACTTTTTAGATTAGTGAGTCCAATATTAATATGAAGTGTTGGTGATGTTGATATTTACATAAGTATTGTGATCGATATATTGCCATGCATTAAGATAGTAAAGAAACCCAATACCCCTTATTTTTACTTTGGCCTAATGTATTTCTTTTATTAATCCTAGGAAAGGCTTATAGCGGGTCTCCAGGCCTTGTTAATATATTTTAACAATATTCATTGTTTTCAAAATAATATGTAAGTAGCCCCAAATAAAAACCTTGAACAGATTCTTGGAATGTCGGTTTTTACGTGGCGGCGTCGCTGATTGGAGAATTGACTTGCCCCTCTCTATCTATATTTTCCTCTGTTCAGCCATGGCATACGTAGTCTAACGCTAGTCGAACCGAATTCATTATATTGTCCGCGAACGGGGTTGTACCATAAAAAGTTGATTGGCTGGGCTATCGGGCGGCCTTAGCATTTTAATTGTATTAAGTAGTGATTAAGTTCTTTTCAGATCCTCTACCTATCTCCGGGGGTGAAATTATAAGCATTAATAAAAAATTCTTTCAGATGCCACTAACAACTGGGGTAATTTTAAGATAGTTTTAATTTATAAAAAAAAAAAATAAGTCTTAAAGTGTAAGTGCCTCATTGCAGTACTGGTTTGAGAGCAGTTTGGTAAGATCTTTCCAGTCGGAATGGGACACTTGGCTGCGGCCACTTGGGTGCGGGACACTTGAGTGCGGGACACTTGGCTGCGAGACACTTGGCTGCGGGACACTTGGGTGCGACGGACACTTGGGTGCGAGCCCACTTGGTTGCGAGTCCATTTGGTCGCGACGGACACTTGGGTGCGAGCCCAGTTGGTCGCGAAATAAAAAAAAAATCTGCTTTGGGATACGGCGTGATATGTATTGATGTTTAACTACGTAGGTTCTTTTTCAAATTTCCTACATTTTTATCACAACAAATTTCGGAAAAAAAAATTGACTCTACATGTTGTGTATAAAAAATTCACATACTCGTAGTATGAAAAATAATTTCACTTAATAAACTTGTTTTTACTTTAAACTTTTAGACCGTACATATATATATAAAGAGCATTACAAAAATCAGTACGAAACACTTCATTCCTAAGCAGAAAAAAATATTTTTATAATAATTTTAATATTCGCGATCAAGTGGGCTCGCACCCAAGTGTCCGTCGCGACCAAATGGACTCGCAACCAAGTGGGCTCGCACCCAAGTGTCCGTCGCACCCAAGTGTCCCGCAGCCAAGTGTCCGCCGCAGCCAAGTGTCTCGCAGCCAAGTGTCCCGCACCCAAGTGTCCCGCAGCCAAGTGTCCCGCAGCCAAGTGGCCGCAGCCAAGTGTCCTAGACCGCTTTCCATTTATAGGAATATCCTTTTGCCATACCAGTATTTTAATGTATATGTAAGTCTTGTCAGACACATGACAGCAGATTATGCTTTACATGATTTTTTTTCAAAGACAGCGTTTAGTGTTTATTTTTGTATTTTACTTTTCAGCAGGAAATAATATGTTTAATTTGTCCTTTTCAGCCATTGTTGTTCTTCACCTGTATATCTACCAATTTTATAAATGTTTAATACTTTACTCGCGGCAAATATATTTCTTTTCCGCCATATTTAGTTAGGCACCGTCTATCAGGCATTTAAACACGTTTACCTACGCTCTTCCCTGCTATAACAGATGAGAAATTTATTCATTTCTCACGCAAATATTGCTTCTCTGGGCTGGAAACACTGGTTAGTTTGGAAGAAATTTCCATACGGCAATAAACTCGCCACTTGCGCAGGGTGCAAGGAAGTGTTTATTATTATTATTATATGATTTAACAATTTTGGCAATAATTATTTACCTTTTTTATAAAAATTTGGCGTTCCAACGTGGAACCATTTTGTTCTTTTCAGCAACGATTTTTGTAACAATTTGGCGCATCTCAACTTGAGGCACTTTTCATGCTTTTTTATAACAATTTGGCATTCCAATGTGGTGCCCTTTTTCACATTTTATTTATTTTGGGAAACGATAATAATGTAAGAAGGAAATTTCTGTTTCGAATAGGTACATTCAAAATATTTTTATTTTTATCGTGTTGTTATGTCCGAAAAAAATGTTGCTAAAAAATACAAACTTTTTAAATATTTTTCTCGGCAACATTATCGGGAAGTAACTAGTACTAGCTGCGAGGAGATGGATTCATTAATAGCACTGCGGATGTGCGAGTGGTGAAGATTGCAACCGGCGTGCTCTCTTGGCTTTCGACGCTCGTGGTGGAAGGCTTAGGCCATATTTTCGAGGTCTGTGTGACATCATACGTTAGGTGTATAATGGTTCCCAGCTGGCCTGCTTGAGGAGAGAGATGTGCCGACATCGCCTTCTCGTATGAGACGGAGCTTGTCATGGGTGAAGTTCTTATGGATCGCGCAGAAGGAGAAGAAGAAACTACCCTGGGCACCACAAGGACCTGCCAGCCTGTCGAAGACGCTGGGCCCCACCGAACTTACAGCTACCACGTGGAAGACAGTGACGCTGAAGATAGGATGTCGCCGTACCCTGGGGCTGCACCTTTGGGTCGGCGTTTTTCCATGTTCGCGTGTGTTTGACAGTTCTTTCGTTTTAATGCCACGTGTTTGTACTATTTGTTGTTTACTGTTTATTTTATTTCTTTATTTCCCATGGACATTTTGAATAAAGCGCCGTAATAAATCAAAATTTCTAAGCGTAACCATCATTTTCTTCTTCTCTTCCCCCACATTTGCTTTGATGTTTCCCCGTGGGAGGCAAAAGGTTTCAGCAGTGTCATTTGAAAGTTCTTGAATTTAAGTAGTGTCTAGTTAAATATTAGTCTGAATTAACTTGAAAATATTTTGTTGTGAAATAATGATAGATTGGAAGGAAATAATATTGTAACTCAATGTATTTAAAACACAATTTATTTATGTACATAAAAAAACTCAATACTATCTTATAATACTTAGAAATAAATATTTTGTTTTTTTAACAAAATATGTAGGTACTTGGCAAAAATAATAATATGGCTAATAAAACAACGAAAATTCTAACAAATTATTTTTATATATCCCATAAATAAAAATCTAAGTAGTAATAGTCTTAATTTTCCTACACAGTAGGTATAATAATTAAAAGATCACAGAACTATAAATCTCAACAAAAATTTTCAACAACACTATTAATTAATAACTATATTAATTTATCTTGCGTAAAAATAATATTTAATATTACCATATTGTGCAATTTAACTAAATGATGTTGTAGAACGTCTAAATCTTTTACAAAAAATGATATATTCAGTGACAAATATTATGAATTTTAGTATCACTTTTATGACCATTCTATTAGGAATTGACAGTAGTTATAGTCATGGGTTGGTAATAATAGATATCTCAAAAACAGAGTTTGCTATTTGAATTTTGAATAAACAATTTACACTGGTTCGATCAGTTTGTAAACTCATTTGGGCGTATTAAAATAAGCAAGATCTTTCAACACGCGATATTTTTGAACATACATAGGAATATCATCAGCTTCAAATCCTCGGTTTTTACTAATTTATTTATAGGATTGAACAATAATTAAAATTAATTGATTGGAATCATAAAATTATATCGTGAACACCTGGATATGTCTTCAAGTGCGATGATGTTTAAAATATATTGCGATAAAATCTTGAAATCTCCTTTTTTATTACTGAAGCTGAAGACTAGCAATGAAAAACAGCGTGTTTTTGGTAGGTAAATAAACTTTTCCAATATTTTATTTAATATTGGGAAAATATTTATGTCAATGTTTTGTAGTATTGTAACGTCCATGAAACGTGCAGGTACATTTCAATGTGTGGTACAACTGTCATAAAAGTTTGCAGAGCCTCTGTTGGGAATTTCAGCAAAATCCTTCTTCGGGGAACATAATTTATTTCTGTAGTCGATGTTTCTTTTCCTGAAAAAGGTAAATTCACAAATTACAAAGTGCAAAAACTCAAATTAATTAAACAAATCTTAAACGCTACTGTTTGGGACCCTGTATTTACTTCATCATTATGTTTTTTAGCAAAACATTTGTGACATTGACCTTTTTGTGAAAATTTTCCCTAACCAGAGAAATTCTTGCAAATGTAATAAAAAAAAATCGTATTGTGTCCGAGTAAAACTATTGTACAAGTTTATTGTGCTATCGTGCTTTGGTGTCTTTTGTATAAACAAAAATAATTCTCAAAAAATATACCGCGCAGTTTGCATGGTTTTAAATTTCCCGAAAATATGAAGGAACAAATTGAAATTTTCTTCAATAATTGCTGTAAAATATATTTTGGTTTTGTCTATAGCAGCTGTCATATGTTTGAATCCTCATGAAACAGGAAAATTTTTTCAAAATATGAAATTTGGTAATGCGTAATTCGTTTTCAATGTATGCTGAGAAGGAATCTTGAAGAATACACAGCCTCCCGTTTTCCTTCCTTATCTAGTCGAGTTATCGATTTCCCGCCTAAATATCAGTTTGTAATATACGGACCAAGTGCGATCTGAATTACAAGAAAGTTTTATCATATTTTCTATATAACTAGCTGACCGTGTCCGGACAATTGACCGTACGCCCTTTTTACCGAATGGACGATTGACCGTGAGGACAATTGATCGCGGGGACAATTTACCGTATGGGCAATTGACCGTGTGGAAACTATTTTAAATATCAGAAATTACTTCTTTTTCTTGTGTTTAAGAAATTGCGTGAAAAAATGTTCGTTTAATGCGAAGAACCGATTGCCTTAATTTTTGGATTTCAAAATACTATGAGAAATCCAAGATGGCGGCTGTGATAAAGACGTGATTTTACAAAATAAGTGACAATTATTAAGTTCAATGTTATTACATTTTGAGATTTAAGAAGACGTCTATTTTTAAACTTCTTTTTGTTCTTTTTTTGACATTTCATGACGGATATCGATATATACTAATTAGTAGGCGTAGATTTTGAAATAATTAAAACTTTTGTTTTCTCTTAAAAATATGAGAAACCAATATGGCGGCCGTGAAAAGTGGTTTTCCTAAAAGAACGATTATGTTTGGTTTGTCGAGTTCTTATTTGCTACATTTTGAAATTTAAAAAAGACGTCTGTTTTTAGACTTCTTCTTGTTCTTTTTGATGGATATTGGTTTAAACTATACAATTAAAAGGCGTAGATTTTTAGATAATTGAAACTTCTTTATTTTCTTTTGAAAATAAGAGTAGCCAATATGGCGGCCGTTTTTTATTGGTTGTTCTCCTAAATTAAACAACGATTGACAAGCGATGTTAAGATTATTGAGTTTTAATTTACTACATTTCGAGATTTAAATATGACGTCTATTCATATACATATTTAATACTAACCCTCTATTTGGTAATTCCATCTCGTCAACCAAGACAGATTTGACGTATAAATGATCGTTGCACCAAAATAAACATAGAGAACGTGGTTCAAGAACATTCATGTCATACTCCCAAGCAAGTTCAATCTAAAACAATACATTAAGTGGATCAGAAAATGTACATAAATAATGAAAATATCTTAGATTATATACCTTATAATTCTATGGAAAATATAAATATTACTAAAATAAGACATATTTTTTCAACGTGTGAAGAAACGGGTCAAAGAAAATCAACTTTTTGGTCAGCAAATATCGCAGAATATACTAAGTTGTATAGAATATAAAATATTATAAAGAAGCAGTGCGAAATATGCGTACTGATATTTCGTTTCTTAGTTTCGTTTTTTGCATACCTACTATGGATACCTACCTTATATGCTATGTAGGTAACTTATTTTTATTTTTTGTACTTTTATAGATATACAAGTTATGTAATTATGTATGTAAAATATGTAAAAGTTTTACCCTGTTTATTTTACTATTATAATAAACAAATAAATAAATGATGTATCAGTATTCATATGTGCATTAAATGTTTGTAGCTTTTAATTATTTATAACATGATTTTTACCTTTCTTATTTTTCCTCCCAAGTCTACTGGATGTGTGACAACTACAGAATGACTGGTCCCATGTTCCAGTCTGTAAAAATATAATCAAGATACGTTTCAAAAACTTTCAACGTGACATATGCGATAATGCAAATATTCAATACCTATATAATTAAAAAAAGTAATTATAATAATAAAAAAAAAACTTATAAAAAAAGAAGAAATGAGAAAAAAATGTAAAAAAGCCCGATATCAACATATGGGATAAACAATTGGATAAAACTAGTACTCCAAGCCAAGAAAATCGATTTTATTTTTTATTTTTACTCACTTGACATAATTATTTGGAGTCAAATCGAGGCCTCGAATAACTCCTCTGTCAGAGTGCAGTGTTGCCTTCAGGAAACCCTAAATGACATTAAACATTACAATAAGTATATCAATATGTAAAATGCATTTCCTTTTATAATACCTACTTTTATTATTATTTTTTTATTCTATTTTGTTTTTATTTCTGTTATTTATATTTTGTTTTTTTTGTAATAGTTATTTTTTTAGACCAGTCTTTTTTAATTTTATTTTTATTTTATTTTATTGAAAGTACACAAACAATGACTGGACAAGTAAAATGGTGATATACAATATAAAAAAATAGTCACGCCCAGCATCAATTAAATGTATACATTATTACCTTATAAATTATAGTAGTGTAAGAAAAAAACAATGAATATTAAGTAAGAAAAAAGTTAAAACTACAATATATGCTACCTTGTGTGTGTGTGAGAGGGTGTGTGAGTATGTGTGGGTGTGTGTATGTATGTGAAAGTTAAGATTATGGCAGAATGCTTAATAATTTATTTTTTATTGTAATTAATGGGGAGTTAAAAAGATCTGTATCACTAATCTGGTTAATGTATTTATATGCCATTCACATTCAATGTATTATGCTTAATCATTTTTAAATGTATTTATTACTTCATACGCATTATCAAAAAACCGTTTATTACATGTAATACACAACCAACATTTGTGTTTCTAATTTTATTAAGGTATACCCACAAACAGGCTAAGCTTTGTGGGATTTTTGGTATATGTAATAGATGTATATAAATGTGTGTGTATATATGATACAGTAAATATGTATTATATACTCTGTACCAAAATTTGTCAAATAAAATAAAATTAATAAAATATAAAAATGATTATTTTGTTAATAAATAAAAAGTAGATACTTAAATAACTCGTTATAAAAATGAAGAAAACAAAAAAAGTGATGTGTGAATTAAAAAAAAATGCAAGAACCCTCATAAAATATATCGTCACGCGTTCATTGAGTCACAATATGTTTTCGGATATAAGTGAATTGAATTCAATAAACACAGTGAGTGGTGATTACTTAGTTGATTGCTATTTAAACAATTACCTGAACCCATGACTCTGCTCCTTTTGGATTTGCGAGATGAATTGTTACTCGATAGTGTCGTTCTGAAAACATAAAACAAAAAAGAAATTTCAATTATTACGTCATTTCAAAATACAATTGAATTTGTATTTACAAATGACGGTCGAAGAGAGATATTATGATGTAGGTACGTTCTTAATAGATAAGTATTTGAAATAACTACGTAAAACATAAAATAATAACTGGAATTCATGTATTCTTGTATAATAAACGTTGGGTTGCCGGCACTGAAAAAAAATGTTTTCCTATTTCGTTTATATCAATTTAAATATCGTCGACTTTTTTCGATACTTACATAGATATCTGCCATGTGCGAAAGATCATGGATCCAATTAACGATGGAGTCACAGTTTTTTTAATGAATATGTCCTTGTTAAACAAGTACATATACATCTTCCTACGTTCCCTAAAATAAGCATAAATGCTTGTGCTATAGGTGAACGAAATCGGTCGAGGCAGGAATCGAACTCGCGACCACTGGAATACTAGCCTGGCGCACTAACCGCTCTGCGATCGAGCCATCTAGGTAAATGTTAGTTATCAATAGTGTTATTAGTCTAGATCAGTAGACGATAGATATGTACCTTCCTACTTATCAAAATTCCCATTTTGTCTGGCTAGGTATTTTGTTTCCAATTTTGTTGAGTAGGTTGTGGACTACATTTGACTCTCCATTATAATTAGTGTAGATACATTTCACAAATTAAGTTAGGTACCTACTAATATTTTGGGCTGGACGGTACAATATACAGTAATTTTCAAAATTTGACAATCTCGTATTAAATGAGTTGAAATGCAACGAGAAAACTTACGGCAATAAGGATAGTCTTTTCCTGTCATCATGAAATATTTGGCACCCAAAGTTTCTCTTGCATTGGAAGGTGCCACCTCATTCTCTGATTGATTAGTTTTGTGGGCAATGAGGCCCGGAGAACTGTCGGCATGAAATCTGGAGAGAAAAAATATTTGTAAGTATACAATGTGGAATAAAATAAAAAAATGACAATCTGTGTACTGCTATTGACATTTATTTTGAAATTAAGAGGTTGATGCGTTTTACTACGTTTTGATGAATGATGACGAGATCATATATATGTTCGAAAAAATAAGAAAATATGTTGGACCCCATTGAATGGTAGTTGCACTGGAATGGAAGGATTGGAGTAGGAGGGGGTTCAAGGAACGGCCATGTCCTGTAGTGGGTAAATACAGGCTTATGATGATATATTCAGCGAATTAACATACATAGATCTCAAGTCACTGCAAAGGGTTACGTATACCTAATGAAAGTTTTATTTTTTTTTAAATCTAGCGGATTGTAATTTTTAAACATGATAATTTTTTTTTTCAACGCACAGCTAGAAAAGAACCACCAATATTTTCATCGTCTTTATTCGTTGAAAAATATCTTTGGATACAAGTGGAAGAATTGTCTATTATTGTATAATCTAAATTTTAAGTACCTACATATAAACACATCGTTCACGAAACTACAAAAAACGCATAACAGCATGGATAAATAACATCGATTCAGATCAAACCAATAACATAATTACACCTAAGTAATCAAATATAATTAACTTTCATATTTTTTTCTGAATAATTATTTAATTCAAGAACTTTATACTATACTTTGTATTATTTATGTCACACAACTGTTCAAATGAATACCTCGGCACAGGACTTCCTAGTGAGGTGTTCATCGTACCCTAGCAATTACATACTTATCACATACCTACACACTCACTTAACTTCTAGTTTTAGTATGTAATTGTATTTGTAACTACCTCTTTGTGTTAATAATAAATAAATAAATAAATATAGGTATTCATATATTTATTTTATAAAATCCATTACATTTTAAATAATTAGACTGATTTTTTATTCTTTTGTTCATTTTTTATCTTAATTTCAGGTTCGGTAGGTAAGTAGGTACTCAGGATTGAAAAATATATATAGCTAATTTCTTGGTATAACTTACCCCATGATAGCACATCCATGCGCACAGTTGAAACACTTTCCAGCTACAAACTGTTGATATGAAGGACATTGATGACCTGAAATAACATACAAATAACTAACATAAAACACGGAAATGTAATTCTCAAAATTTTTGTCTCTCTCAACTGAGAACCCTGGTAAGTTAGTAGAAGGACGATGAGCATTTTCTTGTCTGCCGAAAGATGACATAGCGGTGTAATGAAAAGGACAAATGACTTGTCAAATGCTGCTACGACACATTGGAATGAAAAAGTTTAATTAATTTAGTAAGTAAGAAATTCTATTAGAAAAAAAAATTTACTCATAAAAGGAGATAGACGCTAATAATCCACTTAATGTAATATAAATCTAAAACTATAACAGACTTTCTCAGCTCGTCGTTGGAAGTATACCTAAGTACATTCAGCAAGATTGTGGAATAGCCAGATATAGCGTCGACTATATCCAAGAAAAGACTATAAAGAAAGAATATTTATTTGCAAACAGAATCACTTCTATTCCTTTGCCGATCCTTTTATTGCTATAAACTTTTTTATTTATATCTTGATGTCTTTTTTTATCTTTTAAAGAAGGTATTTGTACAGTCAATCTTTTTGCTGTTGTACAATTCATCTCACTTTGTAATTTGTTTGGTTGGAAGAAATAGCCTGACAATACACAAAAATATGAATAAATCATAAACAATAACGAGTTAACCTTGGTCTTCGCAGCTCAAGTACCTATATTAAGAATAATACTAACCAATATACGGGCATTTTCCATTGATTGAATCCACAAAGAGTTTGATGGCTCTGACATGGTTGCACGCTACCAGCACCCTTGAGGCTTCTTCTAGACCCTCTCGCACTAGAGTCAACGGCACCAGAGGTCCAGATGTCACTTCACATCCAGGTTGTTCCTTGCCATCGTTGGGATAGAAGTCCAGGTGGCCCACCGGCTGGGACATGCCATAACCTGACAGGGGGACAAAGTCTGTGCCTATGTCTATCAGTATTATCTTTTTGTCAATACCTCATAGTACAATCAGAATATTAAAATCTCTTTACCACGAGGTATCTTTTTTCGGTAGGATTAATAGATATAATATATACATAAATGTTATGTTGTAATTTACAAGGTCAATTTTGTATTGCTTTTCTGGCAACTAACTAGTGATATGTCAAATATTAATTTATCTCACTCCCAATAACAAGTTGCCACATTGTGGAGACTTACATAATTTTTTATTTACGATCCTAAGTTTACCCGGCTTTTTATTGTTTGGCCGAAGCTGATGCGGAAGCGTCAGATTATAGTCAAGTTGCAAATAATAAGTAAGGCTCATGATGTTTATCGTTTTACATATCCAGACCGATAATACGATTAAAAACTGTGTCTCCACCGGGAATCAAACCCGGGACCTATGGCTTAGAAGTCAGTTTTTTAACTAACGAAGCCACGGAGGTCGCTGTTAAAATAAATTGAATTCTTTACTCTAGTCAGCCAAAATATTATAAAATATTACTTCAGAGAGATAAAACAAACAAAACAGTGAAACAGTGTTTTAAATGTAAAATGTACCTACTAACTGATTTTTGTTAGTTGTTAAGTGAAAATTGTATTTTTTCTATAGGTTTATATAAATTTTTATTTATTTTCCGTTATATAATACTATTTATAGCGGTCTATAATTTGTGGTTCAGAGAGCCAACAAATTGTGGTAACTTGTTTAAATTCATACTTGACATAGAACCTGTAAATAAAAAGGTAACAAAAAAACGAAATGTATTCGAAATCAATATCAATAATGATTTTCTACATATTTCTACTAATGATGCTGATCTTGTTTGAAAAAAATTCAAAATAACTGTATTAAACAAGACGTAGGTACATATCCTTGGACCTACAGAAGTTAAAAGCGAGCTCGTTATCTCGACGTAAGTAGGTATATCGAGAGATTACATCTTCGTTGTGTATAAGTTAGGTTAAATCCATTTCGTTATCTTAAATATTTCTCGACTAGATGATCTTGTAATCAAATTGACACACATTAATTTCATAAGCGGAATGTAACCATTTCAAAATAAATTATTCGGCAAAAATTAAACATGAGTTCAAATTGTTTCCAAACTATACCGGTCAGTTTGGATTAGATTTCGTGTAGTAACTAAGTAACTATTTCATGGTAATACTTAGGAGACACAATTACATATTAATAAATAGGAGACACTATTTACCCAACAAGAAAATGCTCTTTCCATCAGTGTGTATGATGTCCACAAATTCAGCATCTGAAGGATCCAATCTCACGTGAGTTCCCATTCCTTGGAAGTAGGGCTCAGCTGGATCTAGTCCTGTTATTCTTCCTAGACCCTATAGTACAGAAATATATCTCCAGAAAGTATTTATAGAACACATTCAAGAATAAATTATGCAGATATGAAACTATGTAATTTTGTCTCGAAACTATGGATAATAGTTATGGACAACCCAAATTGAATGAATGGGTTGGCAAGGAGGTAAATTGATAAAATTTTCATCTATTTCATTCTTCATGAAATATCTAACCATACATAAATAAACAAATTTTCTTATACTTAGTTCAGATCTGACACATTGTAAACTGCTTCCAGGAAACTTGTTATTTATTTCATTGCTATTAAACTTACTGCAACATGTTGGCTCAACTTATGATAAGAGTGTTGTCAATTTTTTCAATGAATAAAAATTACATACTTCAATTTTTTCTCCAGCATATCCAGCTGTGTGAGCACCTAATGAGTGACCGATTATGTGGACATCACCAGGGTTTAATCCGTGGTGTTTCTGGAATGGAATAAACAATGTATGTAAAGAATGCAAATAAATTTTGGATTTATTTATATAACATGATTAGTTTGAATCGAATATCATAACATGTTAGTTTACAAAGAATTTAGACTCGGGATTTTGGTAAAAATTAGACACAATAAGTATTGTAATAAAAAAATAGTACATACTTATGTGTTAGTTTTTAAATAGCTGGAAAAATATTTAATTATTCTGTAGAAAAAAAAGGTTCGATGAACTACCTATGAGATGGCAAAAGTGCATAGATAGCAATGGTACATACTTTGATTAAATAAATATATTATATTGAAAAAATCGACTTTATGTCCTCCCATACAAAACGCCAATTTCATATGTAAGAACCTACATAATATTATAGAAATACATTTTCAGATACCTGCAACTGCGTAATAAAATAAGCGACTTCTAATCCAACCAGTCGAGTGTTGGCTGTAGCCTGAGTATAAAGAGGTAAACTTCCTCCAGCCCAATCGACAATGACCACATTGTAGTCTCCGTTTCTCACCAGTTCATCTTTCATTTCACTGACCTGAAATTATATATAATTTAAAAAATATTAATGGAACCAACGGAACGTTAGAATCTTGTCATTTTTATTTACCACGATTACCGATTGATTTTATTTTACCTACAATAGTTGACTGTAAACTCAATGATGCAGTTAGTCGGCTTGTATAGGAAAATTTTACAGCTTTTAGTAGTAAATATAAATCGAATTTGGTGTTTTTTACTTTTTGTTTGGCTTTTGACTCCGTTCCACTGAGAAGATTGGTTCACAAACTCCATCACTTGGGTATAAGGGGTAGACTACTCTCATGGATCAGTAGTTTTCTCAATGGCAGAACCTTCCAAACCAGAGTTGGTGACGAATTGTCAAGCGAGAGACGGGTGTTGAGCTCCGTTCCTCAGGGATCTGTGCTGGGTCCGGTTCTTTTCACTTTATACATCTCAGACCTACCATCATTTATTGAGAGCTCGATGCAACTGTTTGCTGATGACACCAAGTTCTTTGGAAACCCTCTTACAGACGCTGCTCAGATACAAAGGGATCTAGATGCTGTACTGACTTGGACCAAAGAGTGGTTGCTCCATCTTAATGCTGATAAATGCACAGTGCTACATTTGGGCAATACGAACCCAAAGATTGTATACACCCTAGATGGCATCCAACTTAAACCGGTCCAAGAGCAGAAGGATTTGGGTGTTATTATATCTCATAACTTAAAATGGGAGTCACACTTAATAGCAATGACCAAGAAAGCTAACAGTGTCATGTATCTCATTAAGAGAGCTTTCAGTTGTCTTCCACCTGCTCTACTTGTTAAATTATACAAGACGTATCTGAGATGAATTATTGAGTATGGGATTCAGATTTGGAATCCATATTTCGAGAAGGATATTTAGTTGGTGGAGAGAGTGCAGAGAAAATTTACGAAATCGGCTGCAGGTTTGAGTAATCTGTCCTATGAGGAAAGACTGGATGCCCTGAATTTGACAACCTTGGCTGACAGAAGGAGGAGAGGAGACCTGATAGAGACATACAAAATTCTGAATGATTACTATGACTGCCCGGTGCTTCATACTATGTTTCATCTGAACAGGAATACACATCTGAGAGGACATACTCTAAAATTAGACAAATGCAATTTCAGGATGAATCCAAAAAAGAATTTCCTGAGTAATAGAGTTGTGATTGATTGGAATGGACTTCCGCAGTGTCTGGTTGTTGCCGATAGTGTAAATGGTTTTAAAAATGGACATGACAAAGTGTTGTGAAATTGTCATTGTCTGGGTACATCAGCTACAGCTGCCTGCCCAGGAGCAAATAATAATAATAATAATAATTAGGATAGTGAAGGACAGAAGAAAAAAAAATCCGTAGATAGTAGAATATATTAAGTATAAGATCTAACTCGCACCTATTTAAGTCCAATAATCAACTTGTCCAGAAACGCAATGGTGCAATGGGGATAAAGAAAAGAGAAAATCAAAAAGTAAGAGACTTGTTGGTATTAATTCTATTTTAGTAAATTATATCTATATATTTACACAACCACACAAGAAACGTGATCAAATTAATAAATTGTAATAATTATAAACGTCAACGACAAACAAAGTATGTTTTGAAATTTTCCCTAAAACCGTCGTGATGTTGTGTTTTGAAATTGTTAGTATGATAATTGTCACACATTTCATTATAAACATAAGTAAAATACGAGTATTACTAAAGCTGACCATTTTTATAAAGCACCGTCCTTTGCGTAAAATATTGAATGATTTCGTAGTAATATTAGGCAAACTTTCAAAGTAATTCTTTAGATCATGTGATAACGTCACATGCTGGTTTTATCTTGATTGAAAATAACAGCCAAAGCCATATTTAAAATCCTATTCTTATCAGAATAGGATTTTAAATATGGCGAAAATAGATTAAATCAAAGTTATATATTTAGATAGATGACTCCTATAATAGGGATCTTTTAACCAGCATCTGATGTATTTGAACTTTTTGTTTGGTTTAAATAAAACAAACGATGTACATACATAATAAACCAATACGATGAAACTTGATGTCGTCAACACTGTATATGTACATATATGTCGATGGTTTACCGTTAATGGTTTAGTATCAATATGTTACTGGGCAATGGGATCTAAATATTCTGGCTAAGAGGACGAGATAAGAAGATACGGTCCAAATCTTCTTTTACGCCACATTCACAAATTGGAAAAGCATTTATATAAATCTTATATAAATAGGGTGGGGTATAACAATGACCAACTCCCGAGTAATATGTATTCCTGCATAGTGTTATCCCCTGAGAACATATTGAGCCAAATGAGGTACGTTCAGGTATAAAGAATGCTTTCGTTGGTGAAAGCAGGTAAATAGATAATACAATTATTTTTTGGATAAATTTAGTTAAATATTTATTTAATTCTTCTTCTTATTCTTCTTCAGCCCGTTTTTTCCATTCTTGGACACAGGCCTCCCTGTCTTGGGCACACTGCATCCATCTCCCTCCGGCACATTTCTTGATGTCATCAGACCACCTTGCCTGGGGTCTGTCGACACTTGTTGTTCTCGGTCGCTGTTCAACGATCTTTTTGGTCCATCGTGAATCCTGGGATCTGGCAATATGCTCAACCCAGCTCCACTTAAGGCCAGCGACCCTTTCCGCTATGGTTCTTTCTCTTATCATGACATTCTGAATTATTTATTTAGTTAAAGTTATTTTATGGGGTTAAAAAACCCAAGATATAGGGTACTACAATATAAATATCGTCAGCATTGACAAAATAAATATACCGTTGCTGTAATTATTTACCAACGATAGAAATGACATTGTTCCATTGAACAAACATGAAAATAATGGCCCTTCAATTATAATAAATTAGGTATTAGATACTTTCATTACCCATTTTTACAACAAATAACATAAATGTAATGTGTAATTAGGTAATTATAAATATGTATTACAGTATTGTTATTACTTAATTATGAATAAAATGATAGGCATTGGAGTGTAGTACTTAGAATTAATATTATGTGTTAGTCATTGTCCGAAGCATAATTGGGTAACTGTGCTGTGCATACCGGCCTAGATCAACTAACATCAAATTGAGAAATAACTATTGGCCAAATTTTTTTTCGTTTCAAAATAATATTATAAAAAATGGCTCGGGGATATTAATTTTGAGTAAGCGAAATCAAGTTTTTTTTCGAAGCTGCCTAAAAATATTTATGTGATAAAATTTAATATGAATAAAGTAGATACGAATAGGTAGGTACCAATTTTTAGGTAAGTCAAATTTGAAATATTTACTAATAGAAAAATATGTAGACAAGAAGAGTGCGTAAAGAGATATTGAATATGATTGAGCGAGACAGGTATACTTCTACTCTCTCCATATAACATAGATATTTAATACAATATATCGTATGGTTTTCTACAGCTTATTGAGTAGATACATAACTAAGCAATACCTACATTATTTCATCTTATATTATTTATTTACTTATATATTTTTTATTTATTTATTTATTTATTTATTTATTTATTTATTTATTTATTTATTTATTTATTTATTTATTTATTTATTTATTTATTTATTTATTTATATATTTATTTATTTATTTATTTATATATTTATTTATTTGTTTATTTATTTATTTATTTATTTATTTATTTATTTATTTATTTATTTATTTATTTATTTATTTATTTATTTATTTATTTATTTATTTATTTATTTATTTATTTATTTATTTATTTATTTATTTATTTATTTATTTATTTATTTATTTATTTATTTATATAGAATGTTCTATTGAGTTCTATCAGTTGCCAAGTTATAGCTATTATTTTTCATGACGAAATGTCATCAAAAACACGAAATTAATATAATATTTTTAGTATTTTTTTAAAAATATAAATTTATAATTTATATTACTCCCACGGATATTGCAACAATTACCTACTGAAAACAAGGATTTTGATAATAAAGTACATTCAATCTGTTTAATTTATTTTACCCGATCATTTCTGTAAACAAATAGAATATGTAGACTATATTATCAAAGTTAAATTAAAATACAGTTTATTCCCCCTTCAAATAAATTCACTTACCCAATTTGATAGGGGCGTATCAATAAAGCCATGGATGATCATCTTAGTTGGACGACCAGAATCAAAATTAGATTTTATAATTGTCTTGTTGCTATTTGGATTCATTATTTGGCCTTCTGAAGGATTTTTCTGTGTGTAAAGTATAAATCTGAAAATGAAAACATATTCAGTAAATATAAATATCTTACAAGTTACATATGTACCTAAATAACGTCAAGAGTATAAAGCAAAATTATCTCCACACAAAATTAACTTAGGATCGTGCTCATCGCAAAACTCTGTACCAAAAATTAACAATTACAAATTATTTTTCAAAAAAATTTGAAATTGTTAATTTTTTTCTTCCCCTAACGTCAGCTACTGAACGTAAGCCTCTCTGTCCCGTGCTAATTCAATGCATTCACGGATATTGTTAAACCAGGACCAATTCCAATAATTATCATGTGTCCCAAATATGCCATATTACGCTGTAGTTGGTTCTTCACATCGGGTCTGCTGTGTACTTCCGACCATTCTTCTATGGAACCATATTTCAAATGCCTCAAGTCAATTCAAACTGCTGATTTTAAACGTCTACGTATCTACATATGATAATATGGACCATATGGAGAATTTGTTTAATTTTTGTCTGAGTTTAAGGTTCAGATGACCATTTCAGAATACCTACCTGTGTCATCTAATCAAATGCTGATCTGGCTATTTGAACACAACATTATTAGATCTCTTATCGGGATTACGGTCTTGTGTTTCGTAGCTTCCTAGATATTTGAAGTTATCAATTTCTTCTATTGGCTTGTCATTTATCTGAATGGAATCATTGTGCACTTGTCGACTAAAGATCATTATTTTTATTCAACCCTAGTTCCTTAGACGCTAAAAATTTAAGCCGGTCACTGTATAATATATTTTTTCAGAAACAGAGTAATACATATAAAAAAGCATCTGCTGATTTTCGCTAAAGTCTGAAGGTACCTCTACTCAGATATTAATTAGACTTAACGTACCGGATACGATTGAAGAGATTTGCCGTATAGCAACGTAATTAATAAATTGTACTACAATAGGCGATTGATCCGAATATAGCATCAAATATACTCGTAAAACAATCACAAGATTTCATAATGTTAAAGACGTCATCATAAAGCAGGCAATTATAGAACGCCTATTAACTGTCTGATCATAATAATCTATGTGTTATAAAGATAACCATCTTAGACGTGTGACCTAGAATCAAGTCTAAGGCCGAATTTTACTGTGGGAATGCTAAATTTCTTCTTGTTTGTGGCGTGCGTTAGACTTGCAATATTTGTACGTGATCAAAAAGTTTTAAGATATTTTTTTGATAAATTTTCAACATCTCAATAGAGACGAAGATGGAATACATATTATTGAAGAACCAGGAACTCAAGTCACCTACAGGGCTTACGACCTGTCATCGGATGGTTTACGTGATCAGTTTATGCGCCACATTGTTCACCAATTATGCCTTCTTATTGAGTTCCCTTATCAATGTAATTTTGAAAGTTCTATATATTTTAAAAATGAGAAACAGATCGTTTGAAAATAAGCTGTTTTCACTATCGCCATCTATGAAATAAAGAAGAAACCTTTTATGTAACGCCATCTATTGAGTAGTTTTTTTTTGTAAAAAATGAAAACCTCAGTCCTTTTACACGAGGTGACAGTGTTCTTGAACAGATGTCACCCTTGAACCGCACCCGACATCTTTTTTCCCGACAGGGAAAAAAATCCAATGTTTGCGTATAGGTATGTAACTTTTAAAAAATATTTGAATATTTAAGATGTTTGCTATCAGATTTTAAGTTATCCAGACTGCTTGTAAATTGTAAATAACCGATAAAGTAAAATAAAATAAAATAACAAGTTGCTCCATTCTAGAGACTGTCGAATTATGAGACAAATCTATCTGATTCAAAAAAGCCGACTTGATAAGGGCAAAATATAAACAAATTTAGAAAAAATATTACCTTGTATTGATCACCGATCTAGGTAGTGGAAATATATTGATAGGCCTATGTATCAGATGGTACCAACCCCTTGTGATGTTTAGGCACCCTATCTCATCATAACACCTAGACTCGTTCTCAACTAAAAACAAAAAGAATATGGCGTATTTAATACACTTTTAACAACAAATAGTAAAAAAAACTGTTTGACTCGAGCGAAATACTGGTCGATGTTCAGTAATAACCTCGTATACCTCGTAATAAAAAAGAAAATGAGGTATTAAATAACTTTTTAACAATAAATGATTTAAACGCTGTTTTACTCGAGGTCGATGTTTAGTAATAACCTCATATAATGTGTTCTTCCCAGCTTTTTAAGAGGACGTATAACCTTAATCTAGTGACTGAAAACATGGTATATTATTATTATACATGGTAAAACGCCTAATGCACTATGAAGTTACATGTAAGTAAGGGAAACAGACGCGTGCAATGAAAAAGGTTTATACGTTATTTAAATTATAATTAATCCAAAATTTGTTGATTTTTAGCATTTAAGAACAAACCAGACATGAAATATAAAAAAAATCGCGAAAAATCACTTTGATTTTATGCACTCTTTAAACACATAAAATATGTATTTGTCCACGACACATGTAATGAAGCATTTAAAAAAATGCTGTAAAAAGGGATAGTTTAAATATTTTTTTAAGAGGAATTTATGTTGAATTTTAACATTGTGTGACGAATATTCACTAAGAAATGTTGAAAATAATTTTTCAACAGAAACACACTGTTTAATTTATTTGAGGAAATTTGATTTCAAATTGGGGTGTTAAGATTTATATGGCCTCTTAAGCTATGTAGAATTCTTAACTATATCGTAATAATAATAATAATAAAAAGACTTTTATTGAATGAAACAACGTGGCGGACTTATTGCCCGCAGGCAATCTCTACCAGTCAACCACCATGGTAAATAAATACAATCAGTTACAGGTTAAGAATATCATTATCAGTTAAAAATACAAATAGAAAAATAGAAAAAAAATATAGGTATATAAATCATAAATTAAAAATACAAAATAAATATAAAAAACAAAAAAAAAATCGTAGGTAAGTATTTATTTTTATCGTAGGTATTTATTTTTAGAGATCATATTTTTGTTGTCGTTTGAGTAAAAACATTATAGGTATATGGGGTTCATAAATAAATGGTATCATACGACAGCAAATTTTATTACCTTTAATCACATTTTGATAATCTTTATTCAATTATTTATTTAATCATTTACGGCTTATATCTCAATAGAGACGACGTTGGATTACATATTGTAGGAGAATCGGGAAATCAGACATTCGACCTGTCATCGGATGGTATATGTGATCACTTGCGCAACGTTCACCATTTACATAGTATCAACCAATAAAGTAATAATAATAATATTGAAAACTTAATAATGTACATTAAAATTATTTTTAGTTTTGTTTCAAAAACACATATCAATGAAGATAGGAGAAGAAATATTTTCGAATACTCCAATAGTCTAGTTGCTCTTTGATGATATGAAATAATTAAGGATTTTGCATTGGTAACTTTAATAATTTGTGTAATGTCATTTTGAGACAAAAAGTTCTTATTTTGTTGTTATAGACTGCAATAATATTAAAATCAGCAGGAAAGAGTAACGTACATGGTAACCAAGGAAGATTGACTTCAATACGGTCAGCTCTAGCCCACGTGAGGGAGTCCAAGATGCCTGCTGATGAAGGTCTTCCAACGAGTGCTGCACAGGCTAACAGTGCTCGGACCATCCTCATCCTGGACCCGGAATTCATATTTCCTATAACAAACAAACATATTGGTTACTTTATCTATTATTTATTTTTATATAATTAAAAAATGCTACGTACTTAGTTGTTTTTGTAGTTTTTCAGTAAACTAACTGTAAAAAAACCTTTTAAATCAATGTTACATTTTGTTTCATTTAAATATTATACTTGATTTATTTTATTAATAGGTATTAAAAAATAAAAAAAGTCTTTTTTGTTAAAGAAAGCAACATATAACGAAAAAAGGCTTTTTTATTTTTAGATGGTAAAATATGTTTTTAAGTCGATTTATGTATTTGATTCGAATTGACTAAATTTTGAATTGAATCCTCTCACTGAGCGTAATGTCGCATATCTTCATGTTTAGTTTTTAATTATAATAGGTATGGATTCTATCCTGAGAAAGATTTTTGGCCCAGTAAATGGTAGTGGACTCTGGAGGATACGTTATAATCACGAACTTCAGGCATTATATGACGAACCCAACATTGTACAAGTCATAAAAGTACATACATTGCAGTGGTTCGGACATGGATCGTATCCCCAAAAAGGTTCTTAATACCAATCCAGAGGGCAGAAGTACACGCGGGCCCAAGCTAAGATGGCTGGATGACGCAGAAGACAACAGAAGGGCGATCGGAATAACAAACTGGAGGAGAGCGGCGAAGGATAGGGACGATCGGAGAAGGATTCTGGAGGAGTCCAGGGCCCACACGGGACTGTAGCGCCAATGATGATAAATTCTATCGCTAAGTACCTTCTTCTCTTTGTTAGTATTGTCTAGGCAAGGACATCAACACTTCACATAAGTATATCCAAATAGACAATTTAAATGCAATTCGCATGTTTACATAATATAATTCATATTTTAATGTATTTGGTTACAAAATAATAGCTACAACAGACACATGTCTAGTGTTTAAAACACCATTAAGAATAGACACGCATTATGTTTTATGTAATTTTATTGTCTCCATGAACTATAAAACGTCTTGAAATGGAATTATTGACAGCTAAAATGCTAAAAAAACTGACGTTTTACATTGCCTTGTGTAGTATTTTATAACAAGATAAGCAGGTAGGTACCTAGATAAAAAATAATTATACTTAAATATAACCTGATACGTACCTACTTGTTTTTTTTACATTATTTTTTAATGCTTTTCAGGCTTGTCCCCCACGAGGTATCTTAATACATTCATAGCTTCGTTAAAATTCATTCATCGTCTCATAAATCTGCGTGTGTTTATCACGCTATATTCATTTCCGTCTTTCAGAAAATCGTTTGCATGGTCGTGCCAAACTTTTCTTGGGTGCTCCGATTTCTTATACCGTTCCTGTCAGATTCGTATATTTTCTTCGTCAGGCGTTCCTCATTCATTCTTACCAAGTGGCCAAACCATCTCAATGTGTTAACAATCATTCTATTACTTACATGTTGCTTAATGATACATTTTTTTAATTACGTATGATTAAATGATTTACCTGTTTTTTTCTCAACAATTCTACAACAGGTTTATCAAAATTGAATAGATATTGCCAATAAATTATATTTTAGTATTGCATCTTATATGTGTTTAAGGGAGTCCAGTATGAGAGAATTATGATATCACTTGTTCAATAAAATGTGATAAACTATAACTTGTCATGTGATCATAAAATCAACTGCTTAGTCAATATATAGACAAATAAATCTGTGGAATTCGTTCCTCTCTCCTCCGAAATTTCTCGAGTTATTTGCCGATATTTATGCATGAGAAATGATAAAATTAGATGTGACTACCAATAGAAATAATATATAATGTTCATATAATATTTCTATCTATCATGTGTAGATACTTCAGATAGTTCATGAGTCTAGTTCTGAGTCACGAAAATGTTTTATGATTTATTATTACAAATTGTCATTTTTCTATAGGTACATTGAAATATTTTAATGCGTCCATTAATAACAATTGGGTCTGCTTTCCAATTTACAGCTGAGACGAAATGGAAATTTGCGATTGTAAAAAGTTAAAAGGCTAACAAATAAAACAATTTCAGACATTGATCTTGTAATTTCAACGGTCGAGTTATCATTGAACCAAAAAACCTTCAAAACAGTACCTACGTATTTATCTTAAAATTCATTCATTCAAACCAACACGGCATATGCCACAATGTGGGGAAACTTGTGACAGGTGTGCAGGTATGTATGCATGACCAATGACCATATAAAAGCAAGCAAGACACACGCGTGTATTCCTAACCACACACCAGCCTAGTCTCACCTAAAAAGGTAATGTTCACAATGGGTGGAGAATCACATTGCTAAACTACATACGTGAGATGTTTTTGTGCCTCTAGTACTTTCGATTATATCCGGGATACACAAAAACGTTGATTATAGAAAATAGTGGAAGCACTATTCTGTGCCGGTATATCATAGCATAAATAATTTGATGATAAGTGTATATTAAAATGTACACAGTTAACACTTTTTTATATATTAAATATTAGAAATCTCACTGAACCCTCAACATAATTTCACAAGGCATAGAACCACGTAGAAATGTTGTAAGTTGTAAAATACAATCTTGCCTAATTTATCCATTTACATCATTATAATAATGGGTTAGTACGTGGATAGGTACCTATGGAGCTAATAATCATATTAAAATTATGTAAATTACACGATAGAAAATTTAAATCAAAATGTGTCATTAAATTGCAGAAAAAGATCAAGAGAAAGTGACGAAGATTGTTGACAGGTACGAAGAGTATTATGAAACATTTGTTTGAACAAAGAAATAAGTATTTTTCTTCATGCATTCGGGTGACGCTATTGATGTATCTTTATGCTAATTAATATAATAATATGATAACTGTACACTTAATGACAAAGGTAGGTAGATAGATATGTGAAGGAGGCTCTATGAGTGGGCCGAAATACGATTTTGTGTATGGTTACAATGCAATGAGAATTGGATGGGTCTTGGTATAACTTCTCAATGAAAATCGTCAATGATTGAGAGAAATGAAAAAAATATTGATATTAAAACGAGAAAAAAAGATTTTCAAGAGAAATTTTGGTTTTTGTACCTACATTCTGTGTTTGCATACTTCTGCATAAATAAATTGATCCAATATTATTTACGTAGATATTTTGATTCATATAAACTTGAAATCTTTTTCGTAAGAACAATACACAATTTTTCTCAGAATTGTAATTAACCACAGAATCGGTTAACACTAAACTCTCAACATTATTAAAAATAAGAACACAATATTGAGGTTGACTGGAAGACGTTTATTTATTAACAAGTCCGCCTTTTGGCTATTATAATGTTTTCTTTTGTACATGATGTTTTGTTTGAATTTAATTTTAGCTAGTAAAGATGTATTATTACTAGTTGCATGTAACACATGAGATCCAACTTTCGATAGCAATAGTATGTATAGTTGAAGAATAAAAATCAAACTATAAACCCATAAATCCAAATTATTGAAAATTTTAACACATGTTGGTATGTATGTCAAGATAGGACAGTATGGAGGTCAGTCCTCTTTTCCTTCCCGGAATATGAAAACAGCATGATGGTTCTGTATGTATGTTTGGATATTAAGTACCTATCAAACTATTAAGTCTTCTTATATATTGTGTGTAGGCTACTACCATACAAATTGTATGAAACAATGTCGTCACTAAATTCAATTTTTATAAAAATTGTTAAAAAAAATTTGAGATGTACAAATACAATGTTATTATTTTTTATAGAAAATTAAATTATCTAGTTGGGGTGTTTCGGCTTTTTTCGATATTTTTAAAAAGTTTGGAAATATAGGCAGTTAATCTCATAAATTTATCATAAAAAAAATATTTTTCTTAATAAAAAATGTTTAAGAAACCCTGGAATTAAAAAAAAAACTAATTTGGGATTTTGTATTTGTCTATGTTCATACCAATTTTCAGCTTTCTAGCTTTTATGGTTTCTGAGATATATGGAAAAATAAACCAAAATTTCAAAAGTTGATAACCCCTGACTGATACAAAAATTCACAATTCTGAGTATAAAAGTTTTGTAGGCCTATAACTATTTATATATTCTAAAAATTTGGGCTCTGTAAATTGAGCGGATCAAAAGTTATAAGGGGACACACACACACAGACACACACACAAAATGTTCTACTCCGAATTCTGAGTAAATCCATGTATGGGAACATATATGCTGCGAGGCCTCTAGTTGGTGTTATTAGCTTGCAAAAAGTCCACTACACCATACAAAATTTTCCTTCGTACACGCATCTTGGCTTAATAATGTCGATTCATTAAGAGAATTGAATTCTCATGAACGAATCGACAGTTAGATAATATTCAAATAATAAACATATTAAGTAGGCACATAGATTGAAATTAAAGTATGGACTAAACACACAAGCTAATAATTACCTTAGGGTTTAATATAATCTAATTGGTAATTTGTGTTCTTCAAATATTTATTTTCTTCTTACAATGCGGTCTTTTCGGTAGATAAGGAACTTATCAAATATTCTGATAAAATATTTTTTTATTTATTTCTTTTTGTTTTTCGGGGAACTAACAGGTACTGTGTCATATATTTATTTACACACACCCAATAACAAGTTGCCACATTCTGGAGACTTTCGATATTAATCGTTTCACAGTCCCAGACTTAAAACACAATTAAAAACTGTACCTCCACTGGGAATCTAACCCGGGACCTTTAATATTACCTTAGAGACCCTAGGGCATTAATCAGTATGATTTGACTTTATCAAACCCTAAAATGGAGTTTAACAATATCAATGCTGTCAACATTGACAAACTAAAACATTTATCTCTTCCTGTGATGAATTTCAAGTACCTAAATTTATTAAATAAATGTACAAGATCAATTTTTGAAATTGCCGTAGTATTGCTACAAACCCCAATAATTTGTTACAATGACAAATCTTTTTTTTAATATTAATAATGTAGGTTAACATAATAATAAATATATTTATATTATTAATTTTATTTTACATCTGAGTCATCTCACGTTATGAGATAATAGTCGACATAATAAATTACGTATGTAATATTACTCAATAATAATATCATAAATATTACCTGCATCAGGACTGGTTTCAAGGTAAAAACAAAATAAGCAAACGATTTGGGCCCTCATAAAGAAGAATCTAAATATTGTTCTTGTAGTTATTATTAAGTTTCGTCTTGATGTTTATATAACTATTGTGCAAAGTGTGTCATTAAATCTTGAGTTATTTGTCCTAACGATAACGACGTCGAAACCAAACGATAAACAATTTTATTTTAAGTCTTGTTTTATTATATTTTTTTTAATACTTTGAATAATGCGAAGTATTAGCATTTATTTTATTATTAGATATTTAATTTGCCAAGCAGGCTGCATAAAGCTGGTATGCTTGGATGAGTCCATGACGTCACCGCAATCAGTCTAGTCTGTTCCTAAAAGAGTTGGCACTCGAATCTCAGCAATAACCGGATCCTAGGGCAGCTTGTTCCAAGCATCTATCACTATTACTCAGGAAGTGGATTCTGAGCAAACACATTTGTATTCAACTTCAGGCTATGGCTAAGTGTTCATTTTGTTTGTGACTGCATATATGGGGCAGTTCTGGACAGACGTAGTAATTGTTCAACACTTTGAATGTTTCAATGAGGTCGTCTCTCATTCTTCTTTTTTTAAGTGATATCAGTACTTCACGTGTCAAATCCTTAAGCCTCGTTCCCAGTTTGGTGAACCTTCGCTGCACTCTCTCCAGTAATGGAATGTATTTCTCAAAATATGGTGACCAAAATTGGAAACCACATTCTAATAGCTGCCGGATATATGTTTTGTACATTTTCACCAGTAATTACAGGCTAATATTTACGCTTTAAATATGTGATATCATGTCATACTGTATATAGGTTGTATATACTGTGCATAGGTTGGGCAGCCTTTGGAAAACTTAAACATGTCTCAAAAAACAGAGATATTCCCACATGTCTGAAAAGAAAAGTGTTTGAAACATGTATCCTGCCTGTGCTTACGTATTATGGCCTGGAAACTATCACGCTAACTGCGAGGACCATACATAAGCTAAAATGCACTCAGAGATCCATGGAAAGGCAAATGATAGGCGTAAGTCTAAGAGACAAAATTAGAAATGAAGAAATCAAACGCCAGACAAAAATTGTTGATGTCATGGATCGAGTTGCAAAACTTAAATGGCAATGGGCAATGGGCAGGTCATGTTGCCAGACCGATGGGCACCCAGAATTCTAAATTGGAGACCATGGGATATGAAAAGGGGAATAGGCCGGCCCCAGTAAAGGTGGGCCGATGATACTGTCCCTGTCGCTGGAAGCAGATGGGTTCAAAAAGCCCAAAAAAAGACGAGTGGAAGTTTTTAGAAGAGGCCTCCATCCAGCAGTGGAGAGATGGCTGAGAAAGAAGAATGTCATACTGTTAGCTCGCTTCACAATAGCAAGAATATGCTGGTCCTATTTAAAGTCTATAGTTACCGTAATATCCAAAACAATAATTCATTTCTTGATTTCATATAATAAAATAATACAAATATTACAACAAAACCTATTTAAATATTTTAGGAAAAAATATTATATTGTTGTAGGTTAAGAGGCATGCAGAAAACTTAACCTAGCACTGTACTGTCATCTTTAGTACCGGTTTGATGAGTAAATAATGATGCCAGATTTAAATTTGCAATACAAAAAAGTCGTTATTAATGATTAATATTTATATTAAATGGTCTTAAGATTAGAAGGACGAAGACATTTTTCTACATATTAGTGTTTTGCAATCCGGAAGCTGCTTACGTACAATTATGTGTAACATAAATCTTTATACTGTACTAAAAATGCAAAGTTATTTATTTCCTTGTGTGGTGTTTTTCAAATGAGTACTAAAAATGTTTTAAATTAGCTAAAATAGCTTTCTAAAAACCATATCAGAAAAACGTACCAGATGGATCAGGATTGACTATATCGTACATGATATAGTAGAAAAAAAATGTTTAACGACCTGAGAAAACATGAATCACGTAGTCGCAGATTGGGTTTGCCTATTTGTGATACACTCAAAAGCAACTTAATCAACTATCGAAACATAAATTCACTTATAAAAATATATAAAAAAAGACTATTATGAGGATCAGCTAATAAAATCGAAGGGCAATTCGAAAAAAAAAGGAATATAATCGATGAAATTTCTTCCAGAAGGGTGCAGCATTCTAAAACGGTTGATAAACTTATTGTTGATGACATGGGTTAGAAATTTCTAGTTTGTTTAACAACTATTTTACTAACATCGCTAGGGACCTGGTGGATCAGATACATTTGTCTGAGACTAGGAATCGTAACGAAATAGAATATATAAGCCCTCTATATTTTCCAAAATAAGAAAATATTACTGAGGAGGAAGAAGGTCTTTTGATTGAAAGTCTGAGAAATGGATCGGCGGTTGGACCTGACGGAATAGGTGTTGATTTATTAAAATGAATTAAACTTTATATTCTGGCACCTTTGAAGTTTATCATAAATTTATCACTCAACACATGCGTCTTTCCTGCAATATTTAAAGCATCTATTATTGTATTCTCTTTTACTAAATAATTATAGGCCAATAACCCTTATATCGCAAATGGCCAAAATCTATGAAAAAGCTATTAAAAACAGACTGACAAAGTTTTTGGAGTCTAGATGTATTTTATCCAAAACCCAATTTGGTTTTAGACCGGGTATGGGTACGTCCGATGCTTTTTTTAGACTTACTAAGTGTACAGAGAACTTAGATCGTGGAGAATGTCTGCTGTCAATCTATCTTGGTCTACGTAAGGCTTTTGATACGGTTAACCATAAATTAATTATGAAAAAGTTGAAAAATATTGGAATAGGTGGCGAGTGTCTTTCACTTATAGAAAGTTATTTAACAGACAGACTACAGCGAACTAAAGTCGATTGCTATGTCAGTACGGAACTAAAAGTACTCCATGGTGTTCCGCAAGGAACCGTTTTGGGATCGATACTATTTCTGCAGTACATAAACGAACTATGTGACATAAAAATCTCAGGCCTTATCGTGTCATTTGCTGATGGCACATCGATATCATTAAAAGGGCGTATATAGGATGAAGCATTCCGAAACGCATCGTAATCTTTGAAGGTGATCAGGACCTGGTTAAATGATAATCTATTATCTCTCAATTATGCAAATTGGTATCTAGAGCTGACGGTACAAAAATTTTAGGAATTTATATTGACTCTCAACTGAAGTGGGATACATATAGATAATTTGACCAAAATACCGAGAAGCCAAATGTTATATATAGAAGATCGGCGGATTTTGTAGACCTGAACAGTGTTTGCATGGTTTATTATTGTCTAACTAAATCTTTACTCACATATTATGGAATGATTGCTTGGGGAGGAGCTTATAACAGTCACATAATATCATTGCGTAGGCTCCAAAAGAAAATTGTGAAATTAGAGATAATGATTGTGAGTGCAGAAATTTGAAATTTATATCTAGATATTTAGTGTGGAACGGAAACAATCACCTGGTTCATAATTGCGTATAATTGTCAGTAAAAATTGTAAACTGCTAGCCTTAGATCAGGATTTCCAAGTTGGGCAGCAATAATCTACTTATTGTTGTCATTATAAATATGGGGTGATAAAAGGGAAATAAATAAATATAGGCTTCAGTACCTACCTAAGAGTAGCTGGAAATGGTCAGACATAACCAGGACGAAACGGAAGAGAAGATGCGAGAATTTGATGCCAAACAATCTTCAGGATAGTAACGGGAGAAATTTGAGCAATGTTGAGCAAGTAATGATGCGTCAAAAACATATGAAATGTACAATGTTGGTTGGTAATAAATAAAAAAAATATACACATTGTTTCTGGATATGTTAAAAATTATTTGTTTATGATGGCGTCTATATATTTAATGTTGCCATTAAACTGTCTTACATAATACGAAAATATTATTTTGCAAACTGGTTACCGTTGGTTAAAATGTAGATATGACCGCATTACCGACAAAAATACTATCTCAATTCAAGATATGAAATATATATATTTTTTTGTGGCGGCAACATTATGTATTCTTTATAATTATAATGCAACACATAAAATGCCTGAACTTTCTTTTTCGTCCGGGTGTTATAGAATATGTTTTCGTCGAATTCTAGTTCACAATTTGGACATAATAAAATTCGCAAATTTCTAGTTCAAAGCTGAATGTTATAAAATTTGTTTACCACCGAATTCTAGTTCAACGATGTTTACGTTCTCATTAAATCGGCGAAACTTTCGAATTCTTTTAAACAATTATATGAGATACTGATGTATTATGTAATTGTTAACGCCAACATCCCCTCTCATCCCAGGTACGTTCTCTTTATTGAGTACCTATAGGTATGTACCTTTATTGCGCCGACCGCCGTGGCACAGTTGGTAAGCCATTTGGTTTCTGTGGGCTGGAACACAGGTTAGTTGGAAGAAATTGCCACATGGCAATAATCTCGCTACTTGCTCAGGGTGCAAGGAGGTATTCATTATTATTAATATTCAGTCTCTTTTTAATTTATTTATTTAATATCGCTTCTCGGGCAACTAACAGGTACTATGTTAAATATTAACTTAACACGCAGCCAATAACAAGTTGCCACATTCTGGAGACTTACGATATTAATCGTCTCACAGATCCAGACTGAAAACACAATTAAAAACTGTGTCTCCACCGGGAATCGAACCCGGGACCTTTGGCTCAGCAGTCAGATATCTAAACAACTGAGCCACGAAAGCCGACCACGGCTCTTCTCGGGGTAACTGTGAAGAAAACCAAACGGAGGAGTTCTCAAGTTGTTTATATATTATACTACAGTTATTATATAATATGTTATTTATGGTGGTGATAATAAATAACATATGTAGGTATATAATAAGGCATCTCACATGTTCCCTTACTCTGATTTTGAAATTTATTCCTGTTTTCCCGATATAGAATGCTGTACAGTTACTTCAATTTAATCCTTATACCACGGAATTACTGTTTCGTGGATTCTTATCAATATTATTTCTTAAGAGGCTATAGTAGGTTACATAGTATATTTTTAAAATAATTTCCCCAGTAACCTCAAAGGATACGTCTTTTCCAACTGTCGATTTGTTCAGGAGAACTTTGTTCTCTTAACATATCGACAATGTATCAAGCCAGAATACGCGAGAATTGTATGTAGGGTCTATAATCCAACTGTCGATTCGTTCATGAGAATTCAATTCTCTGAATGAATCGACATTACCAAGCCAAGATGCGTGTACGAAGGAACATTTTGTATGGCGTAGTGGAATTTTTGCATGCTAATAACACCAACTAGAGGCCTCGCAGCATACATGTTCCCATACATGGATTTACTCAGAATTCGGAGTAGAACATTTTATGTGAGTTTTGTGTGTCTGTGTGTGGGTGTGTGTGTCTGTGTGTGGGTGTGTGTGTCTGTGTGTGGGTGTGTGTGTCTGTGTGTCCTCCCCTCCCTTATAACTTTTCATCCGCTCAATTTACAGAGCCCAAATTTTCAGAATATATAAACAGTTATAGGCCTACATAACTTTTATACTCAGAATTGTGAATTTTTGTTTCAGTCTGGGGTTATCAACTTTTAAATTTTTACTTTATTTTTCCATATATCTCAGAAACCATAAAAGCTGGGTTTCTCAAACATTTTTTACTAAGAAAAATATTTTTTTATGATAAATTTATGAGTTTAACTGCCTATATTTCCAAATATTTTAAAAATATCGAAAAAAGCCGAAACACCCCAACTAGATAATTTAATTTTCTATAAAAAATATAAATATTGTAGAAGTAAATCTATATTTTTTTAACAATTTTTATAAAAATTGAATTTAGTGATGACATCACTTCATACAATTTGTATGGCAGTCGCCTATACACAATAATATGTAAGAAGACTTAATAGTTTGATACTTAAATCTCCAAACATACATAGGTACATACCATCATGCTGTTTTTATATTGTCGGCCTTCGTGGCTCAGTTGGTTGGATATCTGACTGCTGATCCAAGGGTTCCGGGTTCGATTCCCGGTGGAGACACAGTTTTTAAAATTGTGTTTTCAGTCTGGATCTGTGAGACGATAAATAGCGTAAGTCTCCAGAATGTGGCAACTTGTTATTGGGTGCGTGTTAAATAATTATTTGACATAGTACCTGTTAGTTGCCCGAGAAGCTACATAAATAAATAAATAAATAAATAAATATTCTGGGTAGAAAAAAGGACTGACCTCCATACTGTCCTATCTTGACATACATGTGTTGTATAGAAAATAAAATATCCTAAAATATTCAATAATTTGGATTTATGAGTTTAAAGTTTGGTACTTATTCTTCAACTATACAAACTATCGCTATCGACAGTTGGATATCATGTGTTACATGCAACTAGTAAATAAAGAACAGTTTGTATGTACATATTTATTATATTGCATGAGTTTTTTGAATTTCGAATTTGTTTAATACAGGTAAAATTAGTTTTAGGAAAACCTTTTTTTATTTTTTTATTGTAAGTAACTAAAAAACTACAATGCCTACGAAGTAGATTTTTACTTCAATCGAAAGAGAATAAGAAAATCTACCGGCTGAGTTTTTATTATTACAATATTTTAATAACTCTAAATTTTGCCTTTTGTGCACGGTAAAATGTTGTTATATAACATATTAGGTGCTATACAATATTTTTATATAAATGAAAATAAAAACAATCTTTATACTTTAACGTCAGCCTGGCAGTTGGGTCTTTCTCTCTAAGAGATAATCTACCAATAAAAATATAATATATCAATTTCTATACGGTTAAATATAAACATAAATTAATAACGGTAATATGTATCTAGCTATACAGTTAAAGGTCTAACACCGAGATATATAAGGTATCTAGGTAATTAGACATGAAATAAATAAGCAACGCAAAGTACATAAATTTTTACTCAGATAACGGTCAGGTATTACGATGAGCCCTCAACTCATTCACGTGTACTGTCCGTTATTTCAAAATTCCTTTCATTGAATGACATAAATTTATAAAAAAATTAATTTTTCTCCTTTGACACGAAATAATTGGCACATAGCACTCTTTACAGGGTGAATTGCCTTAAACAAAAAAAAAAAAAAAAAACTCATTCAGTTACGAAATCGAAGATTAGTTCAACATAGTTTTGATTTCATATCAAATAATGATTTGTCATAGACGGAATCTTACTATTGAACATCGTTTGAGAATGTCTTCGTTAAGACTAAAATAAACGGCGTCATTGATTGATTTTTTTAATTGCTTTTTAAGCGGAGTTTAAAATTTTACATTAATTTATAAACTAAATGTATACCTGTTATGGAATGATAATCCGTATCGTAGATTACAAAAGTTCAACTTCAAATTTATATAATCACTTGTATTTGAAAATTCAAAACGATGCCTTCTATTTTAGTACATAACAAAGCGTTTTATTTTTTTGGGGTTTTCCGTGACGGAATCTAGTGACGAGCTAATGCAAGACCAATAATGATTTAAAAAATAATATGATAATAAAAATAATATGGTCTTTATCTTGCACCCCTGGGGGGCAAGTCTGGTCCGATCGGCGAAATCAAAACCCTAGTGATTACCCATATCATGGATGTAATTATAATATGGAGTTCTATGACATCTAAAGATATTATAGAAGTCCATATAATAATTATATCCATGATATGGGTAATCATGATTTCGCCGGTCGGACGAGACTTGCCCCCCTGATCTTGTTATTGGTCTTGCATTTACAAATGTAGTCTTGGTCTTCTTGGTTATTCTTTATTTTCATGTTAAAATTCAGTAATAATAATGAAATACCACAAAAAAAAACAAATTCAAAGTGTTCTATCGACTGTTTGTAGTTAAATGCTTATTTTTCTTGATTAAAAATTAATAAGTTTATACAATTTTGCAAGACTCATGATATAGATCTTGTAAGACTCTTGGTCATGCAAGTCTCGTAAGATTTCTGCACACAACTTTTTACTTTTTTTTAAATAATGTCCTTGAAATTAGCATAATACATATACATCCTCATACATTCCCTAAACTACTATATTTATCGTGGCCGTGCAGGATTCGATCTCGCCACCACTGGATTACAAACCCAGTGCGCTAACCGCTCTGCTACCACCCATCTAAATAAATAATTGCACATCATCTATCAGTTTAAGTTTTCTGCGATGTGTAAGTCTTTAAATCGAATCTTCAGTTGTATATGATAAACATTAGATTTAGTTAAGTTCCGGAGCATTGTGTAATATTTTTCTTCGATTACATCTACACGGTGGTTACCAAGTAGGTATCTACATTATTATCTAGTTGTTTGTGGTGTTGCCAATTTTAAACCTGCATCAATGCATCAGCGAATAAAGGGAGAAATCGTTAATTTACGTAACTATTTATTTATCTACGCTACAAATACAAAATGTATCAGATAGCTTTACCTAAGATAGATTTTATAATACCTATACATATTTTAAACACAGCGTGTTGTGTTCATTTGTTTTACTTGACAGATACATGCAGGTGAATAGAGTTGAACACCATAATGTGAATGTTTTATTTGAAATACACGAACATTAGCAGATCTATGATATCATTTTAATATTAGGTACTTTATAACGAGTCGATATTTTAGCAGTTACTAAAATTATATATTTGATAGGAGATATTGCAATTTGGAAAGAAGTTTTTCATTATTCGCTGTACTCCGAGAAAAAAAAACTGTTTCATAAGAATTCCGTTAAAAAATCGAAAATTTAGTTTTAATTTAGTTTAATTTTTACTAACGGATTGTTGATAAATAAAGGCAGTTTGGAGTAGGTATTAGAAGAAAATAAAAAAGGATTGAAGGATGAGGTAAAATGATGCCAGGTTTTTTTATTCAATTAAATCTACATATATAAAAAATGGATTTACGTATATTTGTATGTGTCCGATGAACTCCCAAACCAACCATCCGATTGCGATGAAACTTTGGGGATTTGTTCAGCTTATTTAGGAGAAGGTTTATGCATTATAATTTATTTATTTATTTATTCGATATCTCACAAAAAAATTGAAAAAAAGTTGGTATTGAATTGATACTTAGTGGGTTTGTTCAGAAAAAATCTTATATACCCATACATAAAATGGAATATATTATATAAACTGGAATAAGTACCTATATTTGTTTGAATAATAAAAGAAAATTTAAATGAATGAATGAATAGAGACGGAAGGGATGGAAGGGAAAAAAATACTGAATTATAATTAGCGAATCTAGATAAGAATGTTAAGTGATAAAAAGGAGACATACCGAACAACCATTTTTATATAGGTATATGGAGGTAAATAATTAAACAGGCAGGACAACGTCTGCCGGGTTTTACTAGTATAATATAAAGTAGAGATAAATGATTTTATTTTGACATGCAAAAGAATTATGCAAATAAAAAACAAGTTCACATTAAAGAAATTTTTGTTTTTTTAGCATATCCAAAAAAGTTTTCTATGTTTCTGTCCATTCAATATTGAACACCTTTATAATATCTATGATATCATACTTCATTTTCTTTTATTGTGATTTGTCTTCATGGCCAGGCATGGGCAGGTCCAATGCCAGTATTGATTATGGGGACATGATATCAAGGAAAATGTTTCCCCTGTTCCAGACAGCAGCGACGGTATCGAGAGCTGCAGCGGCTGACCAGATGTCCTCAGGGCGGCAGGGCACAAGAGTGACAATGCAGGCTACGGCTCCAAGACGAGCACGACTGAACGGCACCGGAGACCTTTCCGATAAAGGATCTGCCAATCCTCAGGACCGCGGCAGCATGTCCACTGATGTGCTGCGACGTTTATTCCCGGCACTTCGGAGCAGGTTCTCATGGCTCCAAGAAGCAGGGCCTGACCGATGTCTTCAAACATAGTCTCCTGAGCGCGCAATAAACGGTGATTGGCGTTCAATGAGCGCAGTCCGTGTTGACAAGACGCGTGTCTAATTCCGACTGTCCAATGGTCACATTTTGGAAGTATACTATCAGTTTGTAATACTTACATTTTTTTCTAACATTTAATATATATCTTTCTTCGTTCCCACTTTGGCTGTAGTTTGTTTGGCAATTTGGCAGTGAATTCAATAAAAAAAAATACAAAAGAAAAGGTCGTGTAAGCACCTATATTTAATTAAGTTTATTAAACAAACGAAGAAATAAATTGTTATTCAGTTTCAAAAATGTAGTACCTACCAACTGATTTAAAAAAAAAATCACAATTCCGAATGTTCAGTTTACAATCTCCGATGATCGTTAATATTATTTTGATCTAAAAGAAAGTGACGAAATATTTCATGACCACACTACAACCAACAGACTGACGTTGTTATGTATGACAGTATATCGAGTATAGCTCAGACAGCAGACGACAGACGTTATTGCGAGCTTGAGGCAAGGACGTTTAGCGGTACCCCTAGGCGGCTACAGATGGCGCCAGCTTCGATCAAAATAAAAAAAAAACAACGCAAAGAATGTGATTATATCATGCTTATTACGCGACCAAACAAATAGTATAATAACAGACGTAAGTATTTTACTTTCCATCCGATCGTAACAAAATTAATATGTGGAACAGTGAAATAGTTGATGTTATTGTTTATATGCTCTGTTTAATAGGGATTTAATATTTTGTTTGTCGTTTTTTTGTAGCGATTATTATGCGAAGTTTACAAAAGTAAAATAACAAGCAAAAATGTTAGTCATTGTTTGTTGTTGCTATTAGATTTTTTAGAAAATGTTGAGTAATCTTTTGTGAAGTTTTTCTTATGTAAATTTTAACGTAGGTAGATTGTTTTGTAGCTATTAGACTGGTAGAGCAAAATTTTTCTTGAGGAATTTAAAGAAATCCTTACGAAAATATTTATTTCGAATTGTAAAAAAATCTTGCTATATAAACGTTACGTACCTATATCTTACATCTTCATCGGACAAACAATGATAGATAAAAATAATAGATAAGTTATATGTTTTTAAATTCGGTAAACAAAAAGTACCGCACTTTAGTTACACGCAAGATGTTGTAGTGTTCGGACGTATTGTCTAGTCAAAATGACATCTTTTATGATGATAATATGTAAAAATTACACTAGAACTTTGAAGGAAAGACCAGATATTTTCATGCTGATATATTTATATGGATATTTCGATAGTTATTTTCATTTTGAGTAAACGAGAGAGAATAGTCAAGCCATATTCGCTTGTTCGTATGCAGAGGGTTCCTGTTGTTATATTCGTCTCTTTCACAATCATTTGGTGAGAGATAGTTGTAATGAGATTACACTGGAGTGATAGAGAAAATATGAATAATTAATTAAAAAATTTATTCAGTTGATCTTGATTTACAATTTATTAAATGATTCTATTATTATAAGTAAAATGTATGTAATATGTTAAATGTAGATATGTTATTTGCTCCTGTCCCAAGCACAAGTTTTTAACTTTTTTGGGACAGTACCTATTGAAAAAAAAAATTGTATTAATTTAAATATTTGCACTATGTGTATGTTCTCAGTCCAGAAGGGTGTCCGCCAGGGATGTATACTGTCCCCTGCTCTTTTTAACATATACGGAGAGTATATAATGAGGAAAGCTCTGGATGGTTGGGAGGCTAGATTCAGCATTGGTGGCAAGAAAATCTCCAACTTACGCTTTGCAGACGACACAACTCTAGTAGCCACAAACGAGACCGATATGAAACAACTTTTGGATCGTGTCGAGAGGGAAAGTTTATCACTCGGTCTGAGCATAAACCAATGCAAAACCAAACTGATGGTGATTGATAGAGCATGTAAACTTCCCCCAATAAACTCTCTAAACCATCTTGAGATAGTACATGACTTCACATATCTGGGTTCCAACATATTTATTTATTTATTTATTTATTTAAACACTTTATTGTACATTACTTAATAGCTAGTACAAATGGCGGAATTATTGCCTAATGGCAATTTCTTCCAGACAACCATCAACCAACCAACATATGTGTCACCAACCAACAACCAACATATGTGTCACCAACATATGTGACACCGGTGGTTGTGAAGCGGAAGTAAAAAGACGCATCGCCATGGCAAAGGGAGCACTGGGAAAGCTCACAAGAGTATGGAAGGACAGGACCATTACGAAAACTACGAAGGCTAGACTCGTCAGGGCTCTGATATTCCCGATGTTCCTTTATGGCGTGGAAACATGGACACTTAGGGAGTCAGAGCGAAAGAGGATCGATGCTTTCGAAATGTGGTGCTGGAGGCGTATGCTGCGCATCCCATGGACAGCCAGAAGAACCAATGTGTCAATTTTAGACGAGCTAAGGATTGAAGATCGTCTGTCGACGATATGTTACAGACGTATCCTTCAATTCTTTGGACACATTGCCAGAAGAAAACCAGACTGCCTCGAGAAGCTTGTTGTGATGGGCAGCGTGGAGGGACGGAGATCTCGTGGTCGCTCACCGACCAGATGGAGCGATTTGGTTAAGTCCACAATGGGGTCTTCGGTGACTGGTGCTCTGCGTTCAGCCCAAAACAGATTGGCATGGAGGCGAGCCATACGTGTGGCGACAGACTACAGCCGCTATCCTCAGTCATGAGGAAAAGGACGATTGATAGTATGTTCATATTATGTTACTCAATAAAAAAAAATGTCTGGAGTGTGTTTTTATATATATTATTGTATTATCTCTTTCACACCTAATGTATTCTGTCGTGTGTTTTCTTTCTTGATGATATAAGAATTCATTAAAACTGTACCATTTTTTGTTGTGATCTCATATAATGTGTCTATATATAAAATATCATTGCAGACAAATGAAATTATTTCTATGAATTTTAAAAGGATCCTATATTGACAATCCTTAGAGTGAAAAATATTTTTTTTTATGTATAAGGTTAAATATAAGAACTGCTGAGTATCTATATAATATTTTATATTTTGAAATACTTATTTATTTTTTGTTGATTTTTTTGTTTTATTATAAATAGCCGTTCAGAATTCGCTACTGTACCGATGCCTTACCACTTACCACATTTAATAATTTGGAAAGGATCAACCCCCCCAAGACAACGTGTCATTTAGCTCTAGAAAAGAAAACTCAATGTATTGAAGTGACAGTTGTCACGTGACTGGCAACTGTCACTTCCATACATTGAGTTGTCTTTTCTTGTTTCTTTTGACACGTTGTCTAAGGGGGCAGGTCTGTGGATATATTCTCTATGTCCAGGACCCCTTTCAGGAGCCTAAGACATTAGATTGTTAAAAAAATGATTAGTGTAATAGTTTATTATGTTATGTTATTGCAATGTGTGTATTTTTTATGTTAGTATAAAATCTGTCATCTTACATAAAATGTGGTTGTTTGGAAGAAATTTCTGAATGTAAAAAGTTCTTAAATTTTTTTATTTTAATTTTAATTTTTTTTATTTAAAAAAATATGAATATGTCTTTGTTAAACAAATACATATACATTTTCCTACGTTCCCTAAAATAAGCAAATAAATGCTTGTCTATAGGTGAACGAAATCGGTCGAGGCAGGATTCGAACTCGCGATCACTGGATTACTAGCCCAGCGCGCTAACCGCTCTGCCATCGACCCATCTGTCCATGTTTATTTAAACGTATAAAAAAGATAGTAAGTTCATATAAAGAATAAATAAAAACTTACCAACACGGCTTAGATTTACAACGGAGCAAATTCTCAGAATCGATTCTGTCTTCAGAAGGTGAATTATCTGTGTCAGTTGGTGACACTTTTTTCTATGACAAAAACAAGACTTGACCAAAAGAAACTCAATCAGGTCGACTACAGGTGCGATGTTGTGGACCGAATCTAGTTGATACACCTACTTCCGGAAGTTGTTCACCCATCTGGCTGGTTGGTATCGCGGACCTGTTCCGTGAATGTTGCAATCCGCAACAGACGGAGCTTTTTTGCGAACGTCTTCGTTGCAAAATTGACCCTATTGACCTAAAAACAGAGCCGATACATGTTTCCGGCGCCTATAGTAGTTGATTAGAAAGGCTTTCCATATTTATTCAGTCATTAATTAAACAAATTTTAATATAAAACTTTTAACGTTTATCATTTATCTCTATTGAGATATTAAAATTCGCCATAAAACATCATTGACTACCGACAGGGAAAAAATCCAATGTTGGCGTACCTATATTATGCAAAAAATAATCATAAAATCATAGAATTATAAGGTATAATCTAAGCATAAAATATATAAATAATTATAAAAATTAAATACTCGATATTATTTATATAATATTTATTTCTGGAAAATTACACATTATTACAAAATAAGTTTAAACGTTATAAATATAAACATTTGGTATTACATTAAAAACAGTTATAGTTATATGGAATATATAATCTCACTAGACCTAGGTCTGGTCTGTTATTATGCAATATTATTTTTCTATCAATAATATATACTGCATTTCTTTAATTTAATTTTGTTTTGTATTTTAGGTAGATATTTCTTATTTTTTGAGCTTTCTGTTTATCTGCTTCTGGTGGATAAACTACTTTTCAACAAAAGTGGATTAGACTCTGTCTAAATCACTGCTCTTTCTATGATTTCATAATGAAATATTGCAAAGTGATTAGTTAACTGATCTAGTGGTCTCGGGTTTAATCTTCAGAATGTTTATAATAATTAAAAGAAAAACTATCTCTTTATATAGGCTAGGTGATGAATACATAGTTAAAATATATAAAATAAAAATAAATTAGATGGGTCGATGGCAGAGCGGTTAGCGGGCTGGGCTAGTAATCCGTGGTCTCGAGTTCGAATCCTGCCTCGACCGATTTCGTTCACCTATAGCACAAGCATTTATGCTTATTTTAGGGAACGTAGGAAGATGCATATGTACTTGTTTAACAAGGACATATTCGTTTTTTTATGAAAAAAAAATGTTTTCCCTAGTTTTACATGTTTTTATAATTGATTGTCACTTTGTACCATACTTATTGTTAAAAAAATATACCTACATACTTTTTGTTCATACTAGATTTATTAATTTTTATATGTTTTTACGTCTAAATAAAATTTACTTTTATTATTATTATAATATATGTCACGAGTGGATTCATTTGTAAACGTTTGTAAATCTTAAGGGGCAGGGTAAGGCAATACAGGCAGGTAAAATGCAAACTTTGTTAACTATTGTATGAGAATGAACGTCCTTAAAGATAACAATCGTGTGCGCCCAAGTTGGTGTATTTGAATCGAGCGTTACATAAAATACTATGGTTTATTTGATTTTACACAAGCCAATGTTTAGATTTATAAAATACCTATCATTTAAAAAAAATTAATGTTTTATAAGTTTTGAGTAATGGATAAAAAATCTGAAAAAACAGATACTATTAAAAAAAATATTACGAAAAAAGTACACAAGATGAAAGAAAGTTTATCGAGCCAATGTATAGACAAATAATGAAAGAATAATAGATATTTTTGTTGAAGACGTAACTTTAAAGAGTACGGCGTAATGAGCATTTAAAAAGTACCTTGGAGCCTATCCCGTCACCTTAAACTAGTGTAATTGAAACAGGAGTTATTTTTAATCTTTGAGAGTTATCTGAATTAAAAGATTTGGCTGAATTCAAATAAATATGACAAAAGAAAACTGTAATGGGTTGACCATAGGTATATAATCTAAGGGGTTGACTTTTGCGTTGTTTTTGGTAGATATTCGATTTTCAATTTTATTTTCAAGAATGGTATTCAACAACATACAGAATATTCATTAAACAAAAAAACGAGTTTACTACTAAATTGCAATATCTACAAACTATTGTTTTCAGCCCAAAGAATCACGAATTGTGCGAGAAATACATTATAGAAATACATTTGAATAACGTATTTTTAGCTGGGAATCGAATCTAGGATTCTAAAATTCACCAATATTCACAATATTGGTCAGTCGCTGTACACAATGTACACTTTATGAACTCAGTTTACAAACATAGTTTATATTAGGTATGGGCTTATTTACGTGTTTATAAAGGAGTTAATAAATAAATAAAATAAAATATAAAAGGAAAGATCGAGGGCAGTAGAAGGGCCGACAGGAAGCAGCGATTATCTTGGTTCCAAAACAATCTGGAATGGACCTGTATGAGGCGTGTGGACGACATATTCCGCACCGCACAGGACAGGGAGAGTTTCTCCGAAGTAATCATCAACGTCCTGATAATATCATCTGTCCGACTTTTTTGGGGCTTGGCGATGCTTCTTCTATTTGCCCACGGTCTCCATTTAAGGATTTTTGGAGCCCAGCGCTTACCAACTTGCCCTGCCCACTGCCATTTGAGCTCCGTCCATTATTGGGGTCCGAAGCCTTATTTTTTCATTTCGGATTCTGTTTCTCAGACCTACTCTGAGAGTATGGACTTTTCCATAGATCGCTGGGAGAAAATGGATGCAGATGGCATTAAACAAAGATGGAAGGAAATGGAAGAGGCCAGCAGTGTAGGGAAGAAGGCTGATAAAGAAGAAGAAGAAGAATCGTCAACGTCAGGGGGACGACAACGACGACATGACACATGAAAAGGAAGAGAAGAAATGAAATGTTGATCAGTAAAAAATGAAAGTACCTAATGTTTACAGTATGGATTGTAATACCATACCTACATAAATATGTTATTAATCTCCACGGAGGAGAGCCAAATTAAGAAATAATATATGTAAAGTCTTGTATTTAAGTGATTGTAAATAAATCATAAAATGATGTTTGGTACAATGCCCTTTTACGGATATTTACCATAGTTGATACACAAATATTTACTAAGCGTGTATTATGGAAGGTTGTAGTACCTACCTACTGTTGAAATTTAGATTCTAATATATTTAATATTCCAAAAACCAAAATGTCGTTACATAATATTATGTACATATTGTCGATAATTATAATTTTTTTTTTCTGTTTGGAGAAATTTATTTCGATTAAAATTAAAAATTTAAAGCGCCATTTAATGATTTATGTTTTTTTTTCAAGATAATTAATCTGTTCATTGCCTGACGAAACCATCTTATTTGAATTTCAATATTTTAAGATTTTCTTGATTTTAGGTATTAAGGAAATCATCAATAAGTACTTGTAGATTTTATAGATTACACACACTGCGAAAAAAAAAAGAATTACGTTTCAGAAATCTGTTAAAAAATCTACATAATATTCTGGTTTTAAATCATTATTTATTTCCATTTTTCTTTAAGTGAACTTATATCAATATTTAATTTATATTTTGAGTTATAATGAAGAAATATTATAAAAAGTATTCTCCATAACTACAAAAATAAACCAGTTGAGGAAAAAATTATTTAAATTAATTTCTCTCGCTAATATTGCTTTTCTGGGCTGGAAACACTGGTTAGTTGGAAAAAATTGCCATATGGCAATGTACTCGCCACTTGGAAGGGTGCAAGAAAGTGTTTATTATTTAATTTAATTTATTATCATGATTATTTGATTCAAAGATACATTTAATAAAATATATATGCTCATGAACGGAAAGGGATACTTGGCTGCAGCCACTTGCGTGCGGGACACTTGGGTGCGGGATACTTGGCTGCGGGACACATGGCTACGGCGGACACTTGGCTGCGGGACACTTGGGTGCGACGGACACTTGGGTGCCAGCCCACTTGGTCGCGAATTCAAAAATATTTTTTTCAGCTTAGGAATGAAGTGTTTCGTACTGATTTTTGTTATGCTCTTTATATGTATACATATGTAGTTGATATACAAGTATGCAGACATTTAAAATATAAAGAGATATACTTAAGTTTAAAAGTATAAACAAGGATATTAAGTGAAATTATTTTTCATACTATAAATATAAGATTTTTTATACACTACATGTAAAGTAAATTGTATTTTTTTTTCGAAATTTGTTGTGATAACAAAAATGAAGTAAGTTAGAAAAAGAACTTATGCAGTTAAACATCAATACATACATACCATCACGCCGTATCCCTTATTTATGTGACCGTAACAGCTTTTTCGTGGACACATTACATATAATTGATTACATTTCATGATTAAAAATTATTATTTTTAAGTAAGTAGATAGAATCCTTTTTAAATCATAATGAAATGAAATTTATGATTTTTTTTAAATAGATGTTATTTTCTGTACATTGCCTACTTGTTTAATATTTATTCACTTTAGTACATATATTTGGTTCTATAGAGTTTATAGACAGTCGTTTCGAAAATAAACGTAAAAAACCTTCGATAATGCGGTAGTGTGGTTCAATCAATTAGGTAGCTTCAGATTTGAGATTGGAAACTAACTTCAATGTATTTGAAAGTAGAATGAAGGAAAATATTAATAATAGGTACAAATATGATTTATAAAAAAATATTTTTGAATTCGCGACCAAGTGGGCTCGCACTCAAATGTCCGTCGCGACCAAATGGACTCGCAACCAAGTGGGCTCGCACCCAAGTGTCCGTCGCAGTTAAGTGTCCCGCACCCAAGTGTCCCGCATCCAAGTGGCCGCAGCCAAGTGTCCTAGACCGGCTCATGAATCTTGCTGAAACATCTTAGGAATTGCTTAGCAATTTTGTTGCTCTAATGATTTAGAAAATTTCGATATCATTACTGACTTTTAAATTCATAACAGTGGAGAGTAAAAACTACTCATCGTTATGAGACAGATAGTCATAAAATGTATAATCAGATATAAAATTACAGTTGACATTTTTTTTCGTAGACGTTCATACTGAATTGCATGTTGTTAAGTAAATGTATTTTATATTGGCACGACACTAACAAAGGAATTAAAATAATGTTCATTGTGTGATTGAGGAAGCTTCAAATGTACAAATAATATGAGACACAAATCAGCAAAGAAATATGTGTCTAATATAACTAACAGACGCTGGTAATTCTCATGAATGTTTTGTGTATAAAATTCACGACAATATAAATGGCGGAAGACATCACACACGATGTGCTATGATGGCATGTCTTCTGCTTTCTCCATGTGATGTGTTGTAATCTGTTATTTATATCAAATCGCAACCGTCAAGAACAATGTATGTATACGGTAAATCATAATTTTAATTTTGATTAAACATGGTGGCCATAAGGATATGATGATAAAATAAAACACTATTCAAGCAATCCATTGTTCAGTTTGTCGATTGATTATTCTTGATAGGACACCGACTCCATAATATTTTTTTTACTCCTCGCTTACCCAAAGGGATATAGTGGGGAGCTACGATTTCGCAATTTATAAGACTATTTTTTTATTGCAGATAATAAACTAGTGTCATGCTGAGATTGTATTCTGAAAGTTTCAACACAATGTATATATGTGTGTGCTGTGTACTATGTGCTGTGTGCTGTGTGCTATGTACGGCGTGTTTATTTTACTTCATCGATTATAAGCTAAAGTACTTAATCGATTCTTTTCAAATTTTGCAGATTTGTATATCTAATACTCACTTAGACCCCATTAGATTTCGATGGATATCTGAATTGTGCTATCTCAAAATCTCAATTTTTCAACTGTCAAATATTTCAAAGTGACCCCAAGCTAAGGAAACTTAAAATTTGAAAATTTTATTTTCTTCTTGTTCTTTCATTAGGCCCAGGGGCTGTTTTATGCTGCATTTTCAGCCTCATTTTCTATTTTCAATTTGATAAAAAGGCACAATACTTTCCTAAAATGCCATTGATTAAATATCAAGTTTTCATAATAAAATATTTAAATAAAAAAATATTGAACAAACACATTTAATAAAAATGTTGAAAATTTTCCATACAAAATTTGAATATTTTTTAGAGTGACTTTGTAGTGAGGAGTATAGTGTTGGCCACAACCCACTCGTTTTACCATACTATTATTGAATTTGTATTCAGTGGCAAATTAGTCTGATTTGGGAGCGGTTAGTTCCGAAAACGGTCGTAGAGTTTCAAAATATAATCAACTAGCGGACCCGACAGACGTTGTCCTGCATGAAAGTTGGCTTACCTATTATTAACTGGTTTAACAAACATAAAAAGAAAACACACTATCATGGCATATCCCACAGCGACAGGTGTGCTGGTGTGGTATCGTCAAAATACCACTTAGAACAGAATATACTTGTAAAATTACTAAATAGCTTCATAGAACAATAATAAAAAAATATACATTTAATAAATAATTGCATAAAATATTAAAAATATAAAACAAATACCGCAGACAGCGTTGAGAAAAATATAAAGTTTTAATGGCATAACCAACATTGCATAATATTATGACATATTGAAAGCAATTTCGCCATTTTTCAAAATGCATATTCCGAAAATATTTATGACGTATGATATTTTTATAAAATTCCTTTTTGTGAATCTAATCCATTCAGGGACTCACACAAACACTCACAAAAAATTTCATCAAAATTGGTTCAGCCATTTAGGAGGAGTTCAGTGACATACACAAGTACAGAAGAATTATATATTTAAAGATAAACTCGCAACTTGCGTAGGGCACAAGGAAGTGTTTATTATTATTATTATTATTAAAATTTGGCCACAACCCATTAACCTTTTACTGTATTTATTTATACATAAACAAAAATTTCTGTACTATCGGCGTTAATCTCCGTGCAGGTGAACATGAAAGGTTATATTATTATCAACAAGATATAATTATTCAGAGACCTTGAAGGGTCTCCGACCTGTTGTAGACGTATTGAACAGCAATTTTCATAGTGATTTATGAGATATTTCGTAATGTTTGTATATCGTAGTGTGATAGGGCCTTAGGGCTAGCTATTAACACATATGTAATATGTATGAAAGTCGATATCGATCATTTTATTGGTATTAGTCCGTAAAATAGGTAGGTCAAATAAAATGATTTGCTTAATTTGAAATGAATACATAATTTTACGGTTCAATAAATACATTTAGTTTGAACACTATATTATAAACAATTAACATCTATGTACAAATGATACACAAATCAATATCGGTTTATACTTTTGTGTTAAAATATAAGTAACTATGTAATATTGTTATTTGTTGTGTTGTGATGTCTGGTGTCCGTTGTAATATTTTTTGGAAAAGACAAAATAACTATGTAAATCCGAAATGTCTAATATTTGGCTTGGTAAAATTGTAAACTGCTAGCCCTAGAACAGGGTTACCTAGTTGGGCAGCAGTAGTCTTCATAAAAGTCTTTGTTATAAAGGTGTGAAAAATAAATAAAAATTATTCCTTTCTCTCACTCTCTCTCCTCTTTAGCTTTTATCCCATATGGTGGTGGGGTGAGATTTCCTTATTGTGCTCCTCCACTTTATTCTATCCTGAGCATCGTCTTCCGAGACATTACATGCCCGCATATCGTCCATCACCAAGCTCTTCCATCGTCTTCTGGGACGCCCTTTTGTTATTTAGCCGGAAACTCGATAGTCCAGCTCAGCTTACTTTTGATCAGCTTATCGGAGACTACGCGTGCGTCCAGGAAACCTCTCACACATTCATTACGGATTTTATCTCTCCTTGTGACGCCGCTCATCCACCTAAGCATCTTCATCTCGGCTTTTTGCAATGACTGAACTTGCCTTTGTGTGACTGCCCAGGTCTCGCTACCATATATCAGCATCGGTCTGATCATTGTCTTGTAGACATGGCCTTTCATCTTCACTGACATTCACCCGTCACAGATAATCCCATTGACTTCTCTCCATTTAAGCCAGACTGCGGCAATACGGTGCTGAATGTTGATTTCCAGGCCTCCGGATTCATGTGTCGTGATCCCGAGATATTCGTATTATAATATATTCCTTACTCTATGGATTGATTTAATAAAAATGATTTATGTTCTTAACACTACTATAATAATACATGATCAAATTAAAAAAATAACATACATTTGCGACGTGGCTATTACTAGGTCTAGTAATATGATAAAATCATTTGATGAAAAAATTAGAAAATACACCGCTTTAGGTAACGAGATTAAAAGACTTTGGCATTCTCGTAAAATAATAATATTACCCACGTAAACCAGCCGATGACAGGTCGTAAGCCCTGTAGGTGCCTCGAGTTCCTGGTTCTTCTACAATATCCCAACTTTGTCTCGATGATGTTAAGATGTTAAAAAAGCTTGTCAATAAAAATATCATTTGACTGCCGAAAGGGGAAAAAATCCAATGTTTGCATATATGCAATTAAAAAAATATTCGATGTAAGTAATAATATTACCGTTCATTATTTCAGCCACTGGCATTATTCCAAAATCGTTAAGCCGTAATATAGAAATTTTAGATTTATCGAAAAACATATAATAATAAAAATGCAAAAAATGGTAATAATGAATACACGTAAAATCGTTAAATATTCTTTAAACATCAATATTCGGGAATCAGTAGGCTTGATAGGTAGTATAGAGACCTCCTTATTTGATATGTTAAGTATCTGGATGGGTGAACTATTCCCAATTGAAAGCTTGATGATGCGATTGATGCATTTTATTTTGTTATATTAAATAATTTAGATTGATTTACGCATTTATCTGATAATTCTCTTAAGGAAGTGTTTAATGGTAATCAAGGCCGTAGCCAGAAAATAATTTCGGGGGGGTTTAGCTAAGTGGAACAGTATAAACAGTATGAACAGTCATACATAATAAAAATAAAAGTAGGTAGGGAAATTTGATTGTAGTCATATTAACTATTATGTTTTGTATAAAAACAGAGTGAAATGGGTGCACCGTCTGTAATTGCAGTCTCATTGTTACTCACTAAAGAAATATCTTCTTTTTTTCATCCCCCCCCCCTGGCTACGGCCTTGATGGTAATGATAATAATAAGTGTTATTATTGAGTGTTATTAATTGTAGTGCTTATTGTTATTAATATCATTAGTAAATTGGCCAGCGTCGTAAAAAAACATGATTTGAAGCGTCGTAAAAAAAACATGATAGCCTCAATAAGCTCGTGGTAATGGGAACTGTGGATGATAGAAGATCCAGAGGTCGCTCACCAAGCTGATGATGTGACTTTGTTAAGTTGGTACCTAGGTACGTACATACGTTACAAGATCTTCACTGAAGCCATTTGCCCAAGACCGTCCTAAATGATGTAGACAATTCGTCTAATGATTGACTGTAGTCTGCACCATCAAGGAAGTCCAAATACATGAGATATTAAGAAAATAAAAATTATACAATAAATAATGCACGACTATTGTAGATCACGATTTCTATAATTTTACACAAAAAGTTTCAGTAAAGTTTCACAATATTTATGAGATATATAGGTAGGTAAGTCGTGGATAAGTAAGTTGTTTCACTTCACGTATGAATACAATTATTTACCTACTAACTTATTTATTTGACGTATTAAATTTAAAAACTGCATAATGCATAGCAAACAAGGAAATGTCATCTGTCGACTGTCGATATACAATCATTTATGCTTAGTTAAGGGATTTATGTACTTGTTTCATTATTAAAACGAGGGGGTTGTGGCCAAAGCTAAACTCCTCACTAACAAGTCATTCTATAAAGTATTCAAATTTTGTATGGAAAATATTCAGCATTTTCATGAAATGAGTTTGTCAAATTATTTTACTATGAAAACTTGATAATTCTTTAATGCCATTTAGTGATGTGCCTTTTTACCAATTAGAAAATAAAAAATTCAAATTTTAAGTTTCCTGAGCTTGGGGTCACTTTGAAATATTTGACAGTTAAAAAAATGAGAAGCACTATTCAGATATCTTTCAAAATCTAATGGGGTCTAAGTGAGTATTAGGTAGATATACAAATTTGCAAAATTTGAAACGAATTGAATGAGTACTTTAGTCTATAATCGATACAGTAAAATAAACACCCCGTACATAGCACATAACACACAGCACGCAGCACATAGCTCACACACACGATACATTGTGATGAAACTTTCAGAATACAATCTCAGCATGATACTAGTTGATAATCTGTAATAAAAAAATAGACTTAAAAATTGCGAAACCATATCTCCCCACTATATCCCCTTGGGTTAATGATTTGTGTGTGATAAGATTTTTGTGACCGGTTTCGTTATTTTGAATTGGTAAGTTTTTTTAGTGTTGTCAGATGTAAGAAACTAAACTTTGCCTGATGTGACAACATATAGATGACGCTAAGTTGGGTAAATGAATTCTGTAGTATTCGACACAAAGTAAGAATAATAAAAGTTGTTTTTACTCCTCATTAACCCAAGGGGATGTAAGGAGATATTTGTATATTAATTTATTTTTACTGTTAATGATTGTATAATATATGTATATAGATATATAATATTTAAAAAACTTGCCAACAGCAACAACAGGCAACAATAGCATCTCACTATAGATCAGCAATGAGGTTCACCACCCATTCTGAATGTAGTGCCTTTTTAGGTGAGACCCGACTGGTGTGCGGTATACACGCATGTGTTGGGCTACCTTTTATAAGGTAATGCACACCCGCACACCTGTCGGTGGTTATCACACATAGTGGGATATCCCTTAATGGTATGAATGAATTAGGCTTGTGCTGTTTATTAGAGTAAAAATAAAATTAACGAACACAGATAATATATAAATTTGTATTTTTTGTTTCTGTTTTTGGGTTATATTTTATTATATTTATTTATTTATTTATCTTTTTCATGTACATCATATAGTAGCAGTATTCGCTTGAAAATAGGTAATCTGCGTGTAATTGTGAATAGAGTGACGGCTCGTCACAATACTTTCGAGTAGGTAGTTATACAGTACATTAAGTTGGTATATTTGAATAAAATATTAAATGCAATGTCTCCCACTTAAAAGTATTCACAGTACAATATGTAATAATATAATTGATTATGACGTAACAATATTATTTGTATTTTTAACGTACATATGTAGTTATACCCATTGATTTGTCACGTAATAATGGAAGTACAGATAGATAGTATATAAATAATTGTGATATGTCGGTAAACTATACCAAAACTTTTTATTAAATAGTGACCAAATGTATTGCTTATTACAATTCACTATGTTACCAACCAATAATGAGTTATTTGAAACGACCGGTATCGAAGTGGCTGTCAATTCCTTAGGGCGGAAGACAACTGGGAGAGAAGCTGTCGTTTCGATATCGGGCGTATCAAATAACTCATTAGTCGCGCACTTTTCAATCTTTTGATTAAGACGGCTTCTAATTTGTAGAACTCCATTCCTGGTTGATTATCACCAGTTGATTATGGTCTTGTAAGCCGAAACAGTCGTCAGGAGTGAAATAAATCGATTGTAGTATTATATACGTTTATATTTCTCATTTTCATAACTCATTAGTCGTTTAAAACAAAGTGAACAGTAGATAAAAACTTAAATTGTATTTATTTTTTACAAATTGTTTTGAACCAAGAATGAGTTATTTGATACGACCAGTTTCATTCTTTAATAGACATTCCTTAGGGCGTAAGACAACTGGGAGAGAAGCTGCCGTTTCGATATCGGACAAAAATAAATATAATGGACAAATAATAAATATAATTTTATATATTATCTACTATTCACTTTGTTTTAAACCACGAATGAGTTCTTTTATTTTATTTATGAATAAATATATAAATAAATTCTTTCAATTAATCAGGGTTTCCATCGCAGAGAAGCAAGAATTGTGTGAGAAAATTAGATGGGCGGTGACAGAGAGGTTAGCGCGCTGGGTTAGAAATCCAGTGGTCGCGAGACCGAATCCTGCCACGACCGATTTCGTTCATCTATAGCACAAGCATATGCTTAATTTAGGGGATGTATGAGGATGTCTATGTACTTGTTACAAGGACATATTCAATCATTAAAAAAAAAAGTTAAATACATTTTTCCTCTTCTGGCGATCGAACCCAGGACACCCGCACAGAAGCCAAACGGCTCATTACCAACTGTGCCACAGCGGTCGGCACAGTTATCTGTTTTTTTTTAATAAATATATTATTTAAATTAACTATGTATAATTGTATTGCTGTTTTACGTACGACCGAGAAAAATATAGATACGACTTGAGTGTATTCAATGGATTACAATGATTACATAAATATACCTTTTTTTATATGGGACAATTCATTGTTCCCCAAATTCAATTACCTTTCTGAAATGCAAAATTACATTTAATTAATCATAATTGTCACTTATCCTGTTTTTTAATGAGGTATTAGTATAATTTCTTTTGATAGCGTGACCCACGTTTTAAGAAACGTTTGGTTCAGTAAGGTACCTAGTATTATAGTTACATTGCAACTGAGAACTTTCTTTCTCTGTTTGCTTGACCATATTATGATATTATACTCGTTTTATTCAGGTCACACATATAAATTACCTATATTGGTACAATGATTTCTTTTCTTCCGCATATATACAATTCTACTGACACATATTTTCCTTATTGTAAATGTATTTCTTTCCCTTGCAAAATCGTCATTTCTTTAATAGGTAGGTACATTGTAAAACCTGGGTAAGTATTGTGATCAGAATGGACGATCTAGTCAAATCTGCGATGGATGGAATCTGTCAGAGCTGATACTGGAGCTGGAAGACAACAACAACAGAATGGAAGAATGGAAACAGACAAGGCCCGCTCAGGGCTGTCGACATATGATTGTTTACTTTTCTTTCTGATGTAGGCCTCGTATAGTTTTCTCCAATCATATATTCTTTGAGCTCTTCGTATCCTTTCACTTCCCACGACAGAGTCAGTACCATCATTGCTATACAATATTAATCTTATTTTTTATCTGGCGGATTTACATTTTACCATAAGAATACATGGAAAGTAAGAGTCAATCACGAACCAAGATGCCAATTAATGATATTCAATGTGATACTACGACACGTTATAGATTATTTCCCACCATGAGCTAAAGTTGTGCATATTTCTATATTCATTTGTATGTAGGTACACGTGATTAGTTTGGCTGTCAATTAACAATGTTCATTACTTATTTTTATCGACAATAATGTGATAATTTACCTTGGTTAAAGATTTTTTCACAATAATCGATAATTAATGTTGTTCTTTAACGTGTGAAAATGTAAAAAAAATCTCGATTTTGTGTAGAACAATATATAATGTTTGTTCGTGAACATAAACATTTAAACTATAGCTTAGCTTTGTAATTATAAAAATAGTTTAGATTTGTAATTATAACAATAGTTTAGATTTGTAATTATAGGCAAGATTCAATCAATCGATTTCTCTCACAATATGTATTTATAACTCTTTATATTGAAGATATTTGTAAAAACGTTCAGAACAAATGGTAATTGTGTTGTGTTACACGTTTAAATATGTAGCTGGTGAAGAGTTTAGTAAATAACAAGAACAAATTACTTGGAGCTATCAATTGGTCGCTGGAGGAGCAAAATGCATCTTATTTGAAGAATGTGATGGGTACTTTAACAAGACAAAGCAAGGACATTTTATGTAAATATTGTTTATGCGTGATGTTTAAGTGTCGTTCTCAATACTTAACTCTACAAGAATTACATATCCTATTTAAAAAAATATGAAAAACATCTAAACAAGCAAGCTGCAAAAATTGATTGGCAATCTTTAATCACTTTATCTATCAACAACACCATTATTTCTTTTTGTAAGAAGGTAAAAGTCCTGGGGATAATAATAGACCAAAAACTGTCTTGGCGGGAACAGGTTGCTGAAGTGAGCAGGAAATTTCACTAATTAAATTATTTTTTTTTTTTTTTTCATTTATCCATAAAAATATATCTTTATGACATCAATATTACTCTCCTTCCTTGATTACGCTGATGTATGTTATTTCGACGCGAATCAAGAACTTACTCTTAGATAAATTGGAGCGATTACAAAATACATGCGTTCGATATATTTTTAAATTTAAATAATTTGACCACATATCGGAATTTACCGAACACTTTTAAGGTGGTTGCTTATCAGGCAGCGTAGGAACCTACATACCCTCACACTTCTATACAAGGTCTTGAACAACCCCCTACCTACTAGTTTTTAATCAGCGTTGCTCGAGAAGGTAAATGTAAAGCAATAAGCTAAATCACCAAGAAAATCTTTTTTGTATTTTTTGAACAGTACTTACTACTTACTTTCCGTGTCCGGAACACCATCATATTGGTTGGTGCTCCGGTGGTGGAAGGATTGGCTGGCATTCTGCCGTTTCCAGGGACGCCCGATTGCTTTTCCGAAGTTAACCGAAACTCAATCTACGTGGAGGCTCCTTCATGTGGTTGTATATTTGTCATGATAAATTCAAAGTGAGTAAAAAATATTCTATACAATAAATAAAAATTAACATACACACGTAAGTTTTTAAAATAATCAATCCCCTTCAAGGCTCCGTCCCTTCAGACCTTTCTCTCTCAAATAATGGACTTTTGAGATGTGGTTTAAAATTAGATTTAATACATGTAAGCATAGTAAAAAGTGTGGTGTTGGCCATAAAAGTTAGAACGCTGAAAATTGGTATGAACATAGACAAATACAAAATATTAAATTGTTTTTTTACATGCATTCATTGGAAGCAAGTGCGTATAAAAATATCAGAAAGATTGGACTATGGGAAATGGTTTTAAATGCAATTTTAATTGAATATTAGCATTCGGAAGAGTTTAGTGTTGGCTACAACCCATTAGTTTTTTTTAAATCTTCTTCGGAAGCATGTGTGTATACAAAATTTCCGAAAGTCGTTGGTTCCTTCAGTCCTTCTTAAAAAAAAGCATTTATGAGTAAATACAAAAAAAATTAGATAATTATAGATTTTAAATATAGAGAAACACATTTTATAATGAAAAGTCAATACCTATTCGTTCCGTTTATTAAATGTTTTGATTTATATTTTTTATGAATGAAAATAAATTAGTAATGGAGTTCAATCAATTTATAACGCTCTAAAAATAAATTTAATTTTATAGAATGACCTGGAAATAACTAAATCTAAAATATAAATTTAAATCGATGATGATATTATAAGATTTCAAGTATATATGACATATTTGTTGTATATGTCGGGATGAGTAATACACGAGTAAATAACGCACAATAATAACGCACGAGTAATATGAGCACACACAAATAAATAAATATATAAGAATAAATAAAAAAAGTAAAAAATAAATAATTGAATAAAATAATATTCAATACATAAATAAAAAAAGATCTAGAGTTTTTGTGTTTACAGAGTGGAAATCCATTTTAAATGAATAAATAAATAACTTTGTATTTTTCCACAATATTTTTTATAATAACGACCGAATGTTTTCGCCAAGGTGACTTGGCATTTTCAAGGTCCAAAAGAAACTACAAAGTTATTTATTTATTCATTTAAAAAAAGATCTTTCGGTCGGTCTTTGTGGCTCAGTTGGTTAGGTATCTGACTGCTGATCCTATATTACTAGGTTTTTATTTTTCGCGGTATCATTATATACAATTATGGTTACAGAAGGTTTTAAAATTATTATAAAACTATTTATTTAAGGGACAAATACAGTATTATAAAATATACGAAAAAAATACAATATGAAATAAAAAAACTGACCAATTACATTTGTTCACAGATGATGGATCACTAAATAATAATATAAGTACATAACAATAAAAATAAATATTAAAAATTACTATAGTTATTTATTTAATTCCAGTTTGTTGACTGAGAGTTCGTGATGGAATTCCATTATAACAAAATATTATTACTCAAAATAAGTAAAAACAATTATTTAACTTTTTTCCACTTGATAAATTAGTTTGACCACTGACGCGTTTCGCTCAAAGAGCATCTACAGAATGGATGCTCTTCCATGGATGTCCATTCTGTAGATGCTCTTTGAGCAAAACGCGTCAGTGGTCAAACTAATTTATCAAGTGGAAAAAAGTTGAATAATTGTTTTTACTTATTTTGAGTAATAATATTTTGTTACTATAGTTATATTTGTATGTGACGGGAAAGAATGGGAAGAAAAAAGGATGGAAGAAGGATTAAATTTGCTACCGATATGAAATAAAATAAAAACAAAAAAAATAAAATATGTACACAACTAAAAATATTAACAATACCTATAAAAGTTTACTCTATACAAAAATAATTTTTGTAGAAGTTATTAGGTACTAACAGTGAACACAACAGAATTTGGGATACTACCTGAAGGTTAAAATTATAAGAATTACATGCTCTTTTGATTAAATGAATACAATATCAATTGTCAAATGAAATCATAAATAGATTTTAAAAAGGCAGAAATTATTTACAGATAAATAAAAACTAATTAATTAAATTTTTTTGAATGAAAATTGATGAATGAATTTTTTGAACTCATTTTAATTCAATATAATGAAATTTAAATTGGTAACAAAAAAAAAATATAGTTTATAGAATTTCATATGTGAACCAAATTATAGCGTCTATAAATTGTATTAAGTGTTAAATAAATTTAACAGTATATTTATCGTGAAAGTTTCCACACAATTTTTTTTTTTGACTTTTTCTTATTACGAATAAATTCATTTTGGACGAGATTTAGTGACAGAAAATTACAATAATATGTCGGACGGACTGGCGTTCGATAACGGACTTGTGTATAATGTCATTATTATATTCAGTGTGAATAATAAAATAGGTAATGAAAAATCGAGTGTCATTAATAATGTCGTTGTAAAATGTCAATCACACCAGTATACATATGACTTTACATTCAGACAGTGAGATTTCTCTTAAACAACATCATAGCGATGCTCCCTTAGGTTAGATTAAGTACTGTCTCTCTCGAGAGAAAACAACTTTCAATAAAGGTTATCACAACAATAACACGAAAAATTTCGTTAATCCAATGTGAACTCGAACATGTAGTATTAAATTATTAAACTGGTTTATTCTAGAGTATACGGTAATACGTGTACCTTTTCACTAAACTTGATTAGCGAAAAGGGCTGGTTTGAGACATATAAAAATATTCTAGAACAATTTTTTTAAATGAGACACTTATTCAAAATCTACCTATCAATCAATCTGTGGTTCTACAACCCAGGGCGAGTCTTAGCCTTTTGCAGAGTCCGTCTCCATGACTGTCAGTCTTGTTATGCATTACGCCAGTTATGGATGCCGATGTTGTTTGCATTCTTCACTACTCCGTCCAGCCATCGAAGCTTCGGTCTTCCAATTCTAATTCGTGCCCTCGGTGCACCATTCATAATTCGTCTTAGGACGTGTCCGGTCCATATGAGTCTTCCGATTTATATTTCTTTCAAGGTGGTTGGATCATGCATTTCCTGATTGTATCTGATACGCCACTCTTCGTTGTTACAAATCGGGTCGTGATCCTTCTCAGTACCTTCCTCTCAAAAGTTTCCAGGGCTCCTTCATCAGTTTAGTGATTGCCCAGCATTCCGTTCTACATATATGAGAGTACTGGCCGAATAAGAGTCTTATAGAGGAACATCAAAATTTACCAACTGGATTTAAAATTCAAGAACAAAATACAATGAGGATTAATCTATTTTGAATTTAAAATGGAAAGATAAGAGATTTCGAAACTCATATAAAATGTCAAATTATTTTATTTCCCATTACTATAATTTTTATACAATTGTCGAAATGTTTAATGAAAGAGATTTCAATTAGCATGGAGTATTTTGTCTTTGTTTCTTAATAATAATTTGTTTGTATTTATAATCGATGACGACTCCAAGTGCTCTGCTTAGGAGCCTATGGAGCCTATGCTTATTATATGCCCTACAAAAGCAGCTAAGGTCAAAACTGGTTAGGAGAAACACAAAGACCACTCATCAAGTCGGTCCTCACGTATGCTTACGAAACCTGGGTGATGACTAAACAAACTGAAGGACCCATAGCGGTTTTTGAGAGAAGGATCCTTCGAACGATCTATACGGGCCAATAAAAGAGAATAATGGTTGGCGTCGTCGATACAATATGAGACCTATGAAGAGCCCGATGTGATCAGTTCCATCAAAAGGGCACTTAGGGCACTGGTTACATAATCCGAATGGACGACGACAAACCCACAAAACGCCTCACACATTCTGTGCCACAAGGTCGAAGGAGACCAGAAAGCTCGAGGACTCGATAGATGGACAGTGTCGATGCCGATGCTTCCACAATAGATATTAGAAACTGGAGAACGAAGGCAACGGATAGACGGGAATGAAGGAGACTCCTGGATTCAGCCAAGGCCCACGCATTTTTTTATCTTTTTGATTGCAGTGCGCATGGCGTAGCTACCTATTATGAAATTTTATAGTATACTTAGTACAACCTTAACTCAAAATTCATATCGGTAATTTAATAAAGTCAATCGTTTTATCTATCGAAATACTCTCAAGTTCTTGGATCTTAGTATAAAGCTCCCAGGTGTCTGTTTCTTGATTCCATTAGAACTGTGCACTCACAGATCACATGTGAGGCTGTTTCTTCCTCTTGTTGACACTTCCTACAGTTTGGTTCATCAGCGATTCCCATTATGTAATAGTGTCTTTTCAGATGACAGTGACCAGTGAATAAACCAGTCATTGTTCTCAATTGTTCTCTGCTGAAAATTAGCAGCTTTCTTGTCCTTTTTTTGGAGGGTCCTTCAATTAATTCTTTCGCCAATCGTTGTCCACAGCTAGCCTTCCAGAATTCTCTATGCTGAACTGTTGTCCAGTCTTTAAGCGATATTTTAATCGTAGTTGCAGATATGCCGACTGCTGGTTCAGGTCCTATGACAGTTAGCCCTGATCCCTTTTTGGCTAGCTTGTATGTTCTCTCGTTTCCCTCTATACCTTTATGACCGGATACCCATACTAGATGTATTTTGAACGATATGCTTTTTGAGTTTTCCGATTTCCTCCTTTCTGTGATGAGTCAATATATTATTTTCTTTATTTTACTGATATTTTGAAATACATCAAAAACTATTGGATCGATAAAAAATGGCTCGTTATGCATGATGTGTTGATAGGAAGGGATTGTCTTCTGCAAAAATCCTGTTATTGCGCTCGTTCGTAGGTACATATTAAACTCGAATTGAAATGTCTTGTGTCATAATCGTAGAAACAATGGCCGATAAACTGTGTATTTAAATATCAATGATAAATAGCTGGGTATGTGTTTTTCGTCTCTTTACTTACATTAGATCTTGCACAATAAATTCCATAGGAAATATTTAATATTCAACAAATTCTATTAATATTATTAGAGAGCAGTTAAAATATCATTAAAATTCGTAAAGATACAGTTAAGATTATTGACACACCCGCTATCGCCGTACGGTATCTGCTCGTGTGAGAGCTTTATATAGATAAAGTGAATTTTTGTTAATAATGTAATCATATAAAAATAAAACGTTTTTCGTTATATCAGATTATATTTGTGGTTTTCTTGCGCAATAATGCCTTTCTTACATGAACGAGAGCGCGTTAAAGAATTTGGAAGTTAAAAAAATCTGAGGTGAAAATTTTTGTAAGTGACCGCGTAATTGAATTTTCATGACAGATCATGATTTGAATTAATGTTTAACTTAAATCGGATAATGCATGTCAGAATTGGTCAGAATGTAAAACTCATTTTTGATTTGTAAAAAAAATAATATTATGTAACCTTTACAACGAAGATTGAGAAATTATTGAAGACCGAAATTTAAAATTTAGAAATAAAGAAATTTTTAGAAAGACAGTTTTATTTTTTTTTAAAGAATGAATATGTAATTTTAATAAGAATTACATACCTATTATATGTGAAGGTACCTATATTTCGGTTTTTTAATTATTTAAACTTTTGGTATACTCCTTTGCTATCAATTCACAATAGTCAATAATTAAAATTTTGAGTCTACCGCCCTTATAAATAACAGAATGACATGTGATGAAACTTACTCACACGAGTCGTAATCACTCATCACAGACAAATTGGTATTCATAATGTATAATTATTATTTTTTATTATTCCTATTATTTTTATATAGGAGCATGACACAGTGCAAATCTATTAGGAAAAAAAATCAACTAACGTAAATGTCATAGATTCCTATTTTCTAGCATAGGATGGCGTGTTATGAAAATTATTAAATTTTTTATTTAGTGTATGTATCAATGTTAATATATATTTTTATCGTTATTTTAAGTCAATAATGTGATAATATGTATTCAGGTTATAAAGCAATAGACGATCTGGCTTCAGAATGGCGAAAGTTCCAGAAAATAATATTTCATAATTCAAATTCATTGTTGATGTGTACGATACACTAAAAAAAGCACGGAAAAATAGCATTTTTATTGCATATTATAACACCAAAAGAACATAATAATCCAGTGTTTTTCGGAAGTCAAATTATTACGACATAACCTGTGAGAGACAGTCATTTTTTGCTTAACTGAATCCATTAGTGTGCTGATTTTCAAATAATATAATATAGGTATCTACTATAATGTTTATAAACACACAAAAAACTACAGCGCGTTTGAAATAAATCACTGTTACGGCGTTACGTGATACAACGAAATATAAACTATGATTACGTTATGTTATGAAATAATATTTTAGTTATAATGACGCAATACACACATTCATACGATTGTATATAGTTGTTGGTGATTTCCTGACATTTAAGTTTTCGATATTTGACTTGTCTAAAAATGTCAAGTTTATTACCAGCGTAGTCTTGACCTCTTTCATTTCAACAATCGTGTCGTTTTGGTGCCAACATAGAACTTTTTTTTTGTTTTTTTGAGTGTTTTATCAAAGTTGGTAAGGTATCGATTAATTTTGATGGCCGATATTTGTAACGAAAATTACAGAAAATTTGTAAAAAATAATTAACTCCAATTATGATTTTTTTTATGATTTAAGAAATGAAGATAAGTTTCACAAAACAACAAAAAATGGTAACAACACTATATAGTTTTTTCTCGACAGCCAACCTGTACAGAATTTTGAAAACCATAAGTATGTATTTCCTCATTCGAAGATCTTTTATATTAGCTTCATAAAAAGCAAATTATTAGATTTAAATTATAGATTGCAATTTTTAATTTATATGAAAACATGTTCTTCTTTTTTTCGTCAGCCCTCTTTCGTCCAGTAATGGACATAGGCCTCCTACTGAGACCTCCACAGCTCCCTATCTTAGGCAAACCGCATGTCCAGCCATTTGTATAATATCGTCAGACCGCCTTGTTTGAGGCCTTCCAACACTTCTATTGCTCGTTCTAGGTAGCCATTCCAGCATTTTCTTAGTCCATCTGGAGTCTGTGGTTCGGGCAACATGCCCTGCCCAGCTCCGCTTCTGGTTGGCAACCTTTTGGACAACGTCGGCTTTCACTCTTATCCACAAGTTAGTTTTTCTATCTCTCAATGAAATATTAAGCATTCTTCTTTCCGTGGCTCTTTGTGTTACCGCTAAATAATGTAGCATTCTGTTTGTAAACACAAGGCTTGCTCTGGAGATGGGGGGAGAGAGAGAACCCAGATTGTGAATATGGGGCCGAGCAGACAGTAAAGCACATGGTGCAGGACTGCCAGCGTCAAATTTAACGGTACCCTCCGTGATATCCATGAGGCGGTGGACTGGCTGACTAAACTGGAACCAAGGCTGTAAATATTGGACGCTGCCCAAATGGGTGAAGAGGATTGCTGTACCGGGGCCACACTAAAAGTAAAAGCAAGAGTTTCACAGCCATACGCCAGTAACGGTAAAAAAATGTTAATGTTGATACATAAAGAATAATTTAGGCCATATAAAAAAATAATTTGGCTAGCAAAACACATGTCTAATTTTGGTGAATAGACTAGAAAAAGTAAATTTTTATTTTATTTTATATGAATATGTCCTTGTTAAACAAGTACATATACATCTTCCTACGTTCCATAAAATAAGCAAATAAATGCTTGTGATTAGGTGAACGAAATCGGTCGAGGCAAGATTCGAACTCGCGACAACTGGATTACTAGCCCAGTGCGCTAACCGCTTTGCCACCGACCCATCTAAACACTAGATACGTATTTATTTCAAAGATTTCCATATAATATAATAGATGGAGTACTCCGTGCAATGAGTGAGTCATGGTATATATATATTGCAGTTTTCAATACATTAAATACTTCCTAGATGACTGAAAAAAAGTGTTGTTTTTTCTACAAATAAATCCGAAAACAATTCCCATTAGTCGTTATTCCCTATAGAAAAACGATGTGGTCTGCCCACCTTGTTGTCAAAAATCCTCACTTAGATTCATACAAAATTTGCTAACTGCGACATGTTTTATAATATTATATGAAAACCTATGATTTATTTCAAAATTTCTATTATCGGAATGATATTTATTTTGATTAAAAAATGGTAATGAAAAAAATGTTGGTATGATTTATAGATAAACAAATGTCAGTTACTTGTTCTCCATGGTCGATTTAACGAGATCAATGTTAGAATAAATTAAAATTTTCACTTGTTCAACAATCATCAAATAATACTTACTATGTTGATATATTGGATATTTGATACATGAGTTTTTCCGCATCAATAAAACTATCAAGGAAAAAATGCAATGCTGTAAATAAAATTATGATAACATTGTTTTCTATCAATCAAACATTTTACATGCACTTCGTGTGATTTATGAATGCAAAACTATGTCAACTGTGAGGCGCCGGCTTGAAATAGTTCACTCTTTTCTATAAGTAATAAATAAATAAAAGTTTCAGTGTTGTATGTGTGTGTGAAGTTATATGCTTTTTCCAACTAAGACAACTGAAAAACATTCGTCGAAGCTTGCCCAAAAATAAGACAAAAACACTTATAAATGCATTCGTTGTGTAACGGCTAGATTACTGTAATGGCATCTATGATGGATTGCCAAAGTATCAGCTCGATAGATTACAGATGGTGTTTAATGCAGCGGCAAGGCTCATTTATGGAGCGGAAAAACGATGTCACATAACCCCACTACTTAACGAATTGCACTGGTTGAAGTGTCCAGAGCGAGTTGACTACAAAATCTGCTTAACGGTGTTTAATGCTTTAAATAACCTAGCACCACAATACATACAAGAGCTGTGTCAGAGAAAAGATCTCTCTGGGAGGCATCTCACACTTAGGTCTTCTGGATCACAGATTACCAACTCCCTAAAGGAGTTGGACAGAGCCAATAAAGCGGCTTACTATGATCGATGCTTTGGTGTGAGTGGTCCTATAAAGTGGAATAAATTGCCTCTAGATGTCCGCAGTGCAAATTGTAAGAGCACTTTCTCTAAAGGACTGAAAACAGCTTTGTTTCTTAGAGCAATATAATATCTATCTAAATAACAGCGCCCTTGGAATGATCTTGAATCATTAAACGGCGCTATACAAATTATTATTATTATTATTATATGTGCCTTTATATGAATTGCAGCTATATTATTTTTTCTAAACTCTTCACCCAAGCACAAGATTTTCTTCTTTTTGGGGATATTTTCGAATTGCGATATCTTATCTTATTTTTTAATGTCATGATTTATTTATCTTTTGTATCCTTTTTTATTTTTTATAATAAATTTACTTTACTTTATTTTTCATACTTAATAGTATTCCCTTACCTCCCTGAGAGGCATCTTATTCTCACAGAGTACCAACATCCTGAATGTAGTGGATAGAGTCAACAAAGCAGCTATGCCATCATAATCGATGGTTCATTGTCAGCGCCTTTTCAATGATCTTGAATCATGTAACAGCGACATGTACTAATGTAATCCTTGATATTATTTTTTTATGTATGACACGTAATAAAAAAATCAAAGGCGAATCTAAATCATCAAGGGACTGTTTTTAAATGCATATTTTTTGACTGTTATGAAATCAGCGTTCCGAATGTAAATAAACAGATTGAAATAAGTTGATTAAAAAGGTTAACTACACGTGAAAATGTAACCTGTATTTAACATTTGACGAACCATTATGAACCTGTTAATATAATTGAAAATCCTTGACCATAATTTAAAACCTATGTACATTAACAGAAATTAGTTTGTGATCATTTATCTGGTGAACTAGACCCAATTTTTCATTATTAATATGATTCGTGATATGGGGTTCAACCTTGAAAAATCAGATGTAGGTACCTAATTTGTGTCAAAATATGATTTACGATTAAAAGGTTAAATAATGATTATTTCCATCAAACATTTAATGGAGATGCAACAGTCGTTAATAAATCGATGTAATGATAAAATAATGTTTGAAGAAGTGAAAGAGTAGGAAAATATAATACATTTTCATATTATATTTCCCGAAACAAGCTTTTGCTTGCGTTTATTTATTTATTAATTTTAAACATTTTGTTTACATGAGCACAATGGCGGGCTTATTGTCATATAGCAATATCTTCCAACCAACGATATTCATTTGGTGAGGTAAATTGTGTTTATGACACATACCAATTTATGTGAACAAAATATATATTGAAACATATTAAACAAAAACAAAAAAAAAACGGAGGGGAGAGGAGAGGAAGGGACAAGGTTACGATAAGGAGTCAAATTTATTTATTTATTTAGGTTAAATTTAGACAAAAAAACAGCGTTAAGACATAGGTAGTACAATACAATAATTGTAACATCAAATACCTATTACATTTTGTCGTTGTGATTAATATAAAATCATACAATAAGTTTGCAAAAAATCATAAAATATGATCATAGGTTGGTTGGTATGTAGGTAAGAGCAACATTTCAAGTTTACAATGATTCAAAACATAATATTCAACTAAAAGGAAAAAAAAGAAAAAAGATAATTTAATACCGTCAAGGTTTCCTATAATAAGCGGTTATTGATCTTCTTTTGTATTGAGTATTTAAATGTTGTGGAACTGAGGTGGAATATGTCAAACTCTTGAAATCTGTTATTGTATGTATCGCACATTCTATGAATCGTCATGTTTTTTTTAAATTTAAGAGTTATGTGTAAGGAAATGATTCCTCAGATTTCTTTTGAAAGAGGGAAGTGTTAATGAATCTCGAAGCTACGATGGGATGTGATTCCAAAGACGAGCTGCTTGTACGGAGAAAGATGTGGTAAAAAGGAAGTATTGTGTACTGGGATACTGAGCGTTATTTCGCTATTTGAACGAAGAGGCAAGGCGTGATCTAAGAGGAAGTGAAATTGATTTCGTAGATAAACTGGAGCGTTGGGGTTTTTTAAGATCTCGTTATCTGCGTGTAAATGAAATACACAGATGTAGAAATTAATAAAAATGCTGATAATAATAAGAATCATTGGCGTCATATGGATGTATCCACTCCACTAGCCCATGTGCATGTGCTGGAGTGAACGTTGTTTTTTTTATATTATAAATAAATTTATAGTAATCATCCCTCCTGATTATTTTATTTTCTAATATTTCTCCATAAAATGATTCTTTGTCTAGAGCTAACCGGAAGAGCTCTTTTACTCTGTGGACTCCGGTCCATTCTCTTATGTTTCGTAGCCAAGACATCTGCCCCCTACCCTCACCAATTAGGTACCTAAATAGTGTTAGGAATAATTAAAAATACATAAGCAATAGTGAAAATTGATATTATCAATTCGATAGGATTGGTTTGAAACACCAATACAATGGGATTTGCACAATCTTGAGTTAAAACATTATTTCGATTGAAATAATACTACTTAGGTACTCACAAAAAATATTGATATATAAAACGTACGTTAGCATTTACTTTAATCTTACGCCATTAAAAATAAGTACAAACTGCCTAATAAATTTTCATGGTATTTTTTTTTTAGTTTTTTTTTAACTATAATAAACCTTTTTTATCTTAATAACCTTGCATAATTTTTTTTATAAAAAACACATAAATTTTTATTAAAAGCAATAAATAAAGAATTTTTTAATCCAAAGTCATAAACTTAAATGAATTAATATAATGAATAAAATTTCTGTATTTTCCTTAATAATTGTAGTTGTTCAAACTTTATAATAACTACATTGAAATAATTGTTTTTCTGAAGAGTAAATAAAATATTATATTCTTAATAAATGTATGAGCCTAATGAATCTACTTGATAAATAAAGATAAATCACTGCAATAATTACAATAGTAACAATAATTTTATCTAAAGGTTAATGTTTTTGCCATCTTAATGATTTTTCTTCTTGATTTTTAGACAGTAAAAGTTTATAAAACAACATTAATATATTTATGAAAATCTATTAAATTTCAATATATATACTTGATATAGTAAAAATAAAACAGAAAAAACTTTTCATTCCTTAATTTAAGCTGGTCAAACTGACGTCCACTGGATTACAAACCCAGCGTGCTAACTGCTCTGTCAACACTTATTTTGATATACAAACTAAAAGTATATACTTTACACCTACCAAAATATATGTTGTACTTATGTACAACAGAAAATATTAAAAGTACGAAAAGGAAATACATAAAATTGCACCTAAGATAAATAAAATGTGTTGAAATGTTATTACTTATAATAAGAGTGAAATAAACAATATTGATAACATTATAAATAGATTTTTTGAACCTTTTCTGTAAATTTGATTTTATTTAGGTAGTTAATGATTTGTTAATTATGTTAGAACTCAACGGAAAGAGATTCAAACAATTTTTCGGAACCATTTCATGAATTGTAGTTTTCATAATTTTTAATTTTAATTTTGTAACCATTAATGTATACGTACTTGCATATTTTTTTTGAGGTACGATAATTCGGCTATTGAGGGCACTGATCTTCTCTCAATTTTTTGTATGAGGAAGAATCTTTGACTATTAAAGCCCGCAAAAGGCAATAAATATATGCCAAAGAAATGTGGAGTTGGAAACATATGCTTCGAATCCCTTGGACCGCGAAACGAAAGTACATTTCAGTCGTCAGAGAGTTAAACTTATATGACAGACTCTCCTTCATCTGTTTGAAGAATGTCCTTAAGTTTTTCGGTCACATCGCCAGACGAGACTATAGCAGCCTCGAATAATTGAATAATGGGAGGAGTTGAAGAAAAGAGAGGAAGAGGAAGTTCCCCCACTATATGGACATGGATAAAAAACAAAACAGTGTGTTAAGGACATGGAGGGAAGATGGTACAAATGACCTTTTTTAATAGAAATGTCTGAGAAAAGAATCACTTTAATATTGGGTATGTTTTTTTTGACGTTTTCTTCTACTTTTCTCTCGCCTTGTTCCCATCATTTGGGGGACTAATCTTCGAGTACATATGCGCCAGGCTGCCCTCTCCAGTGCTTTTCTCTGCGTCACATCCCGCGTCCCCATGTCGTTGTGAACCGTAGACATCCATGTGTAGTCCTGGGCGTCGCTTCTAGGTTTCTATATGCAGGGCCTTAGAAGACATCTCTTCTGCATCTATTCAGCTATGGGAGCCACCTTGAAGCTGCCTCGGATGTATTCGTTTCTGACCTTATCTAGCATTGTCACACTGGATGTTTTCTTTGATGTGTTTAGTGGCGAGTTTGTATTTCTTCCAATTATCCAGTGTTTCCAGCCTAGAGATTAATAGTTTGATAATGGATGGTTTGTCTCGCAGCGCATTTGTAAGATGGCAATATTTCTGATGCATGATTTATTCATTGTTGCTATTAGCCTTAACAATGTTGACACTATACAAGTAGGTATCAATATTTCCTATATACTTACTAAAGGACCATCTTGATTTCTCTAATAAACCTTGAAACACTTATGCAAGATACTTAAAAACACATCATACATTATTACCAAAGATTATAACGAGTTCAATGTGTAACTTTGTAAGAATATGTGTATCAATAGTATTACCATACTTGTATTATGACATCGAATATTAATCAGAAATGGATACTATCAAAATTAATTGTTTTAAGATAGTTTCTTAATGGACTCGGTTAAACACATTGCTTTGGAACAGAGAGGTTAGAACAATCCAGTAATTTGGAACAGAGAGGTTAGAACAATCCAGTAATTTGGAACAGAGAGGTTAGAACAATCCAGTAATTTGGAGCAGAGAGGTTAGAACAATCCAGTAATTTTTGCCTTCCATTAGTGCTATGTTAAAATAATTATATATTTATAACTTTTTTAAGAATGGAAATGTCTATGGAAAAAGAACAAATTAATTTATCTTCATATGATATAATGAGCCATATTATTTATGTGACTTCCTAATGCCAATAAGCCCGCCAGTATCCGATATATTTGTATATAATATTATCTACAAAAAGAAAAATACTATACAGAATTTCAAAAGTGTTTTCAAGGGTCATTAATACACACAAAATATTCATTAAATTTAAACACATTTCATTTTACATTGTAACGTTGGAAATTACTTATCTATAGCAGTACTATTTTTTCCTCAAATATATTTTAGAAGATTAAATTAAAATAATTTATTTTAATTACACACATAAACAATCTAACATTTAAAATTTTCCAACAGTTAATCGCTTGATGCTTTGTAGAAGGATCGTGTGTTAGTGTTTTTAATTAGTATGAAATAATAAATTCATTTGACCTTTTGGATTTTTTTCAAAAAGACTTCAATTAGGTTGTGTGTGTGAATATTGTTTTATTTACCAATTAAATTATTATACTGGTAGGTACATTGCAAAATTCGACTTTGTAAGATGCGAGTAAACATTCTTTGATTGACAATAAAAATTCATTGTTAAATCATTTCATGACTTTGGCAATCGATTAATTACACATTACATTAAGTCTTAATGTCATTTGGAATCAACAAGATCTTGGATTCTGTAACAAAAGAACTCAAAATCTTAATTAGGACTATTAATAAGTGGACTGTATGTATTCATAAACCTTCTTTGTTCATAAAATAAGTACGCCAAATTGTAAGATAAATATTTATGGATATATAAAATATATAGCCCTTAGTGATGTAGGTAGGTATTATTTATTAGAATGAAATCGGTCTTGGCAGGATTTGAACTCGCGACCACTGGATTATTAACCAGCGCACTAGAGGCTCTGCCGCCACCCATCTGAATAAATTTAATCACTAGTTGCCACAAAGCCACATTGCAGATGAGAATCAATCAAAATTGTAGAGTTTAAGGAGGGAATTCATTGAGGATTTTATTCAAATCAAATAATTGATTCAGGTTCTTCAAATATATGTTACACTTACAGCAATATCGTTTCGACTGAGTAAGCCCTAAGAAACGGAACACATGGGAAAGATATAAGTAATGGTAGAAAATATTTAAAACATACAATATCAGTTGATTGAAATATGTACATATAAGAATTAGAGAGTTCGATCATTCTAATTTGGTATGTCAAAGACAAGAATAAATATTTTCAAAAACCATAAAATATTTTAAGAAGCCTACAAATCAAGATTTTTTTAAATAATATTCTCATAATAGAGCATTAATTTAGATAAATGATTTGGGAATAAAGCTATTTCTGGGACACCAAACAATATAATGTCCTGAAAAATGAAAGATTTATTTATTTAATCTTTTTGTACATATAATAAGTACACTGGCGGGCTTATTGCCTAATGCCAATTTCTTCCAACCAACCAGAGTAAATGTGTAATATACAAAACAATGTGTACTATGGCAATAAGTGAATTACATTACAAAATAAATAAAGATAGCAGAACAAAAGTAATAAAAAAAAGAACACAAAAACAAAGAAGATAGCATATAAGAACAAATCATAGCAATGATAGGAAGACTGAGAGATAAGGAAAGGAAGAGGAGAGGAAGATGTAATCAGGTGTTGTCAGATAAATATTTTAAGATTCACGAAATAAATTAAAATTAGATATGTAGGTAAAATCTAAAAAGTAATTGAATCAAAGATCTATGGTTCAAAACATAGACATAAACGTTGATATGAACTGCAAAAGCCAACATGGTCGTTATACAAATAATATGCAATTATTTATCAAGAATGCAGATTATGTTTTCACTTTCATGGCTCAAAGAAATCAAAATGATTGGAAAAAGTATAAAATGATTATGGACATTAAATACTTGCTGGGAATAAGTGGTTATCTATCAAGAATAAGTGTTATTTCTGGTAATCTTACATCATAAGGGACGATTAGTGAAGTGATTTGCATGCTATTTGAATGCTTTTTGACCAGTGTTCTTCAAAGTTTTTTTTTAAACTATTTGAACGATTTTTACACGAAGAAAAAAAAATTGAATATAGTTTAGAAATTGACGAATTAAAAGCTAATTACATGTATACAAAAAGGGCATGTTTTTTTATGATAACGTTAATAAACAAAAAAATAACATATCCCGAAAAATCGACAACATTCCGGATTTCATGGTTCACGAAATTTTTAATTTTTCACTGTTGTTTTGAAAATGACCATAGAGATATGATATATTATGTACTACTGCACCGAATTTTCTTGAGCATTTACGTGGGTTGGTAGAAAGAGATTGCTTTATTGCCTTTGTACGTTTGTTTGTACAGAAATTAAATAAAAATATACATCTAACTACTGAGCTTTCTTTGGTTGTTTTTCAATCTGGATTTGGGAGATGTTGAACATCTTTTAATTTCCTAGGTATTATTTAATTTTTATTTTAGTATTGCTTTTCGAGCAACTAACAGGTACTTTTTCAAATATTATTTTAACACGCACCCAATAACAAGTTACCACATTCTGGAGAGTAACGATATTAATCACCTCAAAGATCGAGACTGAAAACACAATTAAAAATTGTGTCTCTACCGGGAATCGAACCCGTGACCTTTGGATAAGCACTCAGACATCTAACCAACTGAGCCATGAAGGCCCATAACAATATAATAGTTAGGTATTTAGTGTATGATTCATTTACACACGAGTGCTTGCACTCTGGTAATGGGCAATATGTTCTTTTTATTATGTATTTTTTGATTATGTTTTTTTAATATATGTAATAAATTAAAGAAAAAATGATTAGTAAAATTATGATTTAAAAACTGTTTTATATTCAAAAAGCTATGTGAAAATAAAAATTTATGATGATTATACTCTTCTTTAGCGGAAATTAGTTTAATTATCGCTTTTCTGCATAGCCTAAGACAGTGATGAGCAAACTTTTTAAGGGGAGGGCCAAAAAAAAATAAAAAAATATCTAGGCGGGCCGAAAAAAAATTGAAACAAAATGATTTTTATAAGTGATAAACTTTATTTTTGATTTTTACAACATTACACAACTACAAAAATGGATTATTTCTTTAGATGAGTATGGCTTATGTGACAGAGTAAACTGACTGAGCTTCTAAAAATTGTTCATAATCTAATATTTTTATTATTGCATATGCGCAAACATTGGATTTTTTTCCCTGGTTGAAACTGGGATGAGCTGATTCTGAGCCACCTTATTTTAGTATAGTAAAGTTCATCAGAATATTCAGACAGCAATGAGTCAAGAAACTCTCGAAATTATCTTTGATTGATTGCTCGTGAACGAATGTTATTAACAAGCTTAATAAAAACATCAAGCATATGCTTCATGTCTAGAGCAGATTTACACAGAACTTCTTGATCAATGACATAATGAAAAAACACAACCTCGTTCCCAGGAAATGATTCCTTAAATATGCCTACAAAACCAGATTTTATTCGAAACCATGTCGCGGGCCGGATAGACTACCCCGAAGGGCCGCACTTAGCCCGCGGGCCGTACTTTGCCCAAGACTGGCCTAAGATATACTACATTCTGGTGCGCATTTAAGTCTACGGAGTGTGCGTTTTGAATGTACATAGCCCGTTTAACTTATTTTTATTGCAATTCAAATGTAATTATTTACATATTAAGTTTTTTGGCGATATCGATATACCGACATGAATAAAATAAGACAGTATAATGAAAGTGTAAGTAACAAAACCTTATTTTGTATATGGGAACACAATAATGTATGTAAGTACCGTTATGTCACATTATGCAACACTACTGTTTGAATTATTTACATATGTAAATAATATGAGCACTTGCACTTAAATGAGATCAGTGATTTACTTAGTTATTCAATAGTAATATTAAGTTATAGAAGATTTTATATTTGTTTATATTTAACGCGAAACCCTCAAATATTAAAACAAAAATGTCTAGTGAAAGTTTTCCTTGAAAAGTTATTATATGATCAAATTTACAAGCAGTAGTTTTTAAAACTTTTGAAAATTAAATCTTATCAATAACAACATTTGGTTTGATTAACAATCAATTAATTAATACTAATGAAAAATATTTCTTCGTTTTTTAATATATCAATAATAATAATAATAATATACACTTCCTTGCACCCTGCGCAAGTGGCGAGTTTATTGTCATATGGCAATTTAACCCAACTAACCAGTGTTTCCAGCCCAGAGAAGCATTATTAGCGTGAGAAATTAATTTAAATAAATTTCTCCTCTGCTGGGGATCGAACCCAGGACGCCCGGACAGAAACCAAACGGCTTACCAACCTTATAACACACATATCATGCATATAATCAAACAGTTTTTTACAAACTAAAAAACATAAATTTTATCAGTATTTTTTGCAGCATTAATTTATTTTGTAATAATATTTATTACATCTACTTATTGGTAGATTGGCATTGGTAGTATTGGTTGATCGATACTTATTGGTAGATATTGGTGATGGTTGGGAGGACACGCCGAAATAATGGGCGATGAAAGAGTGCCAAAGAGAATCTTGCACACAAAGCCCCAAGGTAGACGTAGCGTTGGTAGACCCAAAATCCGATGGCTGGATGGCGTGCAGCGGGATGTGGAGGCTGTTGGTGCAAGGGACTGGAGGGGTGCATGCCAGAATTGAGGGAGATGGAAGAGGCCGAGGCTCGCAACGGACTGTGGAGCTATTGATGATGATGATGAAGACTTATTGGTAGATCATTGAGTGATCCATGTTTATGTTTTTTTATTATGATGAAATAAATTAATAGAATTTCCTGAACTATGTGTACTTCAGTCAAATGGGTGGATGCAGTAATTTCCATTATAAACTATGTATTGCTTTTGTCATTGTAAATTGAAATAGCCGTTATTTATTTTATTTATTTATTTAAGATTTGGTACACGGTTAATACAAAATATATTTTTACATAATATCAAAACAAAGAAACCGTTGTATCAAATAAAATAAAATGGTTGAAATATGTTGAGATTAAACTATAGGTTGAAATATGTTGAGAAAAATTGAACCCGTGTGAGCAGATATGAATTATTAGGTTACCGGCCAAATGTATCTTCACAGTAAATAATAATGCAGTTACCGGTAAATCAATGTATATAGTAAATTATTCGTAAAAAGATATGCCAATAGATAATTCTTGATCACACATAATATGGCTTCAGAATTTCTAAGTACATTGCCCAATCAGATATTATATCGTTTTAGGCTTATATAGAACAAGGTTTTCCGATGCAACTTTAGTTTGATGATTGAATACGACATACACATTCGACATCTATGCAATAATATCAATTTGCAGTGCGATTACTGAAGGTGTTATTAGTTCTACCAACCGCTTCTTTGTTGTTCGGTCAATATTGAAGATCATGACCTTAGTGACCAATTAGGAAAATGCTAACCTTCCATTGTAGTCTATACTCGACTGTATTGCACTGGGTCCCTTGAAATATTTTAAAGACTACGATTTTCACACCAGCTATGTATGTGTATCATAACCTTTATTCGGCGGTGCGGGCTCCAAACGAAAAAGAGGATAAGACTGGAGAATTTGGGCTGTCGACGGATAACTCCATGGATAAAGACACAAAGATAAAGTCAAGGCTTGATATGAGGTTTACTGCCACCGGAAGAAAAATAAGAAGATCTGTTCGATAACCAAACATTATGCATGTTTTATTACGAACTATGTACCTGTCATGCATCGATGTGCAGAATCAGTGTTGCTTACCCACTTATGACACGTGTTATACCTGTTTTAGATTTGCCCAAACATGCAAATAATCCATAACATAGGCTATGCTGTAATGTTCAATTATCTGTGAGAACATGCAACATAAAACTCTCGTGATCTTCTCAGACGTCAAACAATGGAAAATATTATTCACTAGGTAGATTTTTGAGACGTTTTTAAATTAATTTTTGTAACTCTGTGTACAGTTCTTGGAAGAACATCAGAAAACCAAACAGAGCAATGGATGCTTTAATTTTAAGTTTTTTTTTTTTAGAAGAGTGATTTGTGCCAAATGGAAGAAATAGTAAAAAATTGAATTAAAGTGAATTTTTAGACACAGACTTCTAGCATGGGCGATATTTATTACTTGTCATTGGCAATCTATAAAATCATTTTGCATCAATATTGGTATTTTCTTTTTTCTATTTGTAATCTGAATTTTTAGATTAAATTTTACATGTTTATTATTGTTATAAGTTTATTGTTTCATTTGTTATATGAAACAATAAATTAATAACAATATCCCCACCTACCTCAAACTGCCTACAAAGTACTGGTACAGTTTATTTATTTATTTATATTTATTTTTAATTATCGCTTTTGAGGATGATGGATCAAATGCGCTCAGAATCATTGTAACTCATACGTGAATGAAAACTGTAATTATACTCGTAATTATGTACTCGTAATATTTTTTTATAATAATAATAATAAGATTTTATTTCAGTTCGTAAGCAGGGGGGTGCAATGCAACACAAATCATATCATATATACATCATTTAAAAATTAGGTTTACATACAAATAAAAAGAATAAGAGAGAAGGGTAAGCATTAAGAACAAACGAAAGGATAAAAAAATGAAGAAAAGAATAACACATCAATTTGTAAGTGCAAAAAATGTTAAATAAATAAATATTATAAACATATATAATCCTAATAACAAAAATTATTCATTTAAATAAAAAGAACAACGGAAAAAATAATAATACATCAATATACATAAAAACAAATATAAAATAATATAAACGGAAGCAAAACAATATAACCGCATAAAAATATCTATTTAAATCACTTTATATTCTATTACTTTTATCTCTATCTTAATCTCTAAGCACGTCTATTTTTTCTATGTAACTTCTCTATCGGAAATATTGTGATTGTAATTGTTTTTTTCTCTTAATAAATAAATAAAATAAAATTATGTATTGTTGTTCTATGATAAAATTATTAAATGTTGTTTTATAAATTATTCTTTATAACTAGTTTATATTTTGAAAAAAATACTGTAATTTAAACAAAAATTTTACCCATATTAGTAACATTTGCAAAGAAAAATTGTTGTAATGGTTTGACGATTTAACTGTCATTCGATAGAATAATCATATGGACAGTAGTAAAACAGATAACTGCATGTCAGTAATTACATGACAGAAAAAGAAAGTCATCAGAAAGAGGAACTAATCATTATATAGTAGCAAATCTGTTAAATATCACATAAACTTGTGTAGTAAATTAAATAAGCCATTAAACTAATGACAAACAACTCAGCCACATTCCAGTTGTGGGAAATGGAAAACGTAACCTTCAAGGAAAACTGCAAAACAAATGATAATAGTAATACGTTCAATAAAACATTATCACTAATCATCCACATCCTTCTCACATTTCATTATTTATTCTTAAATTTTTTGGTATTTTTTTTTTATTTTTTATTTTAATATGTTTTTTGGTTTCATTTCATTATTTTTACTATGTTTATTAGTCTTATTTTTTAGAACTCTCTATATCCTCTTATTATTAGTATGTAATTGGTCTTAGTTTTGTACTTACATATTTTTTGCTATACATTTTAATTTGACTGGATCGTGATCAAAATAAATAGATAAATAACATAAAATAATGATTTTTCCTAAAAAATAATAGTGAATAAAAAAGGAATGGAATGAAAGTTATTTTGAAAATACATATTACATTTATTTTATTTATTTTCTCGTGAATTGTGTCGTTGTTGGATTATTTTTAAAACAATTGTAATCAAGTTTTTTTTTTGTCAAAATGTTAACCGTTTCATGTGTATTTGTTAGTCTTGTTCTTATTTTATGAATTGATTTATGCAGTCTTAAATACAATGTTGATTCTGTGATTGAACAAGAAAAAATTGTTGTCTTTATAATTTAATAATTCGCCATAATTTTAATGTTTCTCTCCACGAAATCTAATTTTTTGCCAAAATTTCTGCAAAGAATTGATTAGAAAAGTTTGTATTCTTTCTATACATACTGTACTATCTACTATCATAACATTTCATTTTCCAATGTCTATGATCTCAACAAAGTCTAGTGAATTAAAAATATTTTTATCCGATCTTTATCAACCAGTTAGAGATGAAAAAAAATTACTAGATAAGAGTAATTAGAATCTATTAAATACGAGTATTTACATAAAGCAATAACAACTTTTTTAACAGATTATGTCGAGGACGACAAGTAACATGTAAGCACACCATACAAAGTGAACATATTTTTTGAAAGGACTAATCAATATTAATTTGAGGGCTAATTATTTATAGTGTAGTATATAATTAGTATACGGGCAACCAGTCAAGCATATCATTATACCAATTTTATGCATTATTTTCCTGTCTATATTCTGTACCTTTTGTCTCAATGATTTACAAGTTCTAAGGGAATAATTAGTATTAAGCAATATGCATAAATATAATCTTATTAAGTTTTTGTTGATTTTATTATTATGACAATATAATGGCAGGAACCAATTTTCAGTGGAAGAAAGAAAATCATGTGAATTATTGCGCTGACAAACTGTTTAGACAGTTTTGCGCAAAAATAATAGATCCTTATGTAAAATAAATAAAAAAATAATTTGAAAAATATATTAATCGAATATTTTTTATTTAAAAAAATATATTTATCAAATATTTTTTAACAGCATATACGCAAACATTGGATTTTTTCTTTGTCGGAAGTCAAATGATATTTTTACCGACAAACTCTTTAACATCTCAATAGAGACGAAATTGGCATATTATAGAAGGACCAGAAACTCAAGGCACCTACAGGGCTTACGACCTGTCATTTATAAGGACTGCTGCTTTAATTCTTTACAAATAAACCAATTCTCAATAGATGGCGTTACAAAAAGGTTTCTTCGTTACTTCATAGATGGCACTATTGCCATCTATGAAGTACATACTTACTAGATGTATTATAAATAAGACATCTAGTAAGTATGTCTTATTTTCAGGTAAATTGTTACACATTATTCAAATTTATAGAACTTTCAGAAATTATTTTGATAAGGGATCTCTATAAGAAGGCATAATTGGTGAACGTTGCGCAAGCGCATAAAGTGATTACGTAAACCAGCCGATGATAGAGGTCGTAAGCCCTGTAGGTGCCTTGAGTTTCTGGTTCTTCTATAATTCGTCTCTATTGAGATGTTGAAAAGTTTGTCAGTAAAAATATATTAATATGAATTACTAAATTTGGTTTATTGAGCGACAATTCTTGATAGAGCTTCATATTCTTATTTAATTAACGTAATTAAAATTAAATGCTAATGGAATGGGACTTTGCATCAACGCCAGTAAGACCAAATATATGCCTGTCACCAAGACAACAACAATCAGCATAGGCGCCCACACAATAGTCTGTTAAAAGTTCACTTACTTGGGATCGATTGTGACTAATGTAAACGACACATCCACTGAAATTAACCACAGGATATATATGGCAAACACTTCTTTGGTTTGAGAAGACATCTGGCATCTCGGTGAATGTTTAGAAGAACGAAAGTTACAATTTATAAAACGTTGTTACGCCCCGTACTAATGAAGTTTCTGAAGGTTGGGTGTTAAGTAAAAAAGATGAATTGTCTCTACTAGTGTTCGAGAGAAAAATAGATGGCGTTACAAAAAGGTTGATAGATGGCGATAGTAAAATGTCTTATTTCTCATTATTAAAATATATAGAACTTGCATTCATAAGGGAATAACTTGCATCCCTTAAAATTGCATTGATAAGGGAACTCAATAAGAAGGTATAATTGGTGAACGTTGCGCAACCGCAAAAAGTGACCACGTAAACCAGCCGATGATAGGTCGTATGCCCTGTAGGTGGCTTGAGTTCCTGGTTCTTCTTTGATATTCCAACTTCGTCTCTATTGACATGTTATAAATTTGTCAAAAAAATAATATTTAAACGTTTAATTTCTAATTAAACTGTTTTTCACCTTTAGGCATGTCATTTTGTACTTTTTGACATTTTAGTTTGAAAACAAATTGTTTCTTATAATATCTGCCAAATTATTTGGAATTCATTAGCGATTTCCGTGACAGAGATAATTAAGTCTTGTCGATTTTTTACGACTGCACAATGAATGGTGTTACCATATTGTTTAAAGAGGTCGATGACTTCGCTGAATTCTTTTGAAATCTTAGCATCGGGAAAATAAGAACTGAATAACAGATGAGGCGTGACTTATAATTTAACAAGAGTGGTTTGCTATTTATTAATTTTATTTTGTATTCAACTTTTTTATACTTTACAAAAACATTTATGTATATAACTTTGTACCTACACAGAGATTCTACATAGATAGAGATATTCAACAGATTGGTATGGTTTGAAATGAGTTCATCGAATGAGGAATTGAATGATCTGGAAGGTTAAAGAAAAAAATATAATATACAAACGAGAAATGCAAGTTAAGATGATTTGGACGTGTTGAAAATATACAAGATGTATGAAATGTAATGACAATGACTTTTGGAAACAATTCATCTGATGAATAAAACATTGTACTCATATGGGTAGGTACATACATAAGTAATTCATTATTATTAAGGAGCAAGAAAATAATATTAAAACAGAAAAAGAAGAAGTACGTTATAGAAATAACTGGTTAGATTTTTCACGCTGTGTTCTATTCCAAACAGGGGAAACATAAATTTCAAATTACATATTTCTTATGCAATACATTTCGAGTAAAAGGATATTCCAAAATAAAATATAACTTTTTTTGAAATATTAAATTTTACCGTGCGTTGAGATCTTTTGTATCAAGAAATACATTATATTATTTGTCCTCTCAGCTAGTCTCATCTATGTGCTGATTGACTATATTAATCTTTGTTAGCTACCCTACAAGTTTTGTTTGAAAATCGAAATGTCTTGAATAAAGATTTTCGAGCACTGCAGCGATTGTGTAAGTACTCGAAATTCGTGCTTCTTTATTCAAGCCATGGAGCATCATTTTTTTGTTACAAGAACCGTTAATTATATTGCAGCGGCAATAAAATTGAAAGTGAATTAAACAGCAATATAACTACATAATATGTTGAGTGCAATGTTAATTATATATTATTTATTTCATTATACATCAAAAAATATAATATAAATATATTGTGTGTATCGGTTAATGGTAGTAAATTTAAGATTAAAGAAAGTAGGTCCATTTACACGTAAAGAACAAAACATGGAAATTGGAAAAACGACGAAAAATATACTCTATAAAACGAGTAGGTTAAAATACATCACAGCGCTAAAAATAAATACTTTTTCGTAATTTTTGTATTTGGTATTTGCATGCAGCAGTATTGACTAGTTGAACGAAACAATCCAAATTCAATATTGTGTGAACTTGGATTTTGAGAATTATTTTTGTATGACTTGAATTTTTCTGCATATTTATTGCAATGATTTTTTTATTTTCTCTCTGTGTGTGTGTGTGTGTGTGTGTGTGTGTGTGTGTGTGTGTGTGTGTGTGTGTGTGTGTGTGTGTGTGTGTGTGTGTGTGTGTGTGTGTGTGTGTGTGTGTGTGTGCGTGCGTGCGTGCGTGCGTGCGTGCGTGTGTGTGTGTGTCCCCTTATAACTTTTGATCTGCTTGATGCACAGAAAAATTGATTTTACTGTCGAAACCGTTTCATTCAATTTGTATGGTAGAATATTAAATAATTACAGGGACTCTTATAGTTTGACACTTTTTCAAACATCAAAATGAAGTCGTATTATTATAACTATTAAGATTTAAGGGTTTATAGTTTGGTGCGTATTATTTAACTATACATATTTTCGTCATCGATAGTTGTAACTCATGTGTTATATATAACTATTATATATTAAAAGTGCTCGAAGAACAATTATAAAGTAGGTATTTAAATTGAGTTATTTGTTTTCAGATATCTTGGTCATTTCTCTGATAGTTAAAAGTGCAATGTAATGTCAAATACATTAATTTATCAGAATGTCGATGGAGACAAAATTTTTTCTAGAAAAAAAATGAGTTAAAATGTTAGGCTGTTGAGCTCAAAGTAAATAGTCTATTTACCTTACACAAGAAGGCGTGATTCTTGAGTACCTTCTATAATTATTAGGTATGTAAAGCATAATAATATCTTAGTATATAAAATATAATCCATTCCATCTTTCTACTACTGTAGTACATAATTTAACGTGAATGTTATATTTGATATAATCAACACAGACATTTGTAACTGCTTATTAATGTATCGAAAATGCATTTAAACATAATGCATTGTAGCATTCCTGATGATTAGAAAGGAAATAAGTAAACTTGGTATTGAATCAAATGTAATTATTACTTCCAACATTCGTTGTCATGATGTATCTCACAGTAAAATAAAAGTAATAACACAAATTCAATAATAAAAGACAGTGGCCATTTGGATACAGCAAGAGATTTTATAACACCGTTGGTATTGTGCCGAAAACAAAAACAAATCAAATCAGTTAAAATTCAAAATATATTAAATCACACATAAGAGTTGTTGCAATCGATTTTGGTAGGTTTTATAGATTAAAATTTAAGTTAAGTTGTAAAATAACAAATGATTAAAACATTACAATTATTGAACCAAATGCCATTTTAATTAATGATAAACTGCCCGAAATATGCACATAAAGATAATTCTATAATACTGGAAGTAATTATAATTGTTTTTTTTTAAAACATGAGGTATTTCGTTGGACTGTCGATGTTTTTGAATTATATTATATCAATTTTACCACCCATAATAAATTTAATGATTGTGAGTATTAAATTTGTGTTTAAATGGATCCCGAACTCCAAAATACTACTAAATACAATTTTTAAAAAGTACATATGATTTTTAAAAAGTCATGTCAAATTGATAACCTCCTCCCTTATTGAAGTCGGTTAATACAGGTAATCAAAAAACTGACATCAAAAACAATGAAAATAAAAAAATTAAAATGCACTAAAAAGTATAAAATAATTGACGATTAAATTTAAAAATCACATCAATTTTACATATAACAACAAATTTGACTAATAACATTTATTTATTTAGACCTTATCACTTTTTGAAGTAGGCTCAAAATAAAAAGATACGTCCGTCCGTTGAGTGAGTTCCATAATATAATGTTTTTTTGGTGCCGACTACAAGAAGTGATTTGATGTAAATACATATATTGGAACCTATGTGTTTTGAAGTCATATGCGTTTTGTTAGATGAAAAATTAATGTGATTATTTAATTAAATTAGGCAATTACTTTACATAATATGCTTTACAATGTTGATTATTTAATTTTTATGTTTTCATTGAAGCTGTTTATGGAGGCGACGTTATAAAATAATTTTTAATTTTTCTTTTTTCAGTTATATCCATACAGGTATATTTGACTGTGTTTCATACTGAGGTGACTTTGATTATTTTCAAATATCGTGCAATAGAACCTTACATTTCGCGAGTGAGAATATTGACGAGAGTAAATTTCTGACGCTTTCATAACAATTAAAATATCAGCCAAAGACCGCCCTACATGGAAGCGGATCATTCGATGGATTGAGTGTATGTACTACCCTCAGTCATGAGGTCAAAGAACAAGACGAAATAACGCCTTTCAAACACAAAAGTCTTAATCGTTTGTCATATTAAAGAATTATTAGTAAATAACAATAAAAGACATCTAATATTTTTATTTATTTATTTATTTATTTTAAACTTTCTGAGCACAAGTGCACAGTGGCGGGCTTATTGCCAAATGGCAATATCTTCCAACCAACCATATTCATTTGGTGAAAAACTATTACATTTATGGTATGTAGCAAAATTTTTATATAATACAAGCAAAAGCTATAAAGAAAATAAAACAAATAAAATGAAAAAAAAACATATAACCAAAAACAATAAAGAAACGGCGGAAAATCATGAAGGCATGATAGGGAATATTGTATTGATAGGGAATTCGATAAAAAGGCATAATTGGTGAACGTTGCGAAAGCGCATTAAGTGATCATGTAAACCAGCCGATGACAAGTTGTAAGCTCTTTAGGTGCTTTGATTTCCCGATTCTTCCTTAATATCCCAACTTCGTATCTATTGAGATATAAAAAAAAATATCATAAAAGACATGTTTGTCGTACAGATTGCAGACGCCTTCCTCCACCACCACCTGTTCTGCTTATGGGGACTAATCATGGCCTCTTGCAAAATTCCGAAAGAACATACCAAGAGTCCGGAGAATTCTAAAACCTTGCAGACACTGCACTTAATGTGCCAAAGAGAGCTAATCATGTGGAAACAACTGGATCACTGCTCAGTGATAGTGAAGATAATAGAGCACCGAATTTAAGACAGAAAGTCTTGAAAGCCCTAAAGTTGCTCTTCGTGGCTACAAGGTCCGCATGTCCAATGGGTCCAATTGCAGACGCCTTTGCGAATAAAAGAGTTTGATGATTTTTCCTCATGTATTCTATCATCAGAACTTGATGGAACTTATACTGTGTGACCACCTCTAAAGCAACCCTTTCCTATATAAAAAGTAATCATTAATATCTGACGATGTGGTAAAGAATTACTATCGCTGAAGTGAAAATAGAAGAGTTTAATTGACTGAATTGAAATGGGTCCAATCGGAAGATGCATCCGTTGTAATAAAATAGAATTATCGAAATCGGACAACGTCGTAAGTTATCGCTGAACATACACACATAAAAAAAGTCACGTCGAATTGATGGATATCCTAGGATGTATACCAGATTTTTAAACCTAACCTACAAAAGTTTGGTAAAAATAGGTTAGTCAGATTTGTTTATAGTTATAATTGCGACTGACGTGAGCCAGTCGAATAATTTATTAAAAATATGAAATATTAAAAAAAAATAACTAAATTGGTGTGAATACATGATGTGTCAAAAACAAAATCTAGTGTACAAACTAGGCTATCCCGAATTGATAACCTCCTCAGTTTTAAGAAGTCTGTTAAAAATAAAAAATATTATGAAGGGACAGTACCTATAAGTTATTAGAAAAAAAACGTCTCATCCGATTTCCCTTAATTAAGAAGGAATAAACAAAAATTTAAATTTATTCCTTCTGAATTTCGGGTAATTTGGATAATACGACCCCTGAAATTACATTTTTTCAAAAAAATAATGAATATGTCCTAGTAACAAGTACATATAAATCCTCATTCATTCCCTAAATTAAGCATAAATGCTTGTGCTATAGGTGAACGAAATCGGTCGCGGCAGGGATCGATCTCGCGACCACTAAATTACAAACCCAACGCGCTAACCGCTCTGCGACCACCCGTATAAACTAATTTAAAGTTTTCATTTATAAATTACCTTAAATTAATCAAATTTGTTGATATTTTTACTATGACTATTTAGATAAAAAGAAAATTAGAGGCACAGCGATCATACTAATCGCTGTGCCTCTAATTTTAATTTATTATTTATTAGTGGACCCGGGATCAAATTCTGCCTAGAGAGATTTCATTCACTTATGTATATACATATTATAGCACGAAGTTTGTTAATTTTAGGGAATGTATGAGGATATATCCCTTCGATCTGCTGAACGTACCTACTACATTAGCTATCCCAATTCACAATACAGAAGTTTTCAGCTCTTCTTTTCAAGTACAATCAGCTAGACTATGGAATGGCCTAAGTGATGAAGTAACGTCATCTCAATCCATTCAAATATAGCCGCATACTGAATATGGAAATTAAATACAAAAAAGGGTAATTTTCAATTAATAAATATCATATGAAATTTATTTTTTTAAATTTTTTTTCCAATGATTTATATAGATAAAGGTTTAATTATTATGTAGTTTTTTTAATTCAGTTTCAATTCTCAAAATGTGTGTTTTAAGCACTTTGAAAATAAACTTTTTCTTGCCCAATTATGTTTTTTTAAAATCAATAAAATCGATATTAATTTTAACTTTTTGAAAAAAGTTATAAACATAATTTTACGATAAATATACGTTTATACTATTTTTGGTAAAAATAAGACTATATATTTCACAGGTTTTTCAAAATATGTGCACAAAGGCAACACAAATTATTAAAGTTTGAAAATAGGTTTTCGAAAAAGGGTTATATATCAAATAAAAAAAAAAATTTAAAAAATGTGAAAAATTTTTATCTCGACAAAGAAGTAATCTTTCGATTGGTACTAAAAAAAAGAATTCTACGATTTTTAATATCCGAGTGTTATGTACCGAAAACTGCGTAAAAATGTGCTTTTTCAAAATTTGCGATGGCAGCTCGTTAAAGGTAAACTAAAAAAACTTTATTTGTCAAATAGTTCCTGAATTCCTTCTATATCCTTCCGTAACCTCCTTTTCCTCATTGCTATGATCAGTGTTATTATTATTATCCTTTTTTTTAACTCTCTTTTCATTTTTTTTTTCACTTCGTATTTTTTTTCTTACTCCTTTATTTTATTTTTTTATCAATTTATTTCTCACTAAATAAGTATTGTACCAATTTCACTTAGAGACTTCACGTTGCTCGGGTTGGTTGGAAGAAATTGCCTTATGGCAATAAACCTGCCTTTGTACACATGTAAATAAATTATAAATAAAATAAATAAATAAATATATTTTTGTACAGTAAAAAATGTTTCAAATTATATTAATTGAGGTAACGCAGAATAAAAACGCAATCAGATTGTAATGCTATCATAATATTATGCCTTCATGGTAATGATCTTCTTTTGACCGATACCGGTCGGTGTTATTTAAAATAAACAGTTTAACTAAAATAAAATGTGATTTTAATCCATATTATTTTGATATCCTTTAGTTTAAGAATTGTTCATCGATAAATTTTCACTAAAAATATATTTTTTAAATTAAACTGGATTTCAAATTGAAATTTTTAATGGTATTTAACATTTACCTATTGTTAACTTGATTCATCTTAAATATTAGGTACTTAATAATTATATAAATATGTATAAAACCGCGTTATTCAGTTAAATGTGTGTTGTATGCTTAGGATATAATATTTATATAATCATTAATTACCTGATACTGTTTGAACTATATTGCAGTATTTTTGACTAATGCCCAAAGAACATTTTTTTAGAAGATTACGTATTAATAAGTAGTAAAATTATTTATTTATTTATCGGAACAGATGACATTTGCCTTGAAACCGGTCGAATAAAATACCTCAATCGTGGATTAAACAAAGCTTATTGTTATTAATTAAATTATATAAAAAAATGTGTCACAAAATTAATTCGGAAAAAATTAATCAAACAGATTGGGAGATAAATATGAAGCACAACCGAAAAACGAAGTCCATAAATTGAAAATAAATAAATACCAGTCAATTATGAAAATATAGTCAAGTTCTGGTTTAGATTACCTATAAACATACAATGAGATAAATTTCATATACCTATACGAAATCGACTTTGTCATAATATGTATAATTTGGTGAAAATTCATAATGTATAGTCTTTATTGAAAAATAGCAAACTTACCGGGAAACTGTCAAAGAATGCACTGAACACAGCTGATGAAATCACCAACTTGACTCCTTAAAGAGAGTCGAAATCAATTGTCACTGAACTGTTTGTCAACACTTTTGTACTAAACTCGATAACTTTAGAATACTTGGAAATTCATCACAGAGGCCTGATGTAAAATAAACAAACACGCAACATAATATAGGTATTATTACAATATACAAGTAGTATAATCAAAACACGAGCGGTTTCGTTTACTTTCGTACAGCGTTGTGTAACAAGAGAACGAATTGTTGTTTTTTTTTTATATTCTCAACGACGATGTTGGGTATCGACTTGCGATCTATGCAGAGTTATGTTGGCGAGTGACTACCGCGCGTGCAGCCGTCATGAAAGTAACAGGTACAATGGTTGCAGACCGTCCCTCCGTGTTGCGTGAAGATGACCGAAGAAAGTGGCTTTGAAGAAGTGGAGTAGGTAGTAGAAGTTGGGTATCCAGTAAGGCAGTTCATGTTTTGGCACGAGTCATGCGGTGCTGTGGTAGTACCTACCTAGGTTATATGAAATGGATAAGGCGTTGTTGAATGCCGGTAATACCGATAGTCAAGTACGTGCACTCGATAGTTATGTAATTTTGATTATTTGTTGATGCAGCAATGCTTGTGTTTCGAACAATGCACGAAGTCAAATTCGAAGATTTTGAAAATCTGACAAATAAGTTATTTACTCGAGATTTTGCACAAAAACGATGTATAAGTAGGTATAATACCTACCTACTGGTGCATTTATTACCGAACAAAAATTCAACAGCATCAAGAAGACAGTCGTAATAGTCATTTCCGATCTATGGTTGAGATATATCATGGCTGATGGCATATTATTGTTTGAAATTATTTTTTGATAGCAAGAATGCCCTTAAATGGAAATTGATTATACGCATATGAGTTGTCGCCAAATATCTTGAGCCGTTTCGCCGAGAAGGGGGGCGATTTGCACGTACCTATATCAATGCAGCAAAAAGTCACAAATTTGCGCTCTTCGCACCCGGAAGCCAGGTTCATGATGTTTGGCGAAAATTATACCTATACGTTTGTTGACATACTTATACGTATGTGTAGAAGATAGGTATGTTATCGCAAAACATCTTGAAAAGTCACGTGGGTTCGCAGATCATAAATTTGGGTTTTTTGCGTGGTTGATTTATCACACCTGTGCGCAAGTAATCACCTCCAGGCTGAAATTTTTTAAGATATTTGACGACATCGAATATTTAAATAATTTATTATAATGTTTTTCTATTATTGTGTTAAGTATGTAGCAAGTTGTAAAAATGATATAAAAATTCTGTTGAGAAATTAGGGTTAATTAGGGTTATAGGTACCATTGAAAATTAAGAATAAGTATTATATTATATACCTACTATTCCATAATATTGGAGAGTAAAAATTTATTATTATTTTTATTGCAGAATACTCTACAGGTTTTACATACATATAGAGATATATGTAAGTACCTATCTAAGTTCAGATTATGTTATTAATAATGCATATGTATCTATGAACGTATGTAAGTAGGTATACATAACTGATTGTATGTAGGTACCTACATATTTTAATATATTATAATACAACCTACATATGTAACATAAAATTACATAGCAAAATATTGTATAATATATGCATGCTATAAAATATTTTATTGATAATAAATCAATAATGAATTCCACAAACAATTAGTTACACCGTTACATATAGGTACATAGATTATACATAATTATATTAGTACTTAAGGCCAAAATATGCTGGAGTAAATAGTATTTTTTTTTATTTTTTTATTTATTTATTTAAACAGAAATTATTTTAGAGTCTTAAATATGAACTAAATAATTAATAAGTAGGTACCTACCTACCTATGTACATATGTATGTATATAATGCAGTAGATTCGAGGTGGATGGTTTAAAATACACAGGACTGGATCAATTATAATATAATCTAAACCTACTGATAGATTATTTAAATATTTTTTTTAATTTGTTTGAATGGCGATGTAAAAATATTTTCAAAAAAACGGAGGGACGTATAAAAACAAATTGTCGTATAATTTTAGTTTTTTAGTTAATCAAATAGTTAAAAAATATTCAACGAGTCAAATTTCCTACGATTTAACAAAACCAATTCATACGATTACCCACTGATGACCAATGTTTTTTTTTTTTTTTGTAACCCATCTAGAGACCTTCTCACGTCGACTCAATAGTAGTCCATTGTGATAATTTGCCTGCTAGATGTCATTCCATAGTCCTATCTCCTGGAAGAACTGTAAAATCCTTTGTGGATCGGTATCTCTGATTTGCTTTTGATCAGCAATATGCAAACCTATTTTCTTTACTCTTGTTTGCATTAGTGGGCCACATTCTGTAAGTAGATGCATCGGTGTTTCATGTTCATCCATGCAGAACCTGCATAGGTACATTTCCGATAAATTCATCGTGCATAGATGTTTATTGAGTCTACAGTGACCAGTTAAGATTCTAGTAAGAATCCTAAGGTTATTCCTGCTCATTGTTAGGATCCGCTTAGAGTGTGTTGAAGAGAATCCTGAAATGAGTGCTTTTGAATGTCTTTGTCCTGGGATAGATAACCAGAGTTCAGTGGCGTTGTCAAGCATTCTTTGGTAAAGTGTTGATTTAACAATACTATTAGCTAGGAGACAGTGAGGCTCCGGCCCATAGAAAGCTGTGTCTGCTCCCCTATTTGACAGAGCATCAGCTTCCTCGTTACCTTTATAATTGGAGTGTCCAGGTACCCATCTTAATATGATTTTGTTACCATATTATAGTTTACTGATAAAGTCTTCAGCGCTTCAATGCAGTCTAGTACTGTTGATGAAGTTACTGTGTAGGAATCAAGAGCTTTAAGAGCAGCTTGACTATCAGAGTAAATGTATATTCTGTGGTTCTTATAATTCCTTCTTAGGATTTCATAGGCACAGAGTGTTATGGCACATATTTCTGCCTGGAAGATCGTTGCATACTGTCCCAAGTGCTTGTGGATCTTCACCCTAGGCACTTGCCCATATATGCCCGATCCTATACCATTATTTTTCTTGGATCCGTCAGTGTACCATATAAGTGCACCATTGGATTCCTGATACCAAACATCTGCTATTGTAGTTTTAGTTTGTATTTCTACTTTGTATGGTTTTTCAAAGTTGTAAACAGTTAATATTTTATCTGTTGGGAATGCAAGTAATTTGTCTTGAGATTCTATTTTGTTTAGATTTGCTTGGATTTCTAAATTTGTGTTTAGTTTATTTCCACTTGTTAGTCTTATAATACCTTCCTTTGCCATTTTTTCAAGGTATAAATGGAGGGGTGGTAGACTAATCATGGCCTATAGAGAAGCGGTGGGAGTTGTGTGTAAGGCTCCCGTAATGAGCAAGCAGGCTAATCTTTGTAAACGTTTAAGTTTATCTACACAGCCTCTTTGTTGTAGTTTGTCATTCCAAACTGTTACAGCATAAGATACTATGGGTCTTATTATTGTAGTGTATGACCACAGAGCTTGTTGGGGTTTTAGTCCCCAATTATTCCCTATGAGTCTATGGCATGTCCATAATGCTTTGATTGCTTTTTGAGCAACTTTTTCTACATGTTGTGTCCATGTTAATTTACTATCCAATGTTATACCTAGATATTTTACTTCATTGGAAAAGTCCAGTTTTTTCCAAAGAATATTGGAGGTGAGATTTTATTCAACTTTCTTTTCCTAGTGAAAGGTACAACAGTTGTTTTATTTGCACTAACTGTTAGTCCATTATCTTTGCACCATTTTTCAACTATTTTTAGTGCATTTTGTAGCAGATCAGAGATTGTTTCACATTCTTTCCCTCTGATTGTAATGACTATATCATCTGCATAGCTTTGTGTATTATATCCACATTCATTCAGTGTGCATACTAGGCCATCCACAGCCAGCGTCCACAGGAGTGGTGATAAGACTCCACCCTGCGGACACCCCCTGTTTGTTTTAGCCTTAGTAGTCTCATCCACCAGATTAGTTATGATGTATCTATTGGATAACATGTTGTCAATCCATTTTATTATAGTGTTGTCTACATGTTTCTGTCTTAGTCCAATAATTAGTACGCTTATTGGTACTGCATCAAATGCTCCTTCTATGTCTAGGAACGCACACAGAGTAATTTCTCTGCTATCTAGGGATTTTCTTATATTTCCTACGATTTCAATAAGAGCTGTTTCAGTAGATTTGCCCTCTTGGTTGTTGTTGCTTTGGATGAATAGGATGCAATGTTATTATATTGCTCACTATGTATCTATGTAAAATCTTTTCCATAGTTTTTAGCATGAATGAAGATAGACTAATTGGTCTATAAGCTTTTGGAGTCTTATAACTTTCTTTACCTGGTTTCGGTATATAGGTTACTTTGACTGTTCTCCAGCTTTGTGGAACATAGCCCCATGCAAGACTGGATCTGAATATTTTCAGCAGTGTCAGCATGATTTTTTCTATACCGTTCTGTAGAAGAGCAGGGAATATGTTATCATTTCCACTGCTTTTATAAGGCTCAAAAGAGTTGATAGCCCATTTGATTTGATTAGGCCTGAAGATTTTTGATGCTAATCTCCAGTCATTTAAACTTGGTTTATCGCATCCTGGAGGCTTAGTGATGGTTTCCTTCACCGTTTCGCATCCAGGAAAATGTGTTTTAGCTAATAGCTCAAGTGTTTCCTTGCATGTTGCAGTATAATTACCATATGACCAATGTTAGTAGGCAAGCAAGATTTAAACCCTTTTCTTTAACTTAACTTGTCTGTCTGTAGGTACTGAAATTTTGCAATCGATTTTTAACTAAATTACCAACCAGTTAGAGTTCTGAAACTTTCAGAATATGTATGTTCCCGCTGACAATGCATGTTGATTCATTTGATATCTTGATAAAATTAAACTATTTCGAATTTCATACAAAGTAGAAAAAAAAAAGAAAAAAAAAAAAGCTATGCGTTTCCGGTTGAGTATCAATAAAATTTGTAGACTATTCGGTTAAATATACAACAATAATATTAAACTGTTTTTACAAGTTTTTATTCTAAAAACATAATAATATTAAGCATATTTCTGAACAGATAAAGATGTTCTCAAACCTTAATACACAATCCACTCCTCATTCACTAAAGATCCCTCCTCCTCATCCTGAAACATACTCGATCACTGTATATATGCATATCTTTGTTTTTATCTATGTTTTTAAATTTTCTTTTATCTTGTATTTTCTTATGATTTTTTCAACTATGTAACCAATTACTGTAAAATCATCCAACTGTCGATTTGTTCAGGAGAACTTTGTTCTCTTAACATATCGACAATGTATCAAGCCAGAATACGCGAGAATTGTATGGAGAGGTCTACTTTTTTCACGGCTTTTCCAACTTTGAAGTCAAAAAACACCAACTTAGAGGCTTCGCAGCATATATGTTCCATACACGGATTTACTCAGAATTCGGAGTAGAACATTTCGTGTGTCTGTGTGTGTCTGTGTGTGTCTGTGTGTGTGTGTGTGTGTGTGTCTGTGTGTCTGTGTGTGTGTCCCCCCCCCCCCTTATAACTTTTGATCCGCTCAATCTACAGAGCCTAAAATTTCAGAATATATAAACAGTTACAGGCCTACAAAACTTTTATACTCGGAATTTTGAATTTTTGTTTCAGTCAGGGGTTATCAACATTTGAATTTTTATTTTATTTTTCCATATATCTCAGAAACCATAAACGCTAGAACGCTGAAAATTGGTACAAACATAGACAAATACAAAATCTCAAATTAGTTTTTTCAAAAAAATTCCAGGGTTTCTCAAACATTTTTTATTAAGAAAAGTATTTTTTTTATGATAAATTTATGAGTTTAACTGCCTATATTTCCATTTTTTTTAAAATATCGAAAAAAGCTGAAACACCCCAACTAGATAATTTAATTTTATATAAAAAATATTAACATTGTAGCAGTACATCTCAAATTTTTTTTAACAATTTTTATAAAAATTGAATTTAGTGACGACATCGCTTCATACAATTTGTATGGTAGTCACCTATACACAATATCAAAGAAGACTTAATAGTTTGATACTTCATCTCTAAACATACAATATACATATACCATCATGCTGTTTTCATATTCCGGGTAGGAAAAAAAGACTGACCTCCATACTATCCTATCTTGACTACCTAGGTACATGTGTTGTATAGAAAACTAAATATCATAAAATAATAAATAATTTGTATTTATGGGTTTGGTACTTATTCTTCAACTATACATACTATCGCTGTCGACAGTTGGATCCCATGTGTTACATGCAACTAGTTAATTTAAATTGAAGAAAGCATTTTTGTCTCAACTTTTACACAAGATATGTAATTTAAAATAAATAAATTATAGCTGTAGCTTTCTTAGAGGAAATAAATAAATAAATAAATAAATACATAAATAAATAAATAAATAAATAAATAAATAAATAAATAAATAAATACATAAATAAATAAATAAATAAATAAATAAATTATAGCTGTAGCTTTCTTAGAGGAAATAAATAAATAAATAAATAAATAAATGAATAAATAAATAAATAAATAAATAAATAAATAAATAAATGATTTGACTGTCAACTAAATTTAAAACAAGAAAAAATTTATTAATAAATTAAATAAAGTGATTAATTTAAAATAAAAGTAATAAATATGTAGTTATTTAATTTATGCTAGCGAAAAATCATCGATTTGGTTCTGTGTATAGATTATACCTACCTACATAATGCTTTGTGCCACATATCCATCAAAACAATAAGAGATTTTTGAGATTATTATAATTACATATATTGTGTCACAATATACATACATATGTAATTGAGTAAACAAATATTCCGCGTGAAACGAATTTAAACTGCCGTAAAACTATTATTAATATAATGGTTTATGTGTTATTTTCTGCGAGACCGTGAAATATCCGGGACACTGCAATGCCATTTTATATTGTTCTCATAATTCATAATATGATATTACTTATGTTATTGCGTTATGGTGGTCATAATATTATGTCCTACATTGAAGAGGAACATGGCGAAAATACTTACATACAATGATATTACTGTTTTCTACCTACTATCTACCTACCTATCTCAACGACAGTCATCGACAGATAACTTTACAATTTTGGAGGAGTGCGGGACGGGTTGCACATCTACCAACAAAGAAAAAAAAATATTCTACGCAGGCAACGCAATCTCTCAAGATGTTTGCCGATAATTCTACAAACTTGTTTTTTTATAGGGGACCTAGTTTATACTTCTTACCTTATATAATGGATTTACGAGTGTAAAAAACGTAAAGGTATGTACCCACATAGGTACCTACTTACTTTTATTCCTCACTAACCCATAGGGATATATATAGTGGGGAGTTATAAATTCGTAATCCAACTGTCGATTCGTTCATGAGAATTCAATTCTCATCTCTATTAAGCCAAGATGCGTGTGCGAAGGAACATTTTGTATGGCGTAGTGGACTTTTTGCATGCTAAAAACACCAACATAGAGGCTTCGCAGCATATATGTTCCCGTACATGGATTTACTCAGAATTCGGAGTAGAACATTTTATATGAGTTTTGTGTGTGTGTGTCTGTGTGTCGTCCCCCCCCCCTTATAACTTTTGATCCGTTCAATTTACAGAGCCCATTGGTTTATTTTTCCATATATCTCAGAAACCATAAAAGCTAGAACGCTGAAAATTGGTATAAACATAGAAAAATACAAAATCACAAATTGGTTTTTTCAAAAAAATTCCAGGGTTTCTCAAACATTTTTTATTAAGAAAAATATTTTTCTTATGAATAATTTATGAGATTAACTGCCTATATTTCCAATTTTTTTAAAATATCTAAAAACGCCGAAATACCCCAATTAGATAATTTAATTTTCTATAAAAAATATTAGTATTGTAGAAGTACATCTCAACTTTAATTAACAATTTTTATAAAAATTTAATTTAGTGACGGTATCGCTTCATACAATTTGTATGGCAGTCGCCTATACACAATATGTAAGAAGGCAGTATACACTACACAATATCTACGGTGACTCAATAGTTTGATACCATCATGCTGTTTTCATATTCCGGGTAGGAAAAGAGGACTGACCTCCATACTATCCTATCTTGACATACATACCAACATGCGTTCAAATTTTCAATAATTTGGATTTATGGGTTTATAGTTTGATTCTTATTCTTCAACTATACATTCTATCGCTATCGACAGTTGGATCTCATGTGTTACATTCAACTAGTTGTATACCTAATTCTCGCTTAGACCCCATTAGATTTGAAAGGATATCTGAATAGTGCTTTCAATTTTTTAAACTGACAAATATTTCATAGTGATCCCAAGCTCAGGAAACTCGAAAAAGTTATTTTTATTTTCAAATTGGTAAAAAGGCACATCACTTTCATAAAATGACATTGAAGAACTATCAAGTTTTCACAATAAAATATTTGTTTCAAAAATATTTTAACAAACTTATTTCACGAAAATGATGAATATTTTCACTAAAAATATGAATAATTTGTGGAGTGCCTTGTTAGTAAGAAGCTAAGCATTGGCCACATTCCAATCATTTTATAATGATACGTGTAGATATAACATAATATGTAACTTAACCGAACTGAAAAATTGGTTTATTGTAAATACAAAGGGACAATATTTAATAATTGAGGTGTCTCAGAAGGTGTCTCAAAATAAAGATTATATTTGAATTCAGAGCGTTATGTGGAGATGTTAGATGACTTCTTGGTGCCTGAACTGCAAAACTTTCGTGGCTATAACCAAATATCATGGTTCCAGCAGGACGAACCACGTCACACAAGTCTAATACATGTCTGCCACGAGTTCGTTAAATTTTCCCAGGCAAATTAATCTCCAGGAGAGGTGACATAAATTGGCCTCCACGCAGTCCTGAATTAACCCCTATGGACTTTTTCCCATGGGGATATCTTAAATCTAAAGTTCCAATAAACCGACTTCCCTGGCGCATTTGAAAGAAAATATCCGTCACGAAATGGTAGCCATCACTGAGTCCACCTGCCGAGCCGTTATAATGTAATTTTACTGTTCGATTAAATTAGTGCTGCGAACGCGAGGGTTTACATTTGAACGATATTATTTTTAAGAAATAAATTCCCAAATTGTGTACTTTAATAATTAATAAACATTTTTTCGATACACAGCTTCCTTTTTTTTAATCGATCCACTAAATATACCTAAACTTTCTTTTGAGACACCCTGTATAAGTAGTGTGTAAAAATAAATATTCTATAGATACCATTCTATACATACCATCACACTGTTTTTCGGATTTGGAAAAGACCAGAGAATCGAAAGCCACATTTTTTACTCTTTTGACAATCATCTCTGTTTTTATGCTTATATAATTTTCAATGGACTACTTTTCAACTTCTACAAAGTAAATGTTAAAAATAAGTAGTTTTTGGGATCGATTTTTTTTCATTTTGTTTCGGTCAAAGGCCTGGTAATAATTATTGATTTATCTATATTGAGACTCTTCACTTATTTTATTTTGCATTGAATGATTTATTAATATTACTGTTATCCAAATAATATGAACAGTTTTGTGCTGAACAATAGTGACGATATAATGGGGTTGATTTTACTACTAATTGTTTTATCAGTTAAGGCGATGTAAATCTTCTCTACTACTATTGTGTCAGATATTTGAGTAGTGAATAATTTATTTTGTGAATAATATAACATCCATGTGGTATGGACGGTACTGGAATAAATAAATTATTTTGTTATATTGCAAATAAAGTTAATATATTAAAAAACGTAACTAAAATATTATAATAAAACAATTAAATTGGTGTTGGTCAAATAATTTTTAACCAGCTGGCTGGTCAGGGAGGCAGTAAAAGTTATACCAAGTTGTACAGTAACGCCATCTATTAGTGAGTATGATTATGACAAATTACAGAAAACTGTAAATACACTTTTATCGCAATACGGGTAATATTTTTTTTTGATGAAAATCCGCGTTGAACTGCATGCTTTCATTTTAGATTATCACAGTATTACGTATTAATTTTCTAGCATTTTGAAGATATTTATGAAAAAAAATTCATATGTTATATCAACATAACTACCATAGAAAAAAATATACTTAATATAACTACCTAAGTACAACTACAACTGTATAACAGAAAATGATATACAAAGTCAAACACAAAGTAACAAAATCCCAAAAACATTACCTTTGTATTGTAAAGATTTGAAACAATAAGACAACGCAGGGAAACATTCAAATGATAATCTTACGTTTTTTCAATCCAGAGAAAATAAATTTGATAAATAATATCTGAAAGATTTTACTTTTGTGTCTTTTTCCTGTTTCCTTCTCTCATACGTCTGATTATTTCAATGGAGTTGATTATTTAATTTCTTGCTGTTTTTGAAAAATATAAATTATTATTATACCAAACCCTACACACTATCAAAAACTCTAGATTGCTTACGTCAAATAACCAGATTTTTGATAATTCAAATAAATAAACATAATTCAAATAAATTGAACTTAATTGAAACTCAGCAGATTAACTACAGCTCAATAAACAGTATAAGTCATCTTGTAGGGTTTCAGGCTGCAACAGACAGGGATGTTTCTCAATAGTGAACACCAATGTCTCGTGGAACTGATATGGCATGAAATCAAAACTGTAATAATTCTAGTTAATCAATTAAACTGCAAATGTGTTTGAGGATTGTTAAAATATAAATATATAATTTGGTTTGTATAAAATCTAATATATTTATAAATAAACAAAAATAACAACACATGAATTATTCATCCTAATGTAATCATGTTTTCGCTAGTTTCGGAATAAATTTGCAATACAGCATTTGTTCTTGTAAGTACTTTGTGTCGAGGTCCAACGATGCATAGTTTTAATGTACAATCTGCTTCGATAGTTACTCCTGAATATATTATGCAGTCTTGTAAATTACAACTGGAAATAAAAAAAATACATGTATTAATCTTTAAAAGCAAACTAATAAAACTTTTAGGGTGGGTTTATTCAACCTTAGTTATAATTATCGTTACCACTGTTTACCATAGAAATGGGTTTTTTCAACATTTAACAGTGCATTTAGCCCGTAACTAAAGCCAGAAAAGGAACTAGCCAAAAATAATAATAATAATAATGTACACTTCCTTGCACCATGCGCAAGTGGCGAGTGTATTGCCGTAAGGCAATTTCTTCCAACCAACCAGTGTTTTCAGCCCAGAGAAGCAATATTTGCGTTAGAAATAAATTTAAATAAATTTCTCCTCAGCTAGGAATCGAACCCAGGACGCCCGCACAGAAACCGAACGGCGGTCGGCACAATTAAAAAAATCAGTAGTTACAGTTAAATTTGACAGTTATGATTTCGCTGGTAATTTTTGTTCATGACTGACTGTTTGACATTTGTATGGGTCGATTTCGTCAAATTTTGATGTGCATATCAAAGCACGGTATAATATAATTATGATAGTAATGTAAACAATGAGATGATTATGGAATACGTATTGAAAAAAAATGTGTGTTTTGGGACGACTGCATTTTAGCGTGATAACGATTGTATAAAAAAAAGTGAGAAATCTCTTTATATAATTACCATGACATTCGCAAACATTCAAAATTAAAATGCGTTCACCATATTACAGCAATTTTATGACAACCGTCATTGCTCGGAACCACAAATACATAAATAATAGAAAAAGAGACACTCTTTATCTTCTATATAGTATGAGCAAGAAGGAGATAGGAAACGCTCGGAACGTACTGTTTACAATTTGTATGGAATATTGGGCGTCTTTATAACTGCAACACCCGTAACTTTTATTATGACATAACTACGCTTGAAAAAACGTTTAAAGATATTTAACTCCTTCTTGTATAACCCGTTGTTATATTTGAACTAAAATTGCCGATTTAACTATTCTGTGAAAAAAACTCGTTCTTAATGATTAAAATAATTGAGTACTTTTTCATGAAAAAAGTACTGTAATGAAATTTTGTAAAAAATACTGTATTGAAACTGATCAGAGAAAAAAAGGTTACTAAAAAGAATTAAAAACGATTTAACAAAACCATATATTCAAATGTATTTTTGTAAATTATATTTTGATGTATTTTTCATATGCCACAGTAATTAATTAACTTGCCATGGAATGTAAATTGTAAAACAAGTCTATCATGTTAGAAATAGGATATTTTTGTAAATCAGCTCTGGGACTTTGTCTTTTCGCTTCATAGCTGAGCATTGTCCTTTAAACGCATCAAGTTTTTTTTAGCACTTAATGAAGATTGGTTGAGTCACAGTATATTTTATTACAAAATTAATAATAATAGTAATAATAAAAGACTTTTATTGAGTTAAACAATGTGGCGGACTTATTGCCCGCAGGCAATCTCTACCAGTCAACCACCAGATAAAAAATTACCAGATAAACCAAAATGAGTTGTGTAGTAAAAAATCATACACAAACAAAGTTTATCAATGAATTTTATTTTCTTGGTCAGTTTGTTAATATTAAGATTTATTCATCGCAAGACATTCATTATATATAGTTTTATGTATTTATTCATTATATATAGTTTTTATTTTGAATATTTTTACAATAAATTGTTGGTTTTTATGTTTTATCTTCTTTCTGAATTTTTTGAATGCATTTTCTTATTGCTTTACTTGTTATATGTATTTTTGCAATTGTCTTTTTGACATGTTTTTATTATGATTTGTATTGAATATGTGTTGTATGTTTAGATTATGCTTTATTTGTTGTAAAAAAATTAGCCTTATACATTAAATAAATATAAAAAAAACATACCCTTCCTTCACTGTAACATTGTTCATAAGGACACAGTTGGTCATACGGACTTTGTTTTCTATTTTACAATTGTTTCCTAGCATGGATGATTTCACTGATGTCTTTTCACTAATGCAGGTTTGATCTCCGACAATGCAATTTTCATCCACCTGTTTTGATTTGACATCACTTCCAGGATGAAATCTAATCAGCGCACTGTCTTTAGCAATATCATCCCATTTATTAATCAACTGAAAATAAATTTACATTGATTATAAAAACTAAAGCAACATTGATTATAAAAACTAAAGACATTCAAGATAAAGAAACATGTTTGTGTACAAAATGTCATAGGAAAACTACAATTGGAATTCATCCTGCACTGAATTATAGTGTTAAAAAATGGGAATTGCATTAGTAATACACCTAGTGATTAATTTTCTTTAATGGATAGTATTTGGGTAGTAGAAATAAACAGGCCCGCGTGCGTATTTACCTTTCCGTGTTAATTAGGAGGCAAGTACTGCCTCGAATTGGGCACTAGTTTGTTGCGCTAATGCACTTAAAAACTCGTGTTGAATTCAAGGCATGTGTCCTCCAAATGCACACGATTTAGCAACGCAAACTGTTCCTGCTAATAAAATGGATCAAATTCAGAATAAATTCACTAAATCTTCAAACTACCGTTGTAACAATACATACCAACCTACTATACTAACTTCTTTGACCACGCGATGCACAATTTCAGACCTTATGTTCCTTCACAGTATACTAAATGGAAACATAGAATGCCATGAAATTCTTACCAATATCGAATTTAATACATCTACTCGCCGAACAAGACATACGTAACTTTTCTTCTCCAATATATATGTGAAAACAAATGCTTTCAAAAACGCTCCGATTAACAGAATGATAAACTTATTTAATTCTTATGAAAAAAATGCCGACTTAGACAAATTTTTTGATTCACATATAACATTCAAAAATAAACTTATATCTAACATCGTGACATTATAACAATTATTTACAGATTAATTTTATTTTTCTCAACCACCCTCAGCAATATATTTTCTTTTTCTTCTCAACTCATGAATCTGTCAATATATGTTCGTCTACACACACATGCACACCCTCTCTCACACACACACATACACACCCACACACTCTTTCTAGATATCTCTTTCACACACAAATGTATTACTCGTCTCTCATGCGCGCACCCACACTAATTCACACATTTTTGTTGTATTATTTTGATATTAGGTATAGTACGTAAGAGGTACATGTTATTTTTGTATTGTTATTTATTTAATTTTAATAATTGTATGCATGTACTGTGTGCTGTCTTTTGTAAAATAAAATAAATATGTGTTCAATTCAAGGCACAATGTGTATTGATTGAGCGTTACAAGGCTTTTTGTGTATGATTGTTTTTGTTTTAATAGATTAATCTACACAAATCTACTTTATATCATAAAAATTTGTTAAGACATTTTTTTTTGTATGAGAACGTTATTCATGAATTTTTCAATGCCAAAATCACACTTTGCGTCGTAATTACCATCACAAGATATAGAGCATCGAATTTTACATTGGTAATTATCCTTGTCCTCTTCGTAATTTACAATTTAATAATTGTCCAAAATCACAATTTTAATTTCCATATTTTTTTTTTTTTTGCGGGTGGCAGTTCTTGAGGAGAACACACTTAGGCCAATTGGCCCTTTGTGATACCACATTGGGGCTGTCCTCCCACTCACTCATCCCCCTTGAACCAGCCTGAGCGGCAAATGAATGTCATAATGTCTGCAATGTCGGCCGACGCTATGTCAATTAAATCATCATAGAAGAAACTTCCCAAGGAGCTTCTCCTAATTCTAGAGAGAGCAGGACAGTGACAGAAGAAGTCGACCACCGTCTCCTCCTCCTCCTCGTCTTGGCATGCTCTGCAGTAATCGTATGCCTCCAGCCCTAGCCTTCTGGCATGCTTTCCTATAACCCAGTGTCCCGTTAATACTGATATGACTCTGGCGAGTGAGTCTCTTCTGAACGAGAGTATTTCTCTGGTTCTTCTGAGATCATATTTTGGCCATGTTTGTCTGGCAATGGAGCATGTGCTCTCCTCAGACCACCTTTGGTCAGCACAAGCAATAATTTTCTCACTGACCCGGAGTTTACATGTTGCCATGGGGACTCCAGGTCTGTGTTTGATATTGTCTAGAGATAACAGGGTACCTGCTCTGGCAAGTTCGTCTGCCCTACAATTCCCCGCTATATTACTGTGACCCGGCACCCACATGATTTGTAGATTGAACCGCTCCGCTGCCCCATTTAAGATGTTGCGGCAGTTCAGGGCCACTCTATAATTTCCATATTACTTAAAGACTTAAACAAAATTACAGATTACTACCATATAATCTGTGAACAAAATACAAATGTGACAGCGACATACGAAATGTGAGTGAAATGAAATAGCGCACGAACTGCATGGCTATATATGTTCCGTATTCAATAATTAATTGCCTTGAATTGAACATGCATTAGCAGGAACGCAAGCGCAACAAACTAGTGCCTAATTTGAGGCAGTACTTGCCAGAAAGGTGAATACGCGGCCCGGTAATGCAGATAAGCATATGATTCATCGAGTTACTAAATCTTAGTTAAAAATTCAAGGGAGATTAAATTTGATTTACAAATTCACATAATATAGAATGTTAGTTTTCAATATTAAAATATAGCTACATTTTCTTTACATTTTCTGTAGATGTTATTGAATCGAAGTGCATTGATTTCTCAGAAATCACTATTTAAAACAACATTTAATATTAATATACCTACTTATTTGTATTAAATTATTATGCATGTATACTTATTTATTAATTTACATTATGTACAATAATGAGTACAATGGTGGGTTTCTTGCCATGAGGCAATTTCTTCCAACCAACCAGAACAATGTGAGGTCATAGATAGTGTAGTAGTAAGTATATTAAATTTATAACAAAAAATATACAGAAAGATAAATATGTAACATTATTAAATGTAAAATCACAGCAACAAAGAAAGATAGATGAATATAATGCAGAATTACTTTTTTTAACAAATTAAAAGTATTTGATAAACATACTGTAATTTATGAACTTTATCATATTTTTGTTTAAAATATATAAATTAATAAAGAGATGACATCTTACTTTACTATTTATTAAACAAAATGCTGATAAAGTGTTTACACGAATGGCATAATTGTCCTTTGGAGGAATATAAGCATAACATCTTATAAGATCATCATGGTAACATGCTTTCATACCACTCATATGGTCGTTGTATGTAGAAGCTTGTCGAATCAATTTATCAAATCCTTTATCTAAAGCAAATCTAAATATATCTTTGTGCGTATCTACATGTGCTACAGATGCATTTTTATCGTCAACTGTCATTGCAACAGGTTTTGACAATTGTTTCTTGATGATATATGGTAAAAGCTCCCCTTTTACAGTGGTGAAATGTAGTTCGTCCAAGAGGAAGTTTACAACCCATTTTTTAAATACATAGACGTGAGAGTCCAACATTCTACTACTAAGGCTGAGTACTGAATGCTTTTTAAGTAACACTCTCGGAAGATCAACAACTTCTTCATAGTCACTGGCACTTGCCAAAAATACCATACGGTTAGTTTCTTTGTCCAAACCGATTAGGTCTCTTTCTGGTTTGTCTTTGCTTTTGGGTCCGGGTACTTGAATGTATTCCTGAGGACCGTTATCAAATAGTAAGGAAACTGCTGCAGCATCGTGTTTCCTGAACAAGTCCAGAACTTGGTCTAAATTGACATCAGAAACAAAATCACAAGAAACTATAATAATATCTGTTATGATTCTGTCATGGATGTGTCTTAATGAGTCAGCGGTGCCCCAGTCTTTATCAAAAGGTATCGGAATATATTCAACTTTCATTTTGAGCCCACATTTTTCAACAGCTGCTTGGATTTCAGATTTCTCTATGTCCAGTACCACCAACATAACCTCTGAAAAAAGATGAAGTATTTTATTTCATACCATATTACATTTTTAAAAACACATGTAGGTACCTACATATAGGTACCTGGACCTAAAAGCCAGGGGGTATTAAGTCCACTTTTTGTTAAATGTGAGGTTTTATTTTCGAAATATTATTGAAAGAAGTCAAAGCCTCACTTTTAACAAGGGATGGACTTAATATCCTTTGGCTCGAAGGTCCAGATATATGTAACATAAAATTACATAGCAAAATATTGTATAATATATGCATGCTATAAAATATATCATTGATAACAAATCAATAATGAACTCCAAAAACAGTTAGTTACACCGTAACATATACACAGATATACATAATTATACTAGTATCATTTTCGCCAAACATCTTGAACGAGCTTCCGGTTGCGCAGAGCGCAAATTTGTGTCTTTTTGCTTCGTTGGTTTACATGCTTATCGCCCCCCTTCTCGGCTAAAAGTTCAAGTTATTTGGCGACAACTATACCTAAGGCTAAACTATACAGGAGTAAAAGTATTTTGATATATTTTTTTATTTATTTATTTTATTACATTTACATTTTTAAAACATAGTTTCATCTTGACTTTTTATTTCTTGTTATATTTGTAGTATTTTCAGACATCACACATTATCAATGAACTTCGTGAGCACAACTTAAAACCTACCTTGATAAAATAAAACAATTACAAATAAGATTTTTAAAAATAATTGCAACAAAGAGAACAGTGGAGGCAAGTAAAAATAATTTTAACGAAATATTCAAACGATGCAATATTGTACCTATGCAAAAAAAAGGTGAATCTTTTACTGACCATAGAAGAACTTTATAACGAACGATTTAAATTAAAGATCACTCACAAATATACAACTAGACAAATAACGAAAGACTTACGGCAACGATAATTCCGAAACTATTTAACAAACTGCCAAAATATTTAAATGTTCAAACCAAAAACAAAAAAAATTGTTAAAAGAATTTTATATATATTTTTTTCTTTTTGTTGTTATATTGTGTTAATGGTTTTAATTATTGTTATATTGTATTACTAGTTTTTAATTTTTGTTTTTTGTTATATATTATTTTTTGTTACATTATCAAATTTATCTGAGTGTACGAGAGAGCTAGCACTGTAAAACTGCTTTTGCAGTTTAGTGCAAATTGAATACCTATCGTTAAAAAAAAATGTAAATAAATAAAACTTTAAATATAAAAAAAAACTATCTTACGGAACAAAGACAACATCGTGAGAGAAATTAAATTCTAACAGTATTATATCTTAAATTCATCCAATTCTTAATAGCTGGTGTCCCCTACAAGATATGTTAAAAAAAAACTTCATACATCCAGACATGCTTTCTTTTATTTGACACATATATCCGACGATTGAAATATAACTGTAGAAAATTTGTTCAAACACAATGTATATTAACAAACCTACTATACCATTACTCATACGAACATGTTTATAGTTATTGCAACTAGCGTGATTGAGTTGCATCATTTATTTTGTTGATATACCTACATTTAAATTCAGATGATAATACAAATTTATTATTTATGTGATCAAATTTACGATGCAGAAATTTGTTAATTTTTAAAATCAATATGTCCTATTGTGATTCGTCTAAATTTATCCGTCTGAATTTTAGTACATGAGAAATGTAAAAAAAATTGCTTGCATTTATATGGGACTCATTACGTCACAGCGTGTATAAAATCCTTTTATCCACGGTCGCCCGTTGGTAACGGACGTTTTCGTACTCTGAAACGAATCAGAATAGGACATAATGGGTGCACAAACTTTCACCAAGCATTTACATGATTGAAATAACTTTAGAATAGAAATATTTTTTTAAATAGTGAAAGTTTTCATAGTATCCTCCGTAGAGATGAGCAAATCATGCACTAACAGCTTCAAAAGCAATTGGTAATACATAGGATGAATAATCTAAATATTGACACCATAAGTTCGATTTGTTTTAATTTAATAAGCATTTTGAATATCAGATTGTTTAAGAATGCAGCTAGTTATGTCTAAAATACGATATTTATTTATTTTGTAAAAATGAATTACTGCGCAACATAGAAAATGTTTTACCTTGGAAGCCTTGGCGCTCTAACATATACAATGGATACCAAACTAATGGATATGGTCCAACTGGCAAAAGACACTTCGGAGGTGCTCCTGGAATGTCAGGAAATCGTGAACCGCGTCCTCCAGCCATAACAACTGCTTGAAATTCCAGCATTCTTGATTCAGGTTCGGGTTTCATCAAAATAACCTAAAAACATATACAGTTAAATAAAATAACAAAGCTTTGGAATAAAATAAACATTAAAACGAATATAATTACTGAAAAATAGTTAAAACTAATAGCATACGTATCAAAGACACAAGACAAATAAAGGTAAAAACATACGGTAATACCTATTATAAACATACAATCTGACATACCATATAACCTGTGATCTGACACAAGGAATCCGTAATGAATGTTGCCAGGTATAAAATTTATTATAAATAACGAATGTTACAAGTACTAAAAATATATTTTTTTTAGTTTTGATTTTTACTAGTAATTTTTATTTGATAGAATCAAAGCTAGCGACTACCAGACTTAAGTTATTTTGTTTAGGCCAGACTGAAGTCAGTAAAAAGGTTGATTTTTCGCCAAAAATCTTGAACTAGGATTGCAGGTGCGCAGTGCTAATTTGTGTTTTTTGCTTCGTTGATATACGTGTAAATTGCCCCCCTTCTCGGCGAAATGGTTCGAGATGTTTGGCGAGAGGTAAAATAGTTATATTATTTTATTTCTACATAATGTGGATAGGATACCAAGATATGTTCTAGACAGCAGATGCTGATTGAGTGACTGTATCGTGAAGGGCAGCGGCTGGGCAGGTGTCTTCAAGACGGCAGGGTTCAAGAGCGACACTGCAGGCTACAGCTCCTAGACGAGCGCGACACAATGGCACCGGAGCCCTTTCCGGTACAGGATCCGTTACTCTCCAGGACTATGACGTCATTTCCGCTGGATGGTACTGCGACGTCTACCGCGGCTGGCACTTCAGTACAGGTCCTCATGGGTCCAGGGGGCAGGGTTCGACCGATGTATATTGATATGTATTGGTTTTATCTTTTCAACATGATCCTGGCGCAAGGAACGCTGACTGCGCCAGGATCATGTTGAAAAGATAACAAAAGTGATAACAAAACGCTTGTCTATTTCCGACTGTCAAAATTGTAACACACTTTTTTTGTTGCTGTCAGAATTTTATTGCAAGAAATGTTTTTTGACGTTTAACATTATTTATTTTTTGGTTGCTTGTGGTGTGCTGGTTTGGCGCCGAATTAAAATAAGCGAAAACTACGAATTATGAATAGATATTCCTTTGCCGAATATTTGGTTGAACGGCCAGACAATACAACGGAAGGTATGGCTCCAAACATCTTGAAATTTTTCGGCATTGAGTGGGACTGTTTTCACAAAAACGTAAACAAACCAACCATGTTAAATAAAATCATGTTTTCTGCGCACGTGATATTTCTAGATGTTTAGCGATAAAAACAACGCGGCTAAATATTTGATACATACATTTTTACATGGAGAGGGGTTATTCTTTTTTATAGATTCGAGTTTCTATTGAATATTAAATGAAATGGTTACCAACGTAGTAAGTAAATCGAGGTTGAATATAAAGTTAATCGAAGAATTTACATATATATTATCATTTCTAATAAATTAAGATAACGTTTCATGAAACATTCAAAATTAATTAATTCGGTTAAACTCTTCAATGTCTTACATGTTTGTATACGCGACAACTTACTTAAATTTTGTTTATATTTGTTGCTCAAGTCATCAAGAACTTGAGTGTATCGTTCTAATTAGTCTCATGCAAGGTTACCTGAATTTGTCGTAATATTTACTTTTTGGGGTAATATTACAAACGTCGAGTAGGTTAACACTAATTCCTTAGAAACACGAACCTATAGTATTCACAATTTTCCCCATGAGCAATTAATACGTAGGAAAAATGTCATTTCTCATATCGAAGAAAATTACTAATGCACTTCAAAAGCATTTTAATTAATAAATACTAGTTTATAGGTCTTAATTTTCTAAGGTAGGCTGTGCAATGATGTTGTTGTCGTTTTTTCTTGTAAACGGGGAATGTAAACAAAAAACACCGCAATTTGAAATCAAATTTCTCAAATATGTTAAACAGTGTGTTTGTAATAAAAATATCATAAGTATTTTAAACATTTCTCTAGTAAATATTCGTCACACAAATTTGAATTGAAGCACAAATTCCCCTAAAAAAATACGGTGCCACTATTTCTACGAACGGAATTGGCGGGAAATGCGTTTTGCCGCCAAAAAGTATTTATTTTACGAAAGATTTTTGGGCGACGTCTACATTTTGGGCGACGTATACATTTGGCGCCAATGTGTTTGAAGGTACTTATTTAGCTAGTTTTTTTTTTAAATATGTAAGGTAAGCCTAGGTGAATAAAGTTAAACAATATGAAACTATTTTACCCTCCCCCCACACCCGCTTTAATGGAAATCAAGTTTTATACATTTGGCGCCAATGTGTTTGAAGGTACTTATTTAGCTAGTTTTTTTTTAAATATGTAAGGTAAGCCTAGGTGAATAAAGTTAAACAATATGAAACTATTTTACTCTCCCCCCACACCCGCTTTAATGGAAATCAAGTTTTATACATTTGGCGCCAATGTGTTTGAAGGTACTTATTCAGCTAGTTTTTTTTTTAAATATGTAAGGTAAGCCTAGGTGAATAAAGTTAAACAATATGAAACTATTTTACTCTCCCCCCACACCCGCTTTAATGGAAATCAAGTTTTATACATTTGGCGCCAATGTGTTTGAAGGTACTTATTTAGCTAGTTTTTTTTTTAAATATGTAAGGTAAGCCTAGGTGAATAAAGTTAAACAATATGAAACTATTTTACTCTCCATTTGGCGCCAATGTGTTTGAAGGTACTTTTTTAGCTAGTTTTTTTTTTAAATAAGGTAAGCCTAGGTGAATAAAGTAAAACAATATGAAACTATTTTACTCTCCCCCCACACCCGCTTTAATGGAAATCAAGTTTTATACTTTTGGCGCCAATGTGATTGAAGGTAGGTACTTATTTAGCTAGTTTTTTTTTAAATAAGGTAAGCCTAGGTGGAAAAAGTAAAACAATATGAAACTATTTTACTCTCCCCCCACAACCGCTTTAATGGAAATCAAGTTACTGGAAGGTTGCATCAATTTTATTGGACATATACTTTTCAAAAAAATCGAAAAAATGAATAAATCACTGTCGACTCTTCTTTCTCTGGTTTTAGGCCGAAGGCCTGTTTTTTCAGTGGGAGACTGCCTCTGTCACTCCATCTTTTTGTTGGTCTCCCCCTTGCTGTACGACCCTCCGGGACATCCTTGGAGGCAATTTTGGGTAGTTGATTATCTCCTATTCTCTTGACATGGTTTCTCCATTGACGCCTTCGCCCTCTACCCCAGCGGATGATGTCATCTACATCGCATCTCCTCCTTATATCCTCGTTCTGGACTCTATCCACGAGTATTACGCCTACTATGGAGCGCAGTGTCCTCATTTCAGTACTCCGGAGGAGGTTTTTTGTTCTGATAGTATAGGCTCAGGCTTCGATAGCAAAGGTCATTATGGGTAAATTCTGGTTTTACTTTTTGTGAGCACATGTTTGTTTTTCCAGGCAGTTTCTCTGAGGCAGCCAGTTTTAACCGCGGCTTAATCGGTCTGTTCTTTAACCTCGTCTTATACATCATTGTCAATTTGATATTTTGGCGCCCAAGTATTTAAATGTTGTGACTTATTCTATTTGCTCATTTTCCATAACTAGTTGGCATCTTAGAGGTGTTTTCGCTATTACTATGGATTTTGTTCACCTCGTAGACAGTATCATGTTGTATTTCTATGCTGCATGCTTGATTGAATATATTCAGCAGTTCTTGTAGGTCATCTTTAGATTCTGCTATTGATATGGCGTCATCATCGTAGCAAATAATAATTATGATATCTTCGCCCATATTTTATCCTATGCCCGTGGCTGACACCTTCTCAATAATCCTACCCATAATTAGATTAAACAAGAAAGGGCTTAGACTATCTCTTTGTTTTATTCCTGTTGCAATCGCTATCTCGCTACTAAGTTTTCCATCGACCTATATTTTAGTTTTACTATTTTGATTGTTGTACATAATGTATAATTTTAATTATGTGAGGTTGGATGTTCTTTTCCGATAGGATGTTGACGATATCTGTAAGTCTCACTCTGTCAAATGCTTTAGTCAGATCCACGAAATATGCATAAGCTGGTTGATTATATTCGAGTGATATTTCTTTAATTTGTCTTAGGATAAATAAAGCGTCTGTGGTAGAGCGGTTGTTTCGAAATCCTTGTTGTTCTTCTCTGGTTTCGATGTGTCTTTGCAGAATTGTCTTGTGAATAATTTTAAAGCAGTGCTTAAAAGAGGTATTCCCCTGTAGTTTTCTGGATTGTTCTTTTGTCCCTTCTTAAATATTGGTACAGTAATGCTAGTTTTCCATCCTATGGGGACCTTGCCATTTTGTATTATTTTATTGAACAGTTTTAGAAATTCTCTTGCTAGTGCTGCCCCTCCGTATTTTATCATCTCGTTGGCTATATTATCTGTTCTCGGTGATTTTCGGTTTTTCAGTTTCTTAATGGCGTATTCGACCTCTTCTTCTTCTTCAATGGCACTACAGCCTAATTTGGCTTTGGCCTTCTCCAACTTTCGCCTCCAACCATCCCTGTCCTCAGTCACCCTTCTCCATCCGGTCACTTGGAGAAATTCACATATTTAGTTACTTCGTCTTTTCATCTCAGTCTTGGTCTAACTATCCTCCTCTTTCCTCCCGGTTTCCTTGGGTACCTGTGAGTTTGGCAACCTATGTACGTGTCCAGCCCATCTCAATCTCAAGAGCCTCATTGAGATACTAGGGGCCTGGTAAATTCTGTACAATTCATCATTGCGCCGAATGCGCCATTCATCGCTGTCTCTCACGGGCCCACAGATTCGACGAAGCACCTTCCGCTAGAATGTATCCAGGGACTCAGCTGCTTTTACTGACAGTGTCATTGCCTCGCATCGATACGCCAGTACCGTTCTAACAATTCTCTTGTACAGCGTCAATTTTGTTTTCCTATGGACGTCTTGAGATTTAAATACTGGCAGCTGAGAGAAATATGTCTTATTTGCAGCTGAGATTCTCTTTCTGATTTCCACTGGTTCTTCATTACATTCTGTTATGGTTGAGCCGAGGTATCTGAATTGGTCCACTTTTTCAAAGGAGTAGACATCCTTGAACGTCACACTACCTCTTGTTTCTCTTGGGCAACAAGACAACTTTGTGTCATAAACTTGTTTTTTTCTTGGTATTCGACCTCTCCCAGAGATAGCTCTTCTGGAGTGTCACTGGTTATTTCGGCAATACCTTAGGGGTTTCTTCTTCTTCTTCTTCTTGGTATAGTCCAGAGAAGTGTTGTTCCCATCTTTAGATAGAGATTTTGCTTGTCTGACTAAATTCATTAACGGGATTTTTCTGGTTTTTTTTAACATCTTCCACACTTTTCTTTGTGCGCCGTAGAGGTCATGTTCCATGTTTAGCCAGTATTTCTCCTTCAATCTATCAATGTGCGAGGATACTACCCCATGTAGGTGAAGTATCCAACCGATATCATATGAAGTATCCAATATCACCACATTTTCTTTCGTCGGAATATTATTTTGAGGAGCTTTCTTCGTTGATATTTTAGTATTGGACTACTCCATAGTTAGGCATGTTATAATATCGCAAAGAAAAAAAACGAAATCAAAGTGAATGATCGATAAAGTTTTTTATTTCAAGTCAGGTTAGTTATTAAAATGCAAAAAATAGCAATTTTTGGGTTTCCGACAATTTAATTTAATTTATCACGTATAAAGCCTTTTTTTACGCACGCGATACACACCCTTAGTAAAACATTCACTAGATTTAGCGTCACATGCTCTCTTAATTATTATTTATAAGTTGATACTAAAGTAAATAATAATAATAATAATAATAATAATAATAAAAGACTTTTATTGACTTAAACAACGTGGCGGACTTATTGCCCGCAGGCAATCTCTACCAGTCAAGTTACATACGAATCAAATTTTGGCTCAAAATAAAGTTTATATATAGTGGATCGATTAAAAAAAAGTAAGGCGTGTATCGAAAAAATGTTTATTAATTATTAAAATACACAATTTGCGAATTTATTTCTTAAAAATAATATCATCCAAATGTAGACCCTCGCGTTCGTAGCACTCATTTAATCGAACAGTAAAATTACTTATAACGGCTCGGCAGATGGACTCCATTTAGTGCCGGATATTTTCTTTCAAATGCGCCAGGGAAGTATTATCTAACAGAGGTTCGTTCAGCAGATCAAAGAAATAAATAAGCCATGATTTAAAAAGAATATGTCATTGTTTATAAAACTATGTACCTAATGGTTGAGAGTAGGGATTAGGGAAGTAAAATATAGATGGGTCGATGGCAGAGCGGTTAGCGCGCTGGGCTAATAATCCAGTGGTCGCGAGTTCGAATCCTGCCCTGACCGATTTCGTTCACCTATAGCACAAGCATTTATGCTTATTTTAGGGAACGTAGGAAGAAATATTTGCAATTGTTTAACAAGGATATAGGTATTCATTTAAAAAAAAGCAATTTGTATGCTTTACAATAATTGTAAATAATTGTATTCTTTACATGTGTACCTTTGTCACTGAACTCCTAAACGACTGGAACGGTTCTAATGAAATTTATGTGTGTTAGAGCGGATCTCTGGATACTTAAGATTTACAAGTCAAATAAAAAATTGTAACAGAATACACCACATGTATCGGTATATATACAATTATTCTGTACATGTCGCTCGTTTGCGAGAACAATGACATAAGTCAAAAATCGGATTTTTGTACAAACAGACCCCAAGTATGCTGCTTGGTAGCCCTTATTTCAATTGTTTTTTTTAAATGTATTAATTGGCTATTAAAGCCTTAAAGCTGTGAGGCACCGGCTTCCATTCTTTTAAATCATTGTTTTCGAGTGTCCCGTTAGAGCCGGGTAATCGAAAAAATAACAGGCAACAATAACATCACACATAGTTCAGCAATGAGGTTCACCACCCATTCTGAATGTAGTGCCTTTTTTGGTGAAACGAGACTGGTGTGTGGGTATACATAGATGTGTTGTTCTCCCTTTTATAAGGCAATGCACACCCGCACACCTTTCGCTGGTTACCCCACATTGTGGGATATGCCGTGATGGTATGTATGTATGTATGAAGTTGATTGTTAAAAATTACAATAAAAAAGTTGAAATACGACGTATTGGACAAAAACATCATATACGAGATAATCGGATGTTTCGGAAAACATGTATCTATGCAAAAAAGTAATTGATTTGCAAAAATGAAAAAAATAATCTAAAGTGAAAGTACTTCCTTCACTTTTTTCCAGTCTTTAGCAATTCATGGACCGTACCTACTAAATGTCTTTGAAATAGGCTTTTGATATTTAAATTTGAGGTGGTTAGGGATTGGTAAACACAAGGGTAATTAAAGGATTTTTCTCAAACCGGAGTCTTTGTAACGGTATAATTAATATACCGTAAAATATAAAGAATTTTATAACAAGTCTGTAAAAAGATAGACTTAGGTATATAGACTTATAAACGACCGAGTAAGAACCTTTTTTAATTGGCCTGTTTATTAGTCACTGTAATTTAAAAATCTATTTTTATGTAGGGGTGTTAAATATAGGAGAATCTCTAGCCTGTTACCATCTACTCCTGAATATAGACTTTATTCCTATCTGAAGCTAGGTCATTGATTTTGTTAAAATTTGTCTTAAGTTACAAAACTATTCAATTTTACGTTTTATGTTACAAAATAATTTATTTACATTTTACGCATTGACCTGGCGATTTAATTTTTATCGAGAAATTCTTTGAACGGAAATCGGCAAACCCAAAAACGCTGAACGAATAGGAAAAACAAATCTGCGTTTTTTTGTGTTTAAGTGAGATTGTGCAATTAGCTCACTTGATATATTTTTTTATGTAAAAAAATTATAAGATAAGAACTGATCATTATAAGACGAAATCTGTGACAGATATCCTTTTTCAATATTATTATGTGCCATGAGGCTTTGTGAGAGGAGAAGTGACATTATTATTAAACGAATGTCGGACCATATTTTTTTTTGATTTATCATATTTTGGTTACAAAAATAACGAATAACAAATGGATTTGAGTCATTGTTCAGGTCTGAAGTGATTGTTTTTGAATATTCTTTTTTGTTAAAGTGTCATATACAATACTTTACTCACTTCATAATGTTGTTTTTTAAACAAAATATTCCCAGAGAGAGGGAGGACCGTCTGTTAGATAAATCTCACAAGGGTCGAAAATCCTCGTCATAAAATATGTAGATTTGAAAGTCACGGTACGTTTTGACCGGAAGGAAATGCCAAACAATATTATTATTTTGAATCCTTGTATACCTATAGCTACGACGATGTTATTATATTTTTTTTGGGTTAACGCAGAGACTAACTCATGCATTTCAATAATGTGTACATTTTATTTCCAATGTTCTTTTTACCTATTATTCTTCTTCATTTGTCAGTCGCTTGTGATATGGATTCCAATGAGGTCTTCTTCCGTCTGGGTTTTCATGCAGATCGTTTCAATGTTATTAGTGATAATTATATTCTTTCCAAAGAAAGGCTAAGAATTTCATCATCATCAGTCATCAGTCCTCCAGTGTTGGAAACCTTCCTTCTCTAGTTCCATTCCTCTCTATCACTCGCTACTCTATGTCAATGACCTCCCTCATTTTTTTATACAAACCATATTGCTTGTTGCCTCCCCGGGAATCAACTGCCGGTTTTCGGTCACAATTTCAGGGTAAGTTTGGTCCATAGATCATCATGAAATAATAATAGGCACCCACAAACTCTGTTCACAATGGGTTGATAGCAGAGCGTTTAGTGTGCTAGTAATCTACATAGTTCATCAGGGCTAGAATCCTGGTTCAATCGATTTGTTTATTTGAGGGGAAAAATTGTGAGAATTTAGATTTGTGTAGGTACTTGTTTCAGTTGTTTGTTCTTTATTTAAAAAAAACAATCAACATATGATCTCGGTTATTTATTTCTATAATTAAATACAAATCTCAAGTACCTTTAAATAAATGATTCCTGATTTAAATATTTTTACTTCTCCAAAAATCCCGATAAAATAATATTATCCCGTAATAAATGATGTGACATAAGTAATAGGGATAAAAATAAATATGTTGACTTGTTATAAGATAATACGAATTACTAAGCTAAAAGGAATAAAACCTTTTAAAAGATATAGATATTACTTGTATGTTATTCTCGTCAATGTATATTGTAATAGCTTCTACTTATTAATATAAAGGCATGCTTTAATAATTAATTGTCGGATATATAATTTAATTAAAAATCGATGAAGGTTAGTTTTTCCCAAATATAAAGATAAAACTCTAATATTTTTTCTTTTAATTGTGTATATTGCAAGAAAGTTCTCTGGCATTCAACATTGCTAAACCATTGTTTTATATTTTAATGTTTCTTTGTTTACGTATGTTTTTCATTTTAAATTAATGTAGGCATTATTTTTTTCTACATTTTTCTTACCCAATAGTAATTTTAGCTTATATTTTATGTACTTAAAGTTGATTTTTCAAAATATATACCTAGATACAGTGGTTTGACTTCAATGTCGGAATACTAGATTCTATTCCCAAAAGCGTAGAAATTAAATCAAAAATATTTCTCACGCAATGGGAGTTTTCTTAACTTAATTGCTTAGTAGGGAAAAATACATAGGGTATATAGAAGTGTTTAAATAACTATACAATAGCACAAGTTGTTCAAAATCAACTATTATATTAGGAAATATATAAATAAAGCTGTGACATGATCCAACTTTTCACATGCATTTTTAGTTTTGTTTTTATTGGTGCTATCCGAGAAACGGTGGAAGATTCATTCGCATAAAATATTAAAGTAAACCCTTCGTGACTTCACATTGTCCAGTAAAAATGAAACGTTCGTTCCGTCGAGAAGTTATTTTTTCATAATCTGATAAGGCTGACAGGGTTGCGGAAAACGTTATTCGAATATCCCAAGTTACCAGCATAGGAAGCAAAGGCACAATGCGCGATCTAATGCCACACGGCAGGTAAATTGGCATGCTTTGAAAGTAGGCTTAGGTATATAATTATATAGAAGTGGATATAGCCAAGCGTAGATACCGTAGTTGTACGCTGTGTAGTCGCGTGCTACGATCCAGTGTTTGGTAGGACGCCTGAAAGCGAACAGCGTCGCAACGCCCAACTTGACCAACGTACGATTTACTTTGCGAAGTTTCCGAACGTAGTGTTTTACGAATACGATTCACATGTTGTGTTTACCATATAAAATATGCACGTGGAGGCAAGTTTAATGTGACGTATAGCTTCTGTGTATAGCACTAGTAAAAATGTGAATCGTAAAAATAGTGTTTTCGGAATACCACTTGGAAGTGTTAACCATTTAATAAATAATCGAGTCACAGTGTAAACTAGGAATAAATAATTTTATACATAAAGCAATTGATGTTGTTTCTTCCCAGTACCTACGTGAGAAGTGTTTAATGTGATGTGTGTGTACATAATTGATTAGATGTTTTGAATTATTCAGTGTTGAAAAATATATAGTGTTGCGGATAATTTGTTGTGTTTGTTAATGGTCTGTGAAAGAGTCTGTACATAGTGTTGAAACTTTGGTACGACAGGTAAGTGCTTTTTAATTTTATACGTTCACAATATCTACATAATGGAAGAGAACAATATTTTTAACGATAAATTAGTTGTTAAAAATTAATTAAATTTGTTCGGTGATTTAAAAATAAACGGTGGTAATAATTATTTAAAAGAAATAAAAAGTAAATAATTCATTAATTATTCATTGTAAATGATTGAAATGCGAAAATTGACAAAATTTAATCAAGTTATTATGAAAAAAATTGAAAACCCAGTTTAAAATTAAATTTACATTTTAAATTATTTTTCAACAGAAATGCATATGTACCTACATTTCAATATTATTTAAGGCTGGTTCAAATAACATATAATTTTCAAGAGATTATCGTAAATTTATATATCAATTACCGACAGAATATTGTAGACTATATATTAAAAAAAATATTAATTATAATAAATACAACAACTAATCGATTTTGTGTAAAAGTTATAAGAATAATGTAAATAATTTCTATAGCGCTGTTGATTCAGAATCATTCCAAGGACACTAAATTTAAGGTATTCGTTCTATAAAACTGTATTTTGATAAACCATTCGACGAAAATTACTGCAAGATTCAGAATTGGATTTGTAATTATACTGCATTGCAGAAATGTTATGCGAAATCGTATTGTTTTTCTTTTAACTTAATCCAACAGGTGCCCCACAAAAAATATTTTTAAAAAACTTTATTTGATTAAAATGCGAAACACGCAGTTCACGAAATGAAAACAACAAAGAAAATATATATTATTTTCTGTGAATCACACAAGAAAAAATAAAAAAAATCATATTTTTCATTTATAAAAAAAATAATTTGAAATAAAGAGAGCATATACAAATTTAATATGGTTTTTAAAAGAGTAGGTATGTATTTCAAAACGTTAAGCGTAGTCTGTATACAATGATACATTCAAAACTGAAGACGAGTGTATCAAGAATACAAGTAATGAATACTTTTATATAAGTATCAATAATAATATAATTAATATTTGTCAAATAACTAGGTATCATGTTAATGTAATATCATATATAGGTAGATACTAAAAACAATACGTAAACAATTATCTTCAAAAGCGTCTTCAGTTTATTCATCCATTGAAATGTATCGATTTTTGCTGCTAACATATTTTGCTCTAAGTAGATTTTCGACGTGAAATATGTAAATCAGATATGATTCGCAAACTAAGTGAGTTATGTATGTGCCGTATATTATGAATATCAACGAATGATAAAAATGATTTACAACAATTTGTTTATTATGTTATCGCCATGTCGGGATTAATGAACATCAGATTTTATAACATTTAGGTATCTATTTATCAGTTTGTTGGTTGGTTTGTATCGAGTAAAATTAGGTTTAAAATACGACAAATAATACAGGCCATGCTGCGGTGCCATGTGACGTCATCAAAGTAGTGATCGATGCCATACGACAAACAATACAGGCCATGCCGCGGTACCATGTGACGTCATCAAAGTAGTGACCGATGCCATACGACAAATAATACAGGCCATGCCGCGGTACCATGTGACGTCATCAAAGTAGTGACCGATGCCATACGACAAATAATACAGGCCATGCTGCGGTGCCATGTGACGTCATCAAAGTAGTGATCGATGCCATACGACAAACAATACAGGCCATGCCGTGGTACCATGTGACGTCATCAAAGTAGTGACCGATGCCATATGACAAACAATACATGCCATGTCGCGGTACCATGTGACGTCATCAAAGTAGTCACCGATGCCATACGACAAATAATACTGGCCATGCCGCGGTACCATGTGACATCATCAAAGTTGTCACCGATGCCATACGACAAATAATACTGGCCATGCCGCGGTACCATGTGACATCATCAAAGTAGTCACCGATGCCATACGACAAATAACACTGGTCATGCCGCGGTACCGTGTGACGTCATCAAAGTAGTCACCGATGCCATACGACAAATTATAATACTGGCCATGCCGTGGTACCATGTGACGTCATCAAATTAGTGACCCAGACCGTACGACAAAATAATACAGGCTATGTCGCGGAACCGGTGACTTCACATAGTACCGCGCTAATGCCTGTATTTCTCGTCTCGTCAATGGACATCATGACGTAGTGAATAAATCTCGCTGAGATGTTTTTTTTACCGCGTATGGAGTACTTCGATCGACTTCATTATTACAAGTTCATATTATTATGAATTTCGCCATAATGTTTTTTGGTGTGTATGGTGTATAATGAAAATTTATGTCTTTTGTAAATCCCAAACTATGAATTCAATCGATATTATGTGTTGAGTACCTACATCAACTTAATTTTCCATAAAGATTCATTTCTTCTTTACTATTAAATCTGTTAAAACATTCAAAATGCCTTGACGTTACAGATAATTGACTTTTATATATTTTTAAATAATTTCTACAACAGAAATTAGAAATGTTTTTCATAAAATTGTATTCAGGAATTATTAATTTATTAAAAAAAAATGAATATGTCCTTGTTAAACATCTTCCTACGTTCCCTAAAATAAGCATAAATGTTTGGTGAACGAAATCGGTCGAGGCAGGATTCGAACTCGCAACCCCTGGATTACTAGCCCAGCGCGCTAACCGCTCTGCCATCGACCCATCCTGTCAATCCAATTGTCAACCTTTAAGAAGAAAAACAACTAAGGTATTCTCAACTATGTAATGGACAGTTTTGTGTTGGCCACAATCCACTCGTTTTTATATCAAATTAAAAAGTTCGCATTTGTGAAGTTATAAAGATGAATATTGAATGTCCACTGAGGGTGTTTTGAAACTTTTGTAAATTTTTTAACAGTCACAGTGTGTATGAAGGCGTAAAAATGATGGGGCTTTTAATATACCTACATAGATCAAATTCAGACTGTTCGTTTACATAAGTTCGAACCAATTCATGAATAATATAATTGTGAACATCTATAACTTTGACATGATATAAGCACGGTATGATCTGAAGAAACGATTAAATATTATTTCTGATTTTATTTATTTTGGATATCCAACAGTACAGTAGAATATAATAACGTAGTATGATATTAAGAACAATGGAAAAAAACAAAACAAAAATTATAGGATCATACCTGAAATATACAAGGAACAGTACAAAGAGGATTATATTCTAGAATCATAACATGGGATTCTAACGTACTTAAGGCTTAACGAAAAAGGTGTTACAACCATTGTGGTGACACATACATTATATGTATATACTACAGAGTGGAATTTTTAGTTATGTTATCAGTGCAAAGTTGGCGCCTTATCGCAATTTTGATACTTAACATCGTGAGACACCGGCTAAGAATAGTGCTTCTTCTCTTTTCTATTATTATATTATATCAGAGACAAGTAATAAGAGCCGGGTAAAACACAACAGGTAAAATAACATCTCACATAGTTTAGTAATGAGGTTCACTACCCATTATGAAAGTTGTGCCTTTTTAGATGAGACGAGACTGGTGTGCGAGAATAAACACACGTGTCGTGCATCCTTTTTGAATATAATGCACACCCGTTTACCTGTCTCTGGTTAACCCACACTGTGGAATTTGCCATGATGGTATGGATTAATGAATGTATACAGAAAAAATAATATAAATGACTTACATCCGTAATAGGTACGTTGATTGACTGTGTCAAAAAATGGCCATCAGTATCTATATGTATCAAATTGATTAAGTTTTCAGTATGAAAATGACTTAAGACTTCATTATTTCGTAGCGCGAATAATTAAACAATAATGCGGTTGAAATTAATTAATTGTTTGATTCAATGGCACTATATCAAATAAAAGGCATGCTCATAAGGATACGACTCCAAGCAGAGTAGAAATTTATTCATATTAATTTCTCACGTTCTCTGGTTTTAAAACACTGGTTACCACCAAGTCAAACGAGTTAGTTATTTGACTTCTAAAGTAGGGGAGACTACCCATGAAACGGACATTTTTGAGAAAAATATCAGAACTCATTTATTTTTGACAGCCCGTGAATGATAGTTGTATATCATCAAAAAATATAGTTTTAAGTCCTGATATGCGCTAGAGAAAAAAACAACAAAATACTCTTACACCTATAAAAATGTAACTTAAAAAATATATAAAATCTGTCCGTTTTATGGAAACGTTTCCATGAAACGGACATAGGGTTCTATGAAACGGACATTGTAATAATAAAACTGTTGTATGAATAGAATTCTTGATTTGAAAAAAAATATTAAAACATAATAGTAAATTAGTTGAACACTAAAAATATCTATAATCGTATATTCAGACTAATAACATATTAGTGAATACCCAACGTGCGTTGCAATGTCACGCAAAGAAATAAAAATGTGTGTATGTATGTACATAAATTATTTGAATTTTATTACATAAAAAAAATATTTATTTAATTATTTAATTGATTGATTTATTTAATTCTCATTTTGAAAACTTAAACATCAAAAAAATAAACAAATTGAAAAAAAGTGTACCCATGAAGTGAAGAATCGGATGTCCGTTTCATGGATCTCGATTAAATATTAAAAAAGTATGTATATTTTTTTATAGGCCAGGCATATTAGCAAAAAAATAGGGTCTCAGATGCAAATTTTGCTATAGTTTTTATTTTTTCACCCTTTATGTATTTCGGGTCGCTGAACACGAATTTGAAGTTTGCGACTTTGTTTTTTGGGCATTTTTTGACGAAATTTTGGCATTTTTTTCAGTTTTTTGCTTATATCGCAAAAATAAAGCAATTTTTCGGCAAATCATTCAAGACAAAATAAAAGAAGATAAAATTTCCTATATTTCTTGTTCATAACGTTTTTTTTGTAAGACTAACCGTTTCGCCGCTAGAGCCCTCCCGAAAGGGACCATATTTTCATATGGTTTTTTGGGCACTTTTTGACGAAATTTTAGCACTTTTTTTCAGTTTTCGGCCGATATCGCAAAAATAAAGCGTTTTTTCGGCAAAATTTCCTATATTTCTTATTCTTAACATTTTTTTGTAAGACTAACCGTTTCGCCGCTAGAGCGCGCCCGAATGGGGCCATATTTTCATATGGTGAAATTAACCGATTACGCAGAAATCGCCCTTGCTGTGATACTTAAATCGCTGTAACAATTTATTAAATTATACAATTTATATGCTACAAAAGTACATTTTTCATAAATAACGTTTTTCTTTGGAAGACTACCCTATTGATTTTCAACCACCGTGCCGTGGCATTTTTGTGTGCCGCCAAATTCTTAAGGTGTGACGCAAAATTTTAGAAATGTATATAATTAGTAAATGGGGCTATATTTCCATGTCTGTGAAAAAGGGCAGGGATAAGGAGAAGTGGAAGAATAGGAGCCGCGCATTTTCTCATTGTATCATCAGTGCTGTAAGACCTAGATCCTTTTTGTCTAATTTATATGTTGGGTTAGCAGCATTCCTATAAAAATTTTGGTTCCCGAAAATTATTGGATGTATTGAGTTCGCTGGGGTTTTTCTTCCACCCTAACAACAGAATCATAAGTATGTGCCGAGGGTTTTATGCAGTTCATTTAACGCAGATTACAACACTCACACGATAGATGGATACAACACATTCCATGTCATGGGAGGGATGTATACTATTGGCCCAGCTTCTGTAGTTCCTGCAGATGCCACCATTTCCAGAAACAAAGATACGAGCTGCAGAGGTCTTTAGAAGATTTGGTCATTTGACATTGAAACATTTTGAGACGAAACAGGGTTGTGATGGACTGAAGGAAATCAAGATGAAAGACCTGTCAAGCGAATTTCAAACATCACCGAGCACCTATCCCTCAGCAGTTGAAGTTCTGTGGCTGTACAGCAAACACATGGAATTCGGCATTATTCCTGGATGGAGTGGATTTATGGAGCAAGCGACAAAGGACCTCCTCTTCGAAAAAACGTATACTGCTTGCCTTCCTTTCATCAACTCTCCTCCCTCTAATTATGACACAATCTACACCGCGATGCTGAAATCTGTTGAGAAGTGTCGTGCAAAAGGTCAGACGTGATGCTTCATAACATTCGACCGACCCCTGTACTTAAAGGCTAGGTTCATTGCAGCTAACAGCAACGACACCAGGCTGAAATATGTGGTGCCTCGACTGGGCGGATTTCACCTACTTATGTGTGACTTAGGGTCAGTCTGTTACTCAATGGATGGTAGTGGATGGATGGATTTGGTTAACACCTGCTATTCGATGAATTCAATCAAAAAAATGATGACAGGGCACGCCTATTACAGAGCAGTCAGAGCCCACATTTTAGCTCACACTGCACTGATGAAAATTATAATGAAAACGATAACTCTCTCCCCAGACTTAAAATCAAATTTAGCTAAAGTGTTCTATGATTTTGATATTATATCCCTGATCTAGAGCGATGTAGAGAAATCAGAAAGAAGGTCTTTTATCAACTGGAACAGCTAAAAACACGTGGTCCTACCGCCAAGCTATCGTATATCGAAAGGGTCCAGTATATCGAAATGGTCAACCTTGTTAAACTATTCATTCTGGCTGAGAGGACAGGAAATTGGGAGTTGCACCTGGAAGCAGTCTGGAGAATGCTGCCGTATTTTCATGCCTCATGACACTCCCGTTACTCAAAATGCGCTCACTTTTATCTCCAGGATATGATAAACTCGAAAGTAATAATGTTTCCCGATGAATATTACAAGTTTACATCTGAAGGTTTTTTACGGTATGACGGATCGCTAACAAATTTAGATCAAGGATGTGGACTGATATGGTCATTGAGCAGTTTCTAATGAGGAGCATGAAGGTGCAAAGAGGCCTGACTCATGGACATGGGGTACAAGAAAGTATTAAAACCAGATGGACCATTTCATTTACATGTTTGTGTAAATGAAATGGTCCAATAGGTTAGTCTTCCAAAGAAAAACGTTATTTATGAGAAATGTACTGTTATACAAATGATATAATGTAATAAATTGTTACAACAGTCAAGTATTACAGCAAGGGCGATTTCCGCGAAAACGGTGAATTTCACTAGATATGGAAATATGGTCCCTTTTGGGTGCACTCTAGCGACGAAACGGTTAATCTTACAAAAAAAAAAACTTTTTAACAAGAAATATAGTAAATTTTGTCCACTTCAATTCTGTCTCGTACAATTTGTCGAAAAAATGCATTATTTTTGCGATATAGGCCGAAAATCGAAAAAATTGCCAAAATTTCGTGAAAAAGTGCCCAAAAAACAAAGTTCCGGGCAAAATTTTTGCCCGCAAACTTCAAATTCGTGTTCAGCGACCCAAAAAACATAAAGGGTGATAAAATAAAAACTATAGCAAAATTTGCGTCTGAAAATCCTAATATGCCTAGCCTATTAGTCAACATGTTAGGTATTTAAGCATTTGTTTGGGAGATGTGCGTTTTTTCTTTAGTATAACTTTGATAAGTACAACTTTGATTTTTTCCAATCAGCCCCCCTAGACAACGTGTCATTTAGATCAAGAAAAGAAACAAGAAAAGATAACTCAATGCATGGAAATGACAGATGTCACGTGACAGGCAACTGTTTTTTCCATACACAATTTCTTGTTTCTTTTCTTGAGCTAAATTACATGTTGTCTAAGGGGGCAGGGACGCGCTAGACATTTATTTTAGGTTTGAGAATGTCCGATACCCCGTTTACACAGTTTACCTTCTTGGGCTGAACTCTCCTCAGGTTCATGGTTTAATATTTAAATCTATTTTAAAGAATATGACTATTTTTCTTTGACTAAATATGTGTAATCTAATGTTTCTGATTGGTAACGGCTGTAAATTCTTTTTGGGTGAAAAGCCTTAGAGAAAAAAAACTTTGATTAATTAGTCGTTGTTTCATATTGTATTCTTTACAATGGACTATTTTCCAATTTGTTTGTTTTCCAAACTAGTCAATTTAAAATATTTATTTCTATCTAGTCATTGGGGACTTATACAATAAACAAGTTTGTTATATGAAGTTGTATTTTATTAAATATTTTAAATTATTTACACGTTTTCGTCAGTCAAATAACACGATTGATTTGTTATATTTGTTTTTTTTATACTAACTTTGGTTTATATATTATTTTCTTATTTTTTGTGTATTATCTATTAAATAAATTTCAAGGCCAGAATTATCTAGGCTAGAAGTTGAAAATATATAATATATTTTAAACAGTAATTTTATAAGTGACCCGTCTCAGAACAAGTTTTTCTAGTGAGACGGGGAACGAAAAATATATTGTAATTCATGTATTCTTATTTAATAAACGTCGGGTTGCCGGCACTGAAACTGAATATAGTAAAATATTATTTGATGTAAACAAAGTCATTTGCTTACTTGATTCGTTCATCTCAACACATGGCTTACACCAAAATGGAAGTAAAAATAGAATTGCATGCAGTTTGGATATTTTCTGCGAGTGGTAATACTAACAAATTGTATTTCAGACGAAATCCAGAATACTTACGTAATTTAAAAGTAGGTACCTATCGTCGCTTTGCGTTTTCAAAATAACTATTTACTTGCGATCTCTCGTCGAACCTATTTGAAATAATTAATTTCTTTATGTAAACTCTTCCGTTCTTCCTGTGATTGTCGAGAGTGTTTTTTACCTAATGGTATTTTTTTCCAATTAACCATTGTTTCCAAGCAAGATCTGCCTGAGAAAGGAATTTCAATATTTTTTCTTACACTGAGAATCGAAGCCAGACGGCTTACCTCCGTTTGACTATGGTTTAAATTTGTATGGATTTAAAAACTTTAGTAAATAATTTGTATGTTGTTTATTGATTTGCGTGTATAATTCATAACTCTATTATTCAATCATGGATATTGTAATGATTAATTGAAAATATTACATAGTTTCAATCAAGTGGGATAAGTTTTTTGTTTGTGAATTCTAAAATAACAAGAAAGAGAACCTAATCCAACTGTCGATTTGTTCAAGAGAATTTAGTTTTTTTAACATAGTTTTTTTAAGTATCAAGCCAAGGTCTATATTTTTCACGGTTTTTTCAACTTTGAAGTAAAAAAATCACCAACTTAGGGGCTTCGTAGCATATATTATGTTCCATATATGTTTTACTCAGAATTCAGAGTAGAAAATTTAGTGTGCCTGTGTGTGTGTACCTATGTGTGTATGAGTGTGTGTGTACCTATGTGTGTATGAGTGTGTGTGTACCTATATGTGTGTGTGTGTGTGTTTGTCCCCTCCCCCCCTTATAACTTCTGATCGCTGAATGCACAGAGTTCAAAATTTCAGAAAATATCTAAAGTAAAATAAAAATAAAAAATTTATACTCAGAATTTTTATTTTTTTTTCAATCTGTGATTATTAACTTTTGTATTTTTACATATATCTCAAAAACCGTAAAAAGCTAGAACGCTGAAAATTGATACAAATATAGACAAATACAAAATTGTTTTTTTTACAAATTTCAGAATTTCTCAAACATTTTTTATTATTGTTTCGCATTATTGTTCAAGTCATTTATAGCCTTGTATATATTATTTGTTCTGGATACATTCATTCATTCATACCATCATGGCAAATTCCACAGTGCGGGGAAACCAGCGACAGGTAAACGGGTGTGTAATATATTCTAAAAGGATGTACGACACGTGCGTTTATTCTCGCACACCAGTCTCGTCTCATCTAAAAAGGCACAACTTTCATAATGGGTGGTGAACCTCATTACTAAACCATGTGAGATTTTATTTTGCCTGTTGTGTTTTCAATTACCCGGCTCTTATTACTTGGCTCAGATATTATAATTTTGTCCCGAGACAAAATTATAATAATATAAAAGAAAAGAAGCACTATTCTTAGCCGGTGTCTTACGTTCATAATATTTAATCGTTTCTTCAGATCTATGTATACCATGCTTATATCATGTCAAAGTTATAAATGTTCACGATTATACTAAACAAGAAAATTTGTGTCAATATAGACAAATACGAAACCTCAAACATATTTTTTCAAAAAAATTCCAGAGTTTTTTAAACATTTTTTATTTAGAAAAACATTTTTTTTGTGATAAATTTATATGTTTAACTTCCTCTATTTCTAAAATTTCATAGATATCGAAAAAAGCCGAAACACAACAACTAGATAATTTAATTCTCTATAAAAAATGTGAATATTGTAGTAGTACATTTCTAAATTTTTTCAACAAATTTTATATAGATTCAATTTAGTAACGACATCACTTCATACAATTTGTATGGCAGTGGCCTATACACAATATCTATGATACTTCATCTTCAAACATTCATAATACATACCATCATGCTGTTTTCATATTCTGGGTAGGAAAAAAGGACTGACCTCCATACTATCCTATCTTGACTTACATACATACCTAAATGTGTTGTATAGAAAACAAAATATCTTAAAATATTCAATAATTTGGATTTATGGGTTTATAGTTTGGTACTGATTCTTCAACTATACATACGATCGCTATCGACAGTTGGATCTCATGTGTTACATGCAACAAGTAATATGTAATTTCTTTATCTTTTGATTTCAAACCATTCAATAACGAACAATAATATATGGGTAGGTACCTATTCATATTTTTTATGTTGTGCTTGATGAATTTTCCTTTTTCATTTAGTAGGTCATAAAACTTTTAATTCTTCTTGCCGTAGATTAAGATGCTTATATTAAAATCCGTCTTATCAATTGATAAGTTAGTAGCTTTCTTGATGTGATTTGGAAATGATAGATTAAATGTATTTATAATTTCAACGTTCTACCGAACTCAATACTCGTTAAACATTTTTGAATAATCGAGTTTGTAATTTCAACACGCAGAATAACTCATTAACAAGTGTAATTAAGTTATTACCTATGTACGATTTCTGTTTAATCTCAGAAAACAAACTCAAAGCTAGAGGGAACGATGATGAGAGATTTTCCATTCCACAAAACTGATACGTTTTGTTAACTTTTTGGAAATCTAATTTGGCAAACTTTAAAATCGATCTGTAATACTCGGAATTTAATGATTCATGGTGTAATTCACGAGCATTGCTAAGAATACAAAGCGCGCTTTGATATTTTATGTGGGTTCAAAGTTTTAAGCGATATGTGAGTTCACAGCTTCTACATATAAAACATCGCTTAGTGCAGGAACTAATAGACTTAACCTACAGTGGAACATAGGAATACGGAGGTCTCAAAAGGATTAACGTATGATGGGTTTATAGTTCTATTTTCCACCGTAGTTCTACGAAATGTTTCACTATCCTATAGATAGCAGCTAGTTTTCTGAGAAACAGTTGACGTAAAATAAGTTGACGAAGCAATTTGTTTGTGACGTGTATTGTCACATGTCGGAGCAACATTTATGAAGTTTGTAGTACCTATATTTTATTAAGATATACCTTCAGTCCATTAATATTATGTATCAGAAACCTCTTCATAGTCTAATAAGAGTTGAAATTTCTACTTTAAAAAATATTTATTTATTTAAATTAAGGGGAAACATACATCAATTTACACATTAAAAAAGACAGCAATGAAAGTTCAATATTTGCCAAAATAGTTCCCTAATGTTCCCTAATGAGGTCTGGGGGGACAAGTCTGGTCCAACCGGCGAAATCAAAACCCTCGTTAGTACCCATATCATGGATATAATTATCATATGGAGTTCTATGACATCCAAAGATATTATAGAACTCCATGTAATAATTATATCAATGAATCACGAGGGTTTCGACTTCGCCGGTTGGACCAGACTTTCTCCCCTGGTTTAATCTAGAGTTTGGTTTATTTGATCCGATTAAAAATAGCTTAGGCCTTTATTTGAATCTGCGTATATTGTGATTCATCAAAAAATAAGTGGTGTGGAAATTTAACTAATATCAGTTTAAGGTAATGGAGATATTATGGTTTATTAGACCTCTTTTGGTGGGATGTCATTTGAAAAGATATTTATTACATCATTAAGCCGAGGATTGACTGTATACTGTATCCTACTGAACCAGTTATTCTCAAAGGGTGAGAATATGTATATTCTCCGAAAGTAATTTAATGATTCCAATGGGACCTCTTGTATAATTTTCACTTATTTGAAATTTCAATATATGAGTATAATTTGAGAAATATGTAAAAATACCAGAATATATTCTTTTGAAAAAGTAGACATTGATAAACCTACCCCATAAACACAGTAAAACCCTAAAAGCAATAAAAATGCTTGTGCATGAGTAAATGAAACAGCAAAATCTGAATCCAGTTCCGTTTTTTGGATTATTACTTGTTGAGCGCCGTAGCATTATGGTTAGTCGTTTGGCTTCTGTACTGATGATCAAGGTTCAATTCCCAGTAGGTATCGATACAGATTTTTTCCGCATTACTCGCTGCTCTCGGCTGGAAAAGTTGTAGAACGCAAAATTTTCTGAAAGGTACATTTTTATCAATACTTGTATGTTCTTCTCTATAAAAGATATTCTAGATCATGTTTGGGAACAACTGTAATATAGATAGATAAACGAAGATTATGTTTGTGTATAGGGAGAGGATTAAAGAGGTAATTGATATGGTAAGTGATGCATTAAGGGTAACGTAACTAACATTATGAATATAGAAAATTGGATAATTTTTGCTAGTTTGCTCTTAAAATAGTTTTCGATCAAGTAATGGTGCCTGCATACATAGATTCATTGAAAATTTGTGTTGGACATTTTTAAATTTAATGTTGATATTTTATCATAATCACAGAGTAAAGAATATCCAGAGTTGACTTGAACTACGACATTAGTGAGGTGGAACTGTTATCAGATACAGACTATGAGTGACCTATAAGAATAAGAATGAATCCTTTTTTTACACCCCTTTCTTCAACTTTACTTGTCTGGTTTGTACTGTATTTTGCAATTGATTTTTGACTTACATCTCGACCTATTAAAGCTCTGAAACTTTCAGAATTTGTATATTCCTGATGACAATACATGCTAAATTTGTTTCAAGCTTAATTCAAACATGATATTTTGTTAGATTCAACAATTTTGTATTTCATACAACGTAAACAAAGATGCATATCTTGTTGAGCGTTAGTAAAATTTGAATTTATATATGTTTGGAAGCAACAATAATATTTCACTGTTTTTACGTGTTTGCAATGAAAATATAGCTAAAATTATAATAATAATTAAAATTAACATGTAAAAGGGTGACCTCATTGAATTACTTCGTTTAATATTTTATTATTCTGACAATGTAGTTTATAATTAAAGGTTGTAGGTAATTATGTATACTTCAATATTATTTTGACTTATTGAATTTGAAAAATAAAGTGCAAGAAAAGAGAAGAGGTATTTCGTTTAGGTATGAAGAAATAACACTACTAATTATTATTAGTTTTAAAAGTTGTTTACATAATATCTTTGTGTTCAGCACATTTTTAATATCCGATACTCTTTGCTAATTAGATCATTGTTTGCAGTAAACATTTGATTAAATTAAGTTTGACATTATATGGTAGGTATGTTCGTTTATTTGTCATTATTTGACATATAAGAAGCTGTATGAATGCAGTGACGATTCTAGTATTAAAGAGAAAATTTAGTTTATATACCCAGAAATAACACTGTATTGATTTACACACTAGATTTGAGTTGACATACAGAACTTGTAACCCAAGGTATCGGTTTCAATCATAATACATTTTGTGTTCGTGTGACCTAGAAACGACAATGCCCTTATTGGATGCTACAATAGTACTAACAGAAACTCATACAATAAAGGAAATATTTCAACGAAGTGTCAGAAAATTATAGAAAGCACGGTTCAGTTCTTTACACAATTTTAATTGACAAATATTCCTTAAATATGTCCCAGTAAAAATTTATACAAGAGAGATACTTGAATACACGAAAAACAGCGTCTACTGGGAAAACCTATGTTGATTCAGAATTTTTGACTTAATATTTAACTGATTGGTAAAAATATATACAACTTTTATTTTATGTTCATTTATTTATTTATTATAAAGGACCACATACAGCTTACAAGTTATTAGAAATCATAGTTCCATAAAATAAGGGCAAGCTATTACAAAACTGGTCAGCCAATTACAAGTGGCCACATTATGCATTAAAAGTTAGCGTACAAATTTATAAGAGAATGAAAATACATAAAAAAGGATCTATATAAAAATGAATAGATACAATAGACACTAAGATCACATCAAAGAAACATGGTGAATGATATTAACAAAAGAAAACAAAAAGGAAAGCAATACTATAAAATATATAACTAAGCATAAACAGATAAAAAAGAGAATCATTATAGCTAAAAACAAAAAAAGCTAGTTTATTGGGTTAATTTATAAGTGTGGAAAGTTTTCTTCTGAATGTCACCAGACTGTTATAAAAACACACTAACTCAATAAATCGCCACTCTCATAAATTTATCTGCATAAATTTATCTGCTATGGACTTCAGATCTACCTTCATTGTAGTTCAGTTTGCGTTTATTTACCTCTTCGTTTATAATTTAAAATCTGTGTATTATTTTATCAAAACTTGTGTTTTTTTATCTTAAAAGAATCCTTTCAGTGTTAGATTTATGATGGTGTATTTTTAATCTGTGTTTTGGCTGTTTTTTCTAGTTTTTTTTGTGTTTTTAGTTTTTTTTTTATCGTAGTTGAAAAATATTTTGATTTTTTTTTGTTTGTTTGTGTACTTTATATATATCATTGGAAAGACAATTTTTCGGTGATTTCAATGATATATATCATTAGTAATATTTTATTGTGTTAATAGTATTTTTTGCGATTTTAATATTTTTTTTTGTCATTTCTAAGTACGCTGCTCGTGTGTGTTGTGCTGCGCCACTGACCTTGATGTCACTGGATGCAGAATTAAATTCTACGCAAAAAAGTTCGTGAGAGTTAGTGTGTGCCTACTACCGTTGAGTAGATATTGACGTTTTTCTGCGTTCGCCATACTGGCGCTTACGCCCTTTCTACGCTACATCGATTCAGCTCAGTTCTATTTTACCTATTTAATAATATTAACTTCTAGTACCAAGTAGGCACCTACATATAATTTGTTTATATTTTTATCAATTCCGTGTATTTATTTGTTGCTTGGTTGTATATTGCTTGTTTGATCCGTACCGCACGACGGGACGCTTTGTTGCTCTATACTTTTGGGTTAGGTTGGATATATAGGTCGTATAGGATTGTATAGTATAGTTTGATCTCATAGTTGTTTTCCATCAGGACAGGTGCGACACTGCTCTTAGTTGGTTGCGGTTGCGGGTTGAACGGCTTTTGCATAATTTAATTTCTATCTTTTTTTTTTAAAAACTCTTCGCGCATACACATTAACTACTTCAAACAATTTATTTTATTTTTAAAGGTTTATTTTTTTTTTTTCTTGTATATTCGTATAATATACCTATTCATTATTTTGTTTTTAACTTTCCAACGGTAGTTTGCATACACAGATTTGTTCATTATTTGTTGTTTTATCTTCTTCTTTGTAATTACATTAACATTTGAATTTCGATTTTATAACGATTTGTTGTTTACGGAGTGCCTTTTTCATTATCTTAAATTGATCATCTAGGGTAACAGTTCTGTTGAGATCTAAAATGGTCAAAACGAAACGTACCCGGAAGAGAATTCGCAAGACACTGGAATCTCTGTCACCAGTAACCCCGTCACCGCCTATTAATAGAATCAGAATGTCCAGCCCTGAAGCTTCGTCTGTCTCCGCTGAGAACCACATTGTGGTGACTCGCGTTGAGACCTCGAAGCAGTGCAGCAGTCCTCCGACACAGTCCGAGCCAGTATCGAATCCAGCAACACCATCTTCTCGCGATGAAGTACTGTCAGTACCAGGTTTCGAGCCAATCATTTATACTGCCTATGAAGCTATGTCTGCCCTACAAGACTCTTTAGCCACCTCAGATATGCCTAAAGATCAACAATTGGAGGTAAGTCGTAAAATAAATATTCTTCTTGCTATCATTGGACGAAATGACAGTCGCATGGCGGAATCATTGGGACGAGAAGCAGTTCTCAACGAACGCATCAGTGCTCTGATCAGAGAGAAACAGGGATTGCAATCTCACATCGAGACGCTCGAACTCGAGATGCGCCCTGTGATGCAAACTATTGCTGACAACGTTGTCACAAAACAATGTGATAGCTTTGCTTCGCGTTCGGCCGTAAGTGGCCCTCCGCCGATTACCAGAATCGGCTTCCCAGCGTTACCAGCCAAGCCCGCCGTTTGCATTTTCCCGACTAGAGATGATATAAGTTCCTCGGTAGAAACAAGGCGAGTGCTCAAAACAACGTTAAAGCCCAGTGAAATCGGTGCGCAAGTTACGAGCGTACGAAATATAAGAGGAAAAGGCATTGTTGTCAACACTGCCACTACCGCTGACTCCTTGAAACTCCTCAATGCACCGGCTTTAAAATCTTCCAAAGACCTCAGCGTCCGACTTGCTTCGAAACGAAACCCCAGATTACGCTTCAGTTTTGTTCCGCGTGACATGTCTCACGAGGAGTTCTTGGGTCTGGCGTTTTTGTCCGTCCCGGATATGGGCATAAACCAGGATGAATTTGTTAAGAGTGCTAGCTTCAGCCACTTTATGGGACCTCGCACTGGGCCTACCTGTGACAGAGTGTTTGAAGTACCGCCGACAATAAGACACAAACTCATTGAGTGCGGAAGAGTCTTTGTTGAATGGAGCGTGTGTAAGGTCAGAGACTTCATACCAATAAGTGTGTGCTCGAGATGCCGGATGTATGGCCATACAAGTAAGTTCTGCAAAGATCCCCCTCGCTGCGGCCATTGTGCTTCTGGTGAGCACGATTTTTCAGTATGTCCTGCTAAAGACAGTCCACCAATTTGTGCGGTCTGTTCATTTTTCAAAAAACCAGCCTCTCACAAATCTGGTTCTGATGAATGTCCAGCATTCCAGGCATCGTTGAGCCGCGCCCTATTGACAGTTGATTATGGCCAGTAGCATATCCGTATCAACAGGTCTCAGAATCGGACAGCTCAATCTGGGCCGACGTCGTGCTGCCACCTTGGAGCTTAAACAACTCGCCCATCAACTGAATATAGATATCTGTCTGGTTCAGGAACCATACACTGGCGACGGCTCTATGTGTGTGACGGATTCAGACTTCCGTATAATTTCTGCCACTTGCTGTTCCATGGATTTACCCCCTCTAGCTTCAATAATTATTTTTAATTCTTCAATTTCTTATATTTTATTAGATCATCTTTCCTCGAGCACTACAGTCGTGCTTGAAATTTCTCTTTCAGGTAAATCCATGTACCTAGTATCAACCTACTTCAAATTTGGCGACCCGATAGAGCCATATGTGTGCTTTCTAGATAATGTAATGAGTCATCTAGGTGGAGATTCCATCTTGATTGGCGGTGACTTCAATGCTGAGTCCCCTCTATGGTGTCATTCTACCACTGCAGGGTCTAGGAAAGCAAAAAGAGGTGAACTCTGTGAGGACTTCATAGCTCGGCACGAGCTTTCCGTTATCAATGATCCCTTTAGTCCTCCCACTTTTTCTGGTGCGGTCGGGTTTGGCCACATCGATGTCACTTTGGCTTCGGCTCAAACAGCTCAAAAGACTTCCTCCTGGCGTGTTTATACAGATTATTCGGGTAGCGATCACGAACTTATTGTCTTTACAATTTCTACTTCACCTACTAACTCGGTTCAAAAGTCTCATATTCCAAGGCGTTTTCGCACGAGGTGTGAGCGCATTGTCGAATTTGATGCTGAATTTATTCGATTTCTGAATCGCTTTAACCCAAATGCTATGTCTATATCTGATACTGCTTCTGATTTCACTAACAATATCATTATATGTGCAGAAAAGTCAATTGGCAGATCTACTCCAGAAAAATTAAAACCAAACGCTTGGTGGCACTCAGGACTCGATTCTTTGAAACGCAGCGTTACACGTGCACGTCGAGCTCTTAAATTGGGACGCAATAGGAACTTTGCTGAGTTTATTATTCTCGACTTGTACTCTGCTTATAGACGTGCACACAATCTATATAAAAATGAAATTATTCGTGCGAAGAAGGTAAGTTGGCGACGTTTGGTTTCCGAGGTTTCGACTTCAGATCCATGGGGTGCGGTATATCGCGCCGTTTCTTCTAAGAGAGGAAATGGCGCAACAATATCTTGCATCCGCGATGCAACTACTGGTGAGTTCACAACGTCTCTCGATTCAACTGCTTCCGTTTTTCTGGACGCGTTGATTCCATCGGATGATCCGTCTACCGATAATGTTTTTCATAAATGGGTACGTGCTCTTCAACACAACATTCCTCAGACACCCGCTTCGCCACCAGTTTCTGTTGAGGAACTCGATTTAATTATTGGGAACCTTAAACTAAATAAATCCCCAGGCCTCGACCGTATCGACTCTATTTTAATACAAAGATGTTGGCGTTTGGCTCAATTTGAAATGGTTTCCCTCTTAAAAAGATGTTTAGACGAGGGCTGTTTTCCAGACTGTTGGAAAACGGGCCTCATGACTATAATTCCCAAACGATGCGATCGTCCTAGCACGGACCCAAAAGCATATAGACCTGTTACTCTCCTGCCTATTCTGGGCAAGATTCTGGAAAGACTTATATGCAGTAGAATTGAATCCCATCTTTCTAACTCATGTCCACTTTCTTCTCGCCAATTTGGCTTCCGACCTGGAATTTCAACAGTCGATGCTATAAATTATATGTCAGAATTTGTAAGACAATCTGACGAAAAATATGTTATTGCTATTTCCCTTGACATTAGTGGTGCATTTGACAATGCTTGGTGGCCGCTCATTTTGCATAAACTGAAGTCAAGGAATATACCCCGCAATATATATCTGATAGTTAAGAGTTACTTTGAAAATCGCCGCATAGTCCTGCCTGGGGGACAATTTCTACATACGCGACAGGTAAGCATTGGATGTCCTCAGGGTTCTGTTCTCGGTCCACTTCTCTGGAACATTCTTTTTGATGACTTGCTGGATCTTCCTCTCTCCAGTAATTGTACGATTCAAGCGTATGCCGATGATGCATACATCCTCGTCCGTGGTAATTCCCGTAGATTTATTGAGAACTCAGCTACTCAAGCTCTTTCCTTAGTTTCCGACTGGGGTGTAAAAAATAAACTTTGCTTCGCTCCTAATAAGACATATGGCTTGGTTTTCAAAGGCTTACTACGTAGACAGCCGTCTATTAAGTTCTCAGGAACAAATGTAAGTTTTCGGGACCAAATCACTTGCCTAGGAGTTGTTCTGGAAAGAGGACCAAATTTTAAAAACCATGCTCGATTGTGTGTCGACAAAGCTAAATCAGCTTTTTTAAAGATCTCACACATCGCCAAGGCACACTGGGGTTTACAGTTTCAAGTATCCTGTCTTTTCTATAAGGCATTTTACCTCGGGATTGCTTGCTATGCAGCAGGATGTTGGTCTCACGCCTGTGAGCTTCAACATATACGTAGAATTTTGCTCTCAGGCCAACGATTCGCTCTCATCGCTCTATCCAAAGCATATGGAACGAGTCCCACTGAAGCACTGCCAATTTTGACAGGTATGACTCCCCTTGATCTGGAACTTCAGCGTAGAGGGGTTGTTTTCAACCTTACGCGGGGCTGTTCTTCTATGATCGGAAATATTCCTCTCTTCCCTCCAGAGGGTCGAGTGTCACGCGGCTTTGTTGAAAGGACTGTAAATGAAAATTTGCAGAACATCTGGCAGACTCGCTGGACGGCCTGCTCAGTGGGAAGAATTACCTACTTATTTTTTCCCGACGTGAGGTATCGTCTTAAATCTCCCTGGGTTGTTCCAGACTTTTGGACTTCCCAATTTTTCACAGGACACGGAAACTTTAAAAGTTATCTTCACCGATTTAAGATTGCCTCCTCTGCTTCATGTCATTTCTGTCAATACCCGGACCAAACTTCGGAACATATCCTTTGGGAATGTTGCCACCCAATGGTGTCCTCATATAGATCGGAGCTCCTCGTTGCTGTCCGTGGGCCTCTTCAAGGTCCCATTGGTCATGCGGATTTTGTGATCTCGAAGAAAAATTATAAAGCTTTTAAGGTTTTCTGTCATAGATATGGTGCCTTACTTTTAGAAGATTCCCGTTAAATTAATTATTTCCAGAGATCTTGGTCACTTCTCTGATGGTCTGCATGTAGGGGGATCTGAGGTCATAGACAGTCCACGGGTGTGAATTTTCTGTTCGCACTCATTGATTGTTTCTTTTTGCACTATGGTGCCGAGATTGCTAATCTAGAGGGCTCCATGAGCTACTTTTCGTGCTATGCATTTTTTTTTTTGTCGTTCACTTAGCGTTCTGTGAAGGGGCCGATTACAGTCCCCATAGGCAGAGCGGGTGGTGGTGGGAGTAGAAAAAAAAAAATTTATCTGCAAGCAAGTTTATACAAACATATAGAATTTTTTTTTCACATTTGTCGTGAACTCACATTTGCATTTTGTGATTGGAAGCATAATTTTATAAACATTTTCTCTCGTTCAATCAGATTTTTCAGAAAGTTCAACAATTTTCTAGAATATAACCAGAATGCATGGGGTAGAATCACTGGGTGCCTTATATGTAGTAGTTAACTTTAATTCAGATGTATACAAAATGTTATTAGTCCTACAGTTCCACGAGTTGTTTACGGTCAGAATTGTTGGAAACTAGATGTATTGACGGGCTGGTAGATAAAATGATACCCCAGAAAACCACATAACATGTACATAGTGTAGATATGTATAAAAAACAATATATTAAAACAGAGTGCAGAGTGCCTTTTCACTATCTATTAACAAGGAAGAAAACGTGTTATGACACATTAGAATGTCAACGATGATAAAACACTGGAGGTGAAGTATGCACCTATATGTATATGGTGTGTTTATTTGTAAACTTTATAAACATGTCCTTTTTTAATATATCACTTTTTTTTACTTAAAATCAACTAAAAACACATAAATGGGCTATAGGTGAATGAAATCGGTTGTGGCAGGATTCGAACTTGCCAGGTTACAAAGATCAAGACAAAAGTGACACGCAATATGCTACACAACTTCGTACAAATCAGATTATTTCTTGGTTCAAATCAGATTATTTCTTGGTTCAAATCAGATTATTTCCCTGTACTATGTTTTTTGTGTACTAGTGATGTCTGGCTTTCGTTTGATAAGCTCTAAAATAGTTGATTTAGAAACAAAAAAAATATTAACATAATGTAAATGATATTATGATATTAACGATAACAAATAAAATATTAACATAATGTGAACTTGAATCAAATTTATATTCATTATGAAAAACAATTATTTGTTTATTTAATTTCTTTAACTTCTGCATTTACATTAATGTGTACAATGACGAGTTTATTGCCATAATGATATTTCTTCCAAGCAACCAAAGCAACGGGAGGCTAAATAAAAATTGTAATCGTAGGTTTATTCAATTTAAATTTATATAAAAAAAAACAAGCAGAAAGACAAACACGTAACATTATTTAATATAAAATCACGACAACAAAGAAAATTAGGAGAAAGATGTTGTGGAAGGAGATAGAGGATGGAGAAGTAGTGTCAAGTAAGAGTTATTAGACATTAGAGTTATTATGTTGTATGATGGGTTATTTTTTGAATTGCTTCTTGGGCAACTAACAAATACTTTGTAAAATATTAATTTAACACGCACCCTATTGGGTTACAAGTTGCCACATTCTGAGGACTATTAACCGTCTCACAAATCAAAGTGAAAAACTGTGTTTCCACCGGGAGTATTGATGATTGACTCAGCAGTATTCCCGGTACTCTCAGATATCTAACGTATTGAGCCACAAAGAGCGAATCATCTATTGTTAGTATTCATCATCATCAGCCTGTGTTTGCCCACTGCAGGACATAGGCCTCCCCTTTCCTGTCGCCTCTCGGTCTCCACTCCACCAGTCCTTTCGTCCATCTATTGTCGGTCATTCTTGATATGTGTCCTGCCCATCTCCACTTCTGCGTGGCTATTCTCTCAACCACATCGGACAGTTTGGTCTGACTGCGTATCCAGTATTTTAGTATTCAACGTTTTTTTAACAATTGCACTGAAAAACATTGTACTAAAAATTCACATTGAAGTCCGTACCTAAGTAGAATTTTATGGATTCTGTTATTGGCACATTGTGGTAATATATTCCAATAATTTTCAACCACATATGTTTCAAAATTCGACATGCTGTATCTGTAGCACTGCTTTTCAGATCACCGATCGATGAAGACTTTCAAAATACGATGTGGAGTTTTGATGCATACTCTTACTACAAAAATATATTAATATGGTTCTGTAGACGATGTTCGTTCTGATATTATTTGCGAAATCACTAACGTACGAACATTACGCTGTGATAAAATCTACTTCGGTACATACTTGTATGTGAAAAACATCTTTCCATCTCATATTATATTCCCCCCTCATAATTTTCACATACCCACCTTTGCAATATCCATACGAATAATAATGTGTTTTTATATCTGCGAGTCAATCTAGCAGTTTCAAGAAATTCATCACCACCGCTGCTAAGATATATGTAGAAAGAATTTTCATTATCTATATACATAAATCATGCTTTTTCTGTCGAAACATAGATTATAATATAATGGAAACATATCTGAAACAAAAAAAAAATCAAAAACCATTATTGTACCGATTCTGAAATCAGTTAAAATGGATGAGTCACAATCTGAAAACTACAGATCGATATCACTGTCCACTTCGATGGCAAGAATACTCGAAAGAGTAATCATGGGCCATCTTTCGAAGTATTTGTAGGTATACGAAAGACAATCAAATGGGGTTTAAGTCAAATCTTAGCACCAATATGGCAATATATACAGTACAACAGGTAACCGAGTACTATAAATCAAGAAAAATAAAATGACGCCTATAGAATAATCTTCGGATATCGACGATATAGCAGCGCTTCAACTATGTATGCGGAGGGGCGATGTCAAGGATTTCTTGGTGTCCTCAGACATCGAATCGCCGCATATCGTGAGAGGGTATGGACAAACCCTAAATCGATTATAAAGGATGTACAGGGGCACCAATGTCCGAGGCTATCACAAAGATGGACAGAAGTGTTAGATGATAGAAGTGAAAGACGATAATTATATCGAATATTCTGTAAATTGTAAAAAAAACTTATAAAAGAAAACACAGTTTGATTCCACATTGAGTATGTTTAATTTGCCTAAGCGCTTTCGCCAGTCACAGCTGGCATCCTCAGAGGCACATTATATACTTCGCCTCTGAGGATGCCAGCTGTGACTGGCGAAAGCGCTTAGGCAAATTAAACATACTCAATGTGGAATCAAACTGTGTTTTCTTTTTATAAGTTTTTTTTACAATTTATAATTATGAACGAAACTGTGTCAACGAAAAAACCTTAAAATTATCGAATATTCTGTTATAATTGCATATACGCAAACATTGGATTTTTTCCCTTTCGGTAGTCAAATGATATTTTTATTGACAAAAATTTTTTCAACATCTCAATAGAGACGAAGTAGGGATATTTTAGAAGAACCAGGAACCAGGACCAGCCGATGACAGGTCGTAAGCCCTGTAGGTGCCTCGAGTTCCTGGTTCTTCTACAATATCCCTACTTCGTCTCTATTGAGATGTTGAAAAAATGTTTGTCAATAAAAAAAAAAGATAATTATATCATTTCTACAGTGTTTTTTCTTTTCTTATATTTCATATAAACTCATTTGTTATTTTTTTTTCTTTTGTTGTATATAATATTTTGAAAAATATTTTCTTCTTTTGTAACATTTAATGTATATTTTGTATGTAAAAATATGGTTTGTGTAGCATTGCACCCCCCTGCTCACAGACTGGAATAAAAAATTTATAATTATTATTATTACAAAGTATTATAGTGATGTTTCCTGGTTTCTTCTTCTTCTTCACGTTAAGGTTGTAGACCATCAAGGCTATCACCATTTTATTCACGACGGCCCGAAACAGCGACGCAGTGGTTTTTCTGAACCACTGTTTGAGGTTAAAATTAATTGAATAATTATATTAATTTGTACAAAAATTAATGACAATTTCATACTAAACATTGAGCTACACATTTTTTATGATTCAATAAAGAGTTTTATTAAGATTAGATTATGATCGATTACTGATTTATTTATTTATTTATTTATTTAATTTAAGGGGAAACATACAGCAATTTATAATCCATAAACAAAAACAATAACAAATATCAGTAATTTGCCAAAATGGTTCCCACAACATGCGTAATATAAAAAAAGGACAGGTTAGCCTAAAAAAACATATACAGTGGAGTGAGTTAAAAACTTAATTAAACAACATGCGTAATATAAAAAAAAGACAAGTTAGCTTAAAAAACATGTATAGTGGAGTGAGTTAAAAACTTAATTAAACAACATGCGTAATATAAAAAAAGGACAAGTTAGCTTAAAAAACATATACAGTGGAGTGTGTTAAAAAGTTAATTAAACAACATGCGTAAAATAAAAAAGGACAAGTTAGCTTAAAAAAAAACATATACAGTGGAGTGAGTTAAAAACTTAATTAAACAACATGCGTTATATAAAAAAAGGACAAGTTAGCTTAAAAAAACATATACAGTGAAGTGAGTTAAAAACTTAATTAAACAACATGCGTAATATAAAAAAAGGACAAGTTAGCTTAAAAAACATATACAGTGGAGTGATTTATATATTTTCAAGATTTAGTCAAGATAATTAGTATTAAGAATGCGTCATGAGTAGCCCCCATGAAAACACATAATATCGGACAAAATGAATTTCTAGATCGAGGGAAAGGTAAATTGGTCAGGAAAAGTATTGAGTCGTGTTAACCTATACAAATATTAAAAAATATACATATATTTATTACACGATTCAATTAAATTTTGAAAAAAATAACAGCAAAAAAATTTAATTGAGTAAATAAATAGATGCATAAAACAAAGATGGTAAGGATAGGACAATGGATAGGAATAGGTAATATTGGAAGAGAAAATCATCATTGAGAGAGCCTCAACATATTCCTAGAAATGCCCGGTGAGCCAAACATGTCAAGACCTATTATCAAGATATATTATGTAGAGTCAGTAAGTATTTGGAGCAAGCAGAAAAGCCTCCAAAATGGGCCTTAGCATTTACGGATTCCCCATGTTATACATTAATATAACGGCCGTGTCTTTGGATGTTAACGTCGAAAGGCTAATAACCTACAAATTCAGTTTTACACCCGATGATTTGATTGTGTGAGTGGGAAGTGGATATATATAGATATTTTGGTGTATATGTTAGGGGTTGTATGATTCTAGTTAAGTAGGTAGGTATACGTTCAGTATAGAACGAACCGATTCTTCAGACGGAATTTCATTATTTGAAGTAACATGTACATATTTTTATTATAAATGAAAAAAAAAATGGGATTATGATTTGGTGAACGATTCGCAAGAAATAATTCTGCTTCGTTTTTATAACATCATATTTTTTCTTAATTTATATAATAATAATAATAATGAATAGAATTTATGCAGCGCCGTTTAGTGATACAAGATTCCTCCAAGGGCGCTGTAGCTTATTTGTTGGCTCTACGAAACAAAGCAGTCTTAAGAAGTCTACCGAAGGTGTCAATGCTCTGAGCTCCACGTGTGTCAAGGGGCAATTAATTAAATTTTAAAGGCCCGTTCACACTGAAACCGCGACTATAGTAAGCCACCTTTATTGACTCTGTCCATTTTTTTTAAAGAGTTGGTACTCTGTGATCCAGATGATCTCATTGTAAGCTGTCTTTCTGATGGAACATTCTTTTGGCACAGTTCTTGGATGTAGTGTGGAGTCAAGTCGTTCAGAGCATTAAACACCATCAAGCGTACCTTGTTGTCCACTTGTTCCGGACATTTTTTCTCCGGTGTAGTTCTTTAAGAAAAGGTGTTATGTGACATCTTTTGTCGGCTCCATACTCGTATATCAACCTCGCAGCTGCGTTGAAAACTATTTGTAATCTATCAAGCTGATACTTGGACAAACTCGCATAAATAGCATTACAGTAATCCAGCCGTGAAACAACAAATGGATTTATAAGCGTTTTAGCTTCGTTTTTGGGTAAGCTCCGGCGTATAAGTTTCAATTATCTCAGATGAAAGAAACAAGAGATATCAGTATTTGAGATTACACAGTAGACTATATTCTTGCTATCCTTGATGGTCTTCATGGTTTGGAATGACTTGGCTCACAAGCGTGAGACTAACAGCCACCCGCATAGCAATAAATGCCAAGGTAAACTGCCCTATAGAAAAGACAAAAGACTCGAAACTGTAAAGCCCAGTTTACCTTGGCGATGTGTGAGATCTTTTAAAAAGCGGACTAAGCTTTGTCGACACACAATTGGACAGAGTCAATAAGGCGGCTTACTTTGATTGTAGTTTCAGTGTAAATAAGCCTTGATAGTGGAATAAATTGGCCTCTGACATACGTGGAATGTGGAGCTCAAAGCTTTGAAACTTTCAGTAAATGACTAAAGATAAATTTGTTTCTACTTACTTACTTTACTTTTTGTTTGGCATTGGCATATGCTTCTCTACGCCATCGGTTGCGTCATATTTCGGCTATTCAAAGCCCCAATTCCCATCCAGTCAGCCAGTTTACGGCCTCCGGGATTGCATAATGGATATCCATCCATCCCCCCGGATATCTCCTCGTCAGGCACTCCTCTACTAGGTGTTAGACAGTCTGGTTAATAGCTCCACAGTTACACTCCGGAGAATCCCTTTTGCCCCATTTCCACATGAGGTGATTGCAGCGCCTTTGTCCTGTGCGGATTCTGTTTTGCTGGACCCAGACTTTACGGGAAAGGTAGTTTCTTAAAGCCATCAATTGAGCTAAAGCGCCTTTGGAGTGATATCGTATCACTAAACGGCGCTTTACAAATAATAATTATTATTGTACGCAAGAATCTGGTTTGATTATGTTTTATTTTGACACAGACGCAGAAGGATATAAGAATTGAAGAGATTGTAATTATTGGCAATTTTACGTATGTTTACGTAATGTTTACGACTAATCACTCATCCAAGAGTTATAAAACAGAAATAAAAATATTTGAATGAGTCCAGAGGCACATTTATGGTAAGAATTCCAGAGTCGGTGTAGGCGACGCGCCGCGCCGCGCGCCGCCTCGTTGTCTGAATAGCCGGTGGTAGGTGGCTATTGCCTCGGACGTCCGCTTCTTGTGATTAATTCACACAGGAACGGCGGATTGTGAAAATTTATGGTTTTTAAACAAAGGAAGTTGGCTATGACTTCCTCCTATTCAGTCGCTTAGCGCCAACGTTGTAGGTAATAATATGTTTTATGAAATGTACCTTCTTCATTTAATATTTTCATTTATATTTTTTAAGAACTTAAGTGAAGATATTTTTCTCAAGTTACAGTATGGCAGATTTATTACCTGTTTACCATTTTTGACGGGCAAGTTATAGTATTATAGAAGAAAATACTAGTTGCATGTAACACATGAGATCCAACTGTCGATGGCGATAGTATGTATAATATTGAAGAATACGTACCAAATTATAAACACTTAAACACAAATGAATAAATATTGTAAGATATTTTGTTTTATATATACTAGTTGCACGTAACACATGAGATCCAACTTTGTATTTGTCTATGTTCATACCAAGTTTCAGCGTTCTAGCTTTTATGGTTTCTGAGATAAATGCAAAAATAAAGTAAAAATTCAAAAGTTGATAACCCCTGACTGAAACAATATATCAAAATTCTGAGTATAAAAGTTTTGTAGGCCTATAACTGTTTATATATTCTGAAATTTTGGGCTCTGTAAATTGAGCGGATCAAAAGTTATAAGGGGGACGGACGGACACACAGACACACACACAGACACAAATACACACGAAATGTTCTACTCCGAATTCTGAGTAAATCCGTATATGGAACATATATGCTGAGAAGTCTCTAAATTAGTGTTTTTTGAATTCAAAGTTGGAAAAGCCGTGAAAAAAGTAGACCCTGCATACAATTCCTTCATACACGCGTTTTGGATTTAAACTGTTTCTTCCTTCAAAAGAATTTCATTCTTTTGAACGAATCAACAGTTGGAAAACATGCAGCTATGTATGTCCGGATACGATAGAATGGAGGTCAGTCTATTTTTCCTACCCAGAATATGAAAACAGCATGACGAAACACAGACAGCCTAAATGTTCTACTCCGAATTCTGAGTAAATCCATATACCTACATACAGAACATATGTATATGCTGCGTAGCCTATAAGTTGGTGTATTTTGACTTCAATGTTGCCGTGAAAAATATAGACCCTGCATACAAATCTCGCGTATCTTTGGTTGATAATTTGTCAAGAAGTCAAGAGAACAAAGTTTTCTTGAACAAATCGACAGTTGGATAAAAATAAATAAATTACGTCCGATTATAAAACTTTCAAAGAACGTTCCGGCTAAAATAGATGCGTTCCTTTTCCATTTAGTCCAAGTTGATATTCTATAAATCTGAAATAGGAACAATCCTTTTCCATTTAGTCCAAGTTGATATTCTATAACGCCGAAATAGGAAAGTTCCTTTTTCATTTAGTCTAAGTTGATATTCTATAAATCTGAAATAGGAACAATCCTTTTCCATTTAGTCCAAGTTGATATTCTATTACGCTGAAATAGGAAAGTTCCTTTTCCATTTAGTCCAAGTTGATATTCTATAAATCTGAAATAGGAACAATCCTTTTCCATTTAGTCCAACTTGATATTCTATAACACTGAAATATGAACGTTTTTATTCCATTTAGTCCAAGTTGATATTCCATAACGCTGAAAAAGGAACGTTCCTATTAAATTAGATCAAACTAAATAATAAAATTATATCATGGATATAATTATCTTATAGAGTTCTATAACATCTTAGATATTGACAACTCGATAATTCTTTTTTATGAAACTGATGTGATTTTTTAGCAATTTGAAAAAAAAAAAATTTAGTTGCCTGAGCTCGGGGTCTCTGTAGGACGGTTAGAAAAATGAGAAGTTACCGATCAGATATCCTTCAACATCTAATGGGGGTCAAAGCGAGTATTAGATATATACTAATAAGCAAAGTTTTAAAAGAATCGAATGAGCACTTTACTCAATAATCGATAAAGTATAATAAACACGCCGTATATATAATCGCACAGATACATTGTGATGAAACTTTCAGCATAATCCTAGTTGATAAACTGCAATAAAATAATAACACTAAAAATTGCGAATTCATAACTTTCCACTATATCCCCTTGGGGTAGTGAGGAGTAAAAAAACATAACCGCTGATTGTATATTTTGAAAAACGCATACAGTTATCTTCACAGGAAATTCCCTTATTATTTATGTAAGTATTTCGTATTGTATTCAATTGAAAAACTTGTTTAAAAATTATAATTAATGGTTCTTTTGTATCAATGATAATATATAAACCTAATAGAACTTTTAAAAATATATATAAATGTAATCTTAACAATATTAAGAATATGTGATGTAAAATATCAACTTAATAACACTAAATTAAAGTCAAACATACATATTCAATTATCATAAAATTGGATTATTTTAATACAAGTATCTCTTTATAACCAGCGACAAATGTGCATTACTTTTTATAAAAAGGAAAACATGACATATGCATGTATACCCACAAGCCAATCTGAATGGGTGGTGAACCTCATTGCTGAACTATTTATTTTATCTAGTTTAAGCCAACAATTTGTACACTGACAGGTTTATTGCCAAACGGCAATTTCTTCCAACCAACCAGAGTAAATGTTAAATTATACAGTACAATGTGTACTATGGCAATAAGGATATCACATGACAAAAATAAAAAAAAAATAAAGATAATATTTTGCCTGTTGTATTTTCGATTACCCGGCTCTTACGGAACACCCAAACCGATGATAATAGAAAAGAGTGGAAGCACTATTCTAAGCCGGTGCATCTGAGAAAATATAAAAAAATACTATACTATGTTAAATTCTTAAAAAGTACCTACTATAATTTTAATGAAATGTCTAATTTATTCGGAAGTAGAAATCAAAAAAAGAATATCAGCAGGCAATAAAACTTATTTCTCCTTATTGCCAGTGTTCAGGTCTCGCAACGTCCACAGGAAAACTAAATTGACATTATATAAAACAATCATTAGGACTGTGTTGACTTACGGATGCGAGGCTCTGACACTGACCGTGAAATCCGCTGAAGCATTAGATGTTTTCGAAAGGAGAGTCCTACGCCGAATATGTGGTCCTGTGAAGGAAGGAGATGAATGGCGCATAAAGAAAAATGAAGAACTGTACAAAATTTATGAAGCACCAAAGATCTCAACCCATATAAGACTGCTTAGGTTGAGATGGGCTGGCCATGTACAGAGAATGCCAAACACGCGACTACCCAAAAAAATCATGTTTGGTCACCCGGGAGGTAAACGGAAGATGGGGAGACCAAGACTGAGATGGGAGGACGACATACGGAGAGATGCAGAAAAGCTCCTGCAGGTCCCTAACTGGAGAACGGCGGCTGAGGATAGAAGAGGTTGGAGGCGCGTGTTGAAGGAGGCCAAGGCTCGATTTGGGCTGTAGCGCCATCGAAGAAAGTCTAATTTATTCATATTATGTACTTTGCTATTCTGAAGATTGAATAAAATAAAGTAAATTGAAACACAAAAGAACATCACAAGAGTATTATAAAATGGACGTAGTTTAAAGTGTAAACACATCTGTTTTTAATGAGTTTAATGTTAATTAAAATTTAAATTCGTCTTCTGAATTAAACCCATTGTCCCATTGAAAAGATTATCTTCAGAATGAATTTTCTGACATAAAAACAATTTTATTTTTCACAACTAACTTTGTTTAAATCACGAACGAACCATTCTTCTTCTACTTCTACTTTATTAAAAATGGTCACGCATCCGATATGCGAGTGATAAAACCATTTGCACACTTACTTACATACATACATACATACATACATACATACATACATACATACATACATACATACATACATACATACATACATACATACATACATACATACATACATACATACATACATACATACATACATACATACATACATACATACATACATACATACATACATACATACATACATACATACATACTTATATACACACATACATACACAAATAAATACACACACACACATTTACATACACACGAGCCCATTCGACTGGTATCAAAATATACGACGGTTCCTTCAAGTTTCAAGTCAGATGACAACTAAAACAATGAATAAAATATTATTGTAAAATATGAGAAGAAAATTGTCATTGTTATACAATATTTTTTCTAATCTAAACTTTCCACAGTATCTCAAATAAAAAATCACTTATCTTTCAAGCCACGGGCATCCACTACGATCTACTGAACGTACTTTATTATCTATTCCAATTCATAGTACAGATTATGTTTAGCACAATCAGCAAGCTATGGAATATTCAAGTCCCGATATTACGTAGGCTTTATCATAAAACATGTTCAAATAAAAGCTTAAGCAAAAATGTCTATCTGATAATATCTGATTCCTTCTTCATCTCCTTATCATCTTATGTTTTCCTATCAATGTTATAATATACTGTTATTCAGTCTATTTTTTTTTGTTTTTTTTCTGTAATGTTTTTTGTAACCGTATTGAAATAGTACACTTATTGTACATTATCATCAACTCTGATTGGTTGGAAGATATTGTCGTTTGGCAATAAACCCGCCAGTGTACAGATTATGTGTACAAGAGGACACAAATAAATAAATAAATGAATAAAAATAAAAATAAAAATTAGTCATCTAAACTGTGTGTCCATTTATTTTTATGATGTTCATGGTGTTAACACGAACATGATTTCTAAAGATAGAAGTTATTATCATTGAATGAATCAAATTGGTAGCTACAACTGGAGTAATGATTACAATTCACTAACAGTTACCTACCCTTTGAACGTGCATGTGTTAAATTATTGGTTTACGTCCAATATACCTACCGCAATAATAACTTGAACAAGCCCCATTGTTGGTGGATATTGAATATGTGAATTTGCCAACTCATCGGAAAACCCGGCATAATAATGGACAATTCTTTCTTCTAGAATATTAAATTTGTACATCTCCAATTACGTTTTGTTAAAAATATTTGAGGTAATCTAATACAAAATCATATGATTGCTGGACCTGACCGAAACGATTATCTTTTCCAAAAAATATTTATTTAATTTACGTTTTCATTACTTTTATATAAACAAAATTATATAAAATTATTACAAATTTAAAAACTGAAATGAAGTTTTCGGGTGCCTCAACATCTCACATAATTTACCAATGACGTTCTTTACTCCTTCTGAATAAAGTGCCTCATTAGGTGAGACGAGACTGTTGAATGGGGATACATGAATTTGTCGTGCTTGCCTTTATAAGGTTATGCACACCTGTCGTTGGTTGTCATGCCACATTGTGGGATATGCCGTGATGGTATGAATGTATGAAAATCAAAATTGTACGTAGACAGAAGATTTTCAAAGAAATATGTTTGATAGCCAAACCCAAAAAAACCCTTGAACAAATCTACAGTTGCATAATATGGAATTTTGACTACGACAATACGTCCAAACAGTAGGTACAACATATTCCGTGCAACTTAAGAGCGGTAAGAATTAATGAGGTATGCGCCTTAATTTTTGTTTAATGAATTTAAACACTAGTAACGTATCTAATATTTTTATGCATCATAGGTCTCTGTAGCATTTTTAGTATAAACACAAAATAAACAAGGTATTTTTTTAGTATGAATAATGCAAATAAAAATGAAATCGAAAATTGAAAATACTCAAAAATCGAAATGAATCAATTTTATTGATATGTATATATGTTGGTAGGTACTTAAATTTTTAGTCTGTGATAAACCTTTTGCGGTTGATGAAACCAATTTTAATATCTTGTCACTTTTAATTACATATATTGCGAACCGATTTATATGTTTGTAAGTCAGGTCAACTTTTATTTCAAATAGCAATTTATGTTTAGATAAATAATATTATGTTGAATGCTGCTATAAAAACACAATGTTATCAGCTGAAGGAATGACGATTATTAAACAAACGTTTGGCATATTTGTAATACCATGCAGATATTATTTTAATTTTACTTTGTATTTCTTGTTGCGTTACAGGTACTATATCAAATAATAACAATTAAACACGCACCACATAACAAGTTGATACATTCTGGAGTCTAATGATATTTATCGTCTCACAGATCCAGATTGATAAATAGGTAAATAAAAATCATGTCTCCACTGGATATTGAACCCTTGACCTTTGGCTCAGGAGTCAGATATCAATCAGACTGTGCCATGAAGATCGATCAAGATGGTATAAAATTAATTCTAATTTCTAGATAACTTAAATATTATGTTAAGTTGTTATATGTATCTGTAATATTTTTATTCAGGTAGGCTCAATAATATTATGAATTTATCATTTGCATAGGACATTTACTTACATAATATAAATAAATAAATAAATAAATGAACACTTCCTTGAACCCTGCGCAAGTGCCGAGTATATTGCCGTATGGCGATTTCTTCACACTAACCAGTGTTTCTAGCCCAGAGACGCAATATTTGCGTGAGAAATAAATTTTAAATAAATTTCTCCTTTTCTGGGAATCGAACCCAGGACACCCGCACAGATACCGAACGGCTTACCAAATGCGCCATGGCATAATATAATATGTTTTATGTAAAATACCATACTTAACCTTCACACCAATTTCCTATTTAGGGTAGGCAGAGAGAGTTGACCGCCAGACTCCTCTATTTTGACTTAAATTTATGGCTTCATTCAAGTCCATGTGTCATCTCAACACGCTCTATTATTATCACATACTTTTCCATCCACCAAGATCCCATTTATGGGATCGCACCAGTTTTTCTTTGGTCGACCTCTACTTCTCGTTTGTCTTATATTAGAATTGTATTTACATACGAATATACCTATGAATATATTTCGACCGACCGTAGTTTAGTGTTAAGTTTTTTGGGTACTGTGCAGGCGTCCGGAACAAGAAATACTTAGTAGATTTAGCAAATACATACTATAGTGATCAGAATGAAAGATAAAATTACAATAGATAAGATAATAGTGAAGTTGATGCATGAAGTAGATACATGAATACTACACTACGTCAACAAGTTTCCATTACACGATGTTAATGGTTAATTGAAATAGAGGTCAGATACATAAATGCATATTATACATTTTATATGTATGAAAATACCCATAGGATCGTCGTATAAAGAAATAATGAAATCCTTTGTGCTGCAATGGAAAATGAAATTGGCAGTTTTTTTATTGTTATAATATGTAATAAGATATGTCCTTCATAATGTTGAAGAGATTTATGCAAAATCATAACCCGGTGTATCAACAACTGATAGTTTTCATCTGGTATAAAAGGTTTGAGATTTTTCCTTTTTTTGATACAGCGTTTTGTGTGGCTTTTGATATTTTTAGAAATAATATGTTGTGAATTCAAATATTCACTTCGTAAGAGGAGCAGGTCTCTTAAAAACTAACCTAAATGTCTACATATAAGAACAAGAAGAAGATTTTTTAAGAATGATGATATGTCCATGTAACAAGTACATAGGTATACATCATCATATTAAACTCTCTAAACTAAGCATCAATATTTGTACTATGTATAGTGAAAGAAATCGGTCGTGACATATTCGAACTGGCGACCACTAGATAACTAGCCCAGTGCTCCAACCGCTCAGACACAGAATAGTTTATTTACAAGACAGATATATGTACATATGTAGACAGCTTTAATTATTTAAAATAAAAAGCGGGTTATCATTTACATACGCTATGAATTTTATAGCATACAATAGAATTATTCAGGTGGAAAAAAAATATTCTCCGAGAAAACATGGCGATATATCGCGAAGGAACTTTGAAAGGTTTTGAGGGGAAGGAAAAATGTTCAAAAGATTTCAATTAATACCGAGAACTGCATTTAAGTCAATATTATATGAACGTTTATAGCTAGATTCTTAAATTAGATTTATAAGATGCGTCACTACCTTTGGATAAAGTGTCAGGTAATTATCTAAGATTTCATGCATTTTCAGTGGCTCCTATGGTTACCTAAAAGTTTCTTCAAATTTATTTTATCCGTCAGATTAATCCATTAAGCACTTGATCCAAAGATGGTGAATAAACCCGTCAAATAATTAAAAAAAACATTTGCTCAATTATAAGTGAAAGATTAAAATATAACATATTATGTATGTCTAGACTTTTGCAGTAAGACAGATATTAATTAATTATATACACATGAATGATCAAAAGTGATGTATTGCTTAGAATAAAGTATTTAATATATGTACATGTTGGCTTAAATTCAAAGATCTTGACGTACCTACCTTAAAATATTTAACTCTATGACAGGAAGACATTCTCTCTAATTGATCTTCATGGACAAAGTCAGCTTTAACTAGATACAATTATAAATTTGATTATGTATATCTTTTGCAAGAGTAATTGAGATATGAAAATCACTCATGAAGATATTAATAGTATGTATTCTCTACCTAGGTTTTATATTTTTCTTAAAATACCAACGAATCGTCAACGTTTGACTACAAAATGTAGTTTTTTCTCATCTAAGTTTATTTGTAAAACTTTTAATTTCTATGGTGTCATTTGAAAAGTATTTTATAATTTAGTGTATATGACTCTACAATGACGCTGACGGACAATGACGTCAATACCTAAATTATGTAGGTACCGAACTATATATAATTTTCAAACTATTTTAGACCATATAATTTAATCTAGTAAAGTAGTTATACAATAATATATATATAGTTGTATAACCATCAATATTATAGTTGTATAACCATCGAGTATTAGCTGAATACCTTGTATATATTTCATATGTTAAATAGTTGTAGAAATGTATTTTTTACTAGATGCTACATATATGAGAACATACAATAAATAAATAAATAGCTTTATTCCATCTTCCTAAAGACCATCCATGTTCATATCTATACTTGGATAAAAATATCTAGCGTAAAAATTAATGTGAAAATTTAAGGACCAAATAAATGTTTAGTGTTTAGGGTAGTTTAAATCGAGAAGAACGAAAACGTATAAAAACAGTCAGAACTTTAACTTAATGTTATGATTTAAACAGAGTTTTTATAATGCTGCGTATCGAATCACTTCGTCTTACTAGAAAAGAGAAAAAAAAATCGATTCGTAAAATCTAGTTTATTTACAGCACGAAATTCCAGAGAATTGCTCATTTTATTGTATCTTTAGTGGGTATAAAATGTTCGTTTCAAGTCCTATTGGGTAGGTATAGTTGGCAAAAAGCGTATAGTGTATGTGTTTATATACCTACATTATCAATCTATATTTATAGCAGTAGATATGTTAATGATGTGGGTACATGAGCACGAACAAGTACTTAATTCTAATAATAATTTCCAACAATTGTTGCCAAGGGAATCGAGTTCGACGCGAGTGAATTTATAAGTCTCAAAAACGTATACTATATCAAGTCTGTGTTCTATTAACATTTTCGTGATCATTTTGCCCGGTGAAATGTAGGTACCTATGTGTTATTATATCGCTGAAGAATCGATCAGACACAAAAGTTCTACAAGTAATGTTGAAGGCAGCGTTCTGTAAAGGGCATTATTCGACAGCGAGAACCAAAATCAAAACGATTTTGTCCCAGGCGTGTCATTAGTTTTATATTTCATACAAGTTTCTAACTCATTAGCGAATAATGAGAAATGGGTATTGTACATTTATCATGGTTATGATTTCAAATTAAATGTCTATAGGTGTCTGATTCTGTAGGTGTTATACAAAAAAAAAACTTTTTTTTGTATGCACTATACAAAAAAGTCAGGATTCATACTTTTATATACATAGGTAGGTACTCAAAACCTTATTTCCATCGAAATCTTTCCTTTTCTTTTTTACTCCTCACTAACTCAAGGGGATAATAGTGGGAGTTATGATTTCGTAATTTTTAAGGATATTTTTTATTGCAGATTATCAACTAGTATTATGCTGAGATTTTATTCTAAAGTTTCATCACAATGTATCTGTGTGTGTGCTGTGTGTTGTGTGCTATGTACGGCGTGTTTATTTTACTTTATCGATTATAGACTAAAGTAGGTACTCATTCGATTCCTTTAAAATTTTGCAAATTTGTATATCTAATACTCTTAGACCCCATTATATTTTGAAATATATCTGAAAAGCGCTTCTCATTTTTTTCAACTGTCAAATATTTCAAAGTGACCCCAAGCTCAGAAAACTTAAAATTTGAAATTTTTATTTTCAAATTGGTAAAAAGACACATCACTTTCATAAAATGGCATTAAAGAATTATCAAGTTTTCATAATAAAATACATATTTAAATAAAAAAAAATGATTAAACAAACTCATTTCATGAAAATGTTTTCCATACTAAATTTGAATACTTTTTAGAGGAGTTTAGTGTTGGCCACAACCCACTCGTTTTCTTTTATTTTACGCTCTAAATATATGTAGAGTAATATTTTGATAAGTACATACTATTTTTCTCTTGAAGACTGATGATCGTTAAAATATTTCAAATTACTATATTTGGTTTTCAAAACCCGTTACCTATTGTTCAAGAGTCACAGTTTTTACTCTGCCGAGAAGGCTACGGCGGAGAAAATAGAGGAAGCTCTAGTTGGCTCTATGTAGATAGAGATAATTAATTTTGTATCACCTGTATATGTATATTGTTTGTATACTTTGTATAAAATAAAATAAAATTCTATTAGTATTTTTCTTATTCTTACTACAAAGTAATTCGTGTCGAATGACGAACTTTGGTGAAAGAGCATTTGCTGTAGTGGGTCCGGTTCAGTGGAATAAGCTTCCATATAGGTTAAGATCGTTAGACAGTGAAAGTGTGTTTAAAAAACAGTCAAAAACTAATCTTTTCAAAAACTCGTATAGTGATTATTTCCTTGTTTATGATTATTTTTTCCAGGTCTTATTGTTAAGCGCCCTTGAGGTGGATACACAAAAATGGCGCTATAGAAATTATCCGTTTATTATTATTAAAGAGAAAATATGGTATAATCTAACATCAAAGCCGTGGCTTAATAAGTGATGCCCTAATTTGGAAAAACTTGTGGGGCCTTTTTGAAGATTTTTCTTTATCAATAGGACTTTTTAGAGGTTTTTGTGATATATAAGGTTAATAGTCATCTTGAGATAGACCATTGCTTTTATTAGGAGGCATCATAAGGTGATCAAATAGACGTGATATTAATAGGTCCCTAAACACGGTTAAAATTTGTCAATTCCTTCTGCGCTACATAAATACTTAATGTATCTCCCATTTGTATTCTATTGTACAATATAATTATATTTATCCATCCAATTATGAAACTTGAATAGGTTGATAGGTGATACGTTTATCGACTGTATGTATGGGTTACATCGTTTTAGAATTTTAATGACATTGTTCGGAAAACACTTAATACGCTTAGATGAAATTGTGTCGTAAGATATAATAGGCATTAGTAGTACCTACATATGTATGTCATATCAAAGAGAAATCTAATTCAATGAATATAATAGGTAGGTACATAAAGAGGCTTCCTGCTTATGTTCATCAAATTTCTCGCTACATAATTATTATATTTATAAACAATACTACAGACATTGATAAGGTGAGTGCGTAAAGAGATTTTGAATGCGATAAAGCGAGAGAAATATAATTCGATTCTCTCCATAGGATATATGTATTTTTAAAAAATATATTGCATTGTATTGAGTAGTTATCAAACTAATAGAATATTTCATCCTACATAGAATGTTCTATCATCAGTTGTAAGTTATGGATAGACAGATTATCTTTTTGTTTGCCATAAATGTCATAATTCTGTGTATTTTTAATGCTAACTAGCCCAAGAATTTATAGTTGGGAGTAATATATCGCGATTTTTAAGGACATTTTTTATTGCAGATTATCCAGTACCTAGTATCATGCTGATATTGTATTCTGAAAGTTTCATCGCAATGTATCAATGCTGTGCCGTGTGCTATGTACGTTGTGCTATGTTCCATGTACGGCGTGTTTATCGATTATAAGTACTCATTTGATTCTTTTCAAATTTTGCGAATTTGTATATTTAATAATAGCTTAGATCCCATTAGATTTTGAAGGATATCTGTCAAATATTTCAAATTGACCCCAACTTCAGACTTAAAATTTAATATTTTTATTTTCAAATTGCTAAAATCACATCGCTTTCATAAAAAGTATTGTAGAATTATCAAGTTTTCATAATAAAATATTTAAATCAAAAATAATTAACAAACTCATTTAATGAAAATGCTGAAAATTTTCCATACAATATTTGAATACTCTGTGAAGTGACTTGGTAGTGAAAATTATAGCATTGGCCACAACCCACTCGTTTATAATTAATTTTATCTACCGAATTTATAGTGAAAAAAGTACAAGTAAACAGACAAAGACGAGACATTCTCATCTTGACTAGCAAATGAGCTGTGAAATTTAATATTAAATGCGAAAATTTAAAAAGAAAAATAAATTACATTTATAATAATTTATAAAGCTACTCGCTCACGCGAGTCGCTATTATTATAATGAGCAAAATTAAACATAACCTAAGAATGCAGAAAAGAAAAGCTTCGACTAGACACTACTTCATCTTGTTGCCACAATTGTTAAGCAAGGCTTCCACAACATTTAGACTGCTATTAAATTTGATCTATGATTTATAAAAGTACCATTAAGGAAACTCTCTCACTCTATAAAATGACTCAGTTTAAAATACGAGAAAAAAAAACAATGTAGCTACGTGGGCTTGTGGAAACTCCTAAAGAACATGAACTACTAAAAACCATAAATAAGAAAATGAAAGGCTCTCAAAAGTATAAATCTATCATTAAACGAGTGGGTTGTGGCCAACACTAAACTCTCCACACCACAAATATTGACAATGAAATATTTTATTCATTCTAAATTTTACTACCAGGAATATAAATTTTCTAACGATAGTATATTTTCATGTTAAGATAGACAAACTATTAATGCAGTATGGTGAAGAATTCTAATGTTGTATGAAATATTTTAATAAAAGCAGATAAATTTTGTTTTAAAGGATGTTAGAGCATTTCGACAATTTTGACATGTGATATCATATGAAGAAATTTTTGTTATTTATGGAAAGCTAATCAGTTCGATGTTCAAGCTCTTTACATTATAACATGAAATCAAATTACTGAACTTTTCCATACATAAGAAATTTATCTTATTATATACATTTTTATTCATACTAAATTTTACTACCAGGAAAATAAATTTTCTTTCGATAGTATATTTTTATGTTAATATAGACAAACTATTAATGCAGTATAGTGAAGAATGCTTATGTTGTATGAAATATTTTAATAAAAGCAGATAAATTATGTTTTAAAGAACCCGAAAGCATTTTCAAAATTTTGACACGTGATATCATATGAAGAAATTTTTTGTTATTTATGGAAAGCTAATCAGTTCTATGTTCAAGCTCTTTACTATATAACATGAAATCAAATTACTGAACTTTTCCATGCATAGATATTTATCTAATTACATTTTTATTCATACTAAATGTTACTACCAGGAATATAAATTTTCTTCCGATAGTATATTTTTATGTTAAGATAGACAAACTATTAATGCCGTATAGTGAAGAATGCTTATGTTGTATGAAATATTATAAAAAAAGCAGATAAATTTTGTTTTAAAGAACGCGAGAGCATTTTCAAAATTTTGACACGTGATATCATACTGTACCGAAATTTATATTTATTTATTTTATTATGGTTCAAAGTCTTATTTATTTTTACAATTTATATTTCTACAATTTATATTTTTACAAGGTTTGTCTAGTTTTTCCAACTCACTACTCAAATCTTTTGTTTTCATTTTTCTTGGGTTCTTATTTTCAAAATATTTCTATTTAAATTTTCAATTTAAATAGAAATAGTACTTAATTTCATAACACTGCCTCCCTCTTAGTTCAGTTCGTCCCGAACAGAATTCTCTAGATGAATAAATCGGCATTTTGAACCTTCTCTACAGTGAGATGCTTTGAAAAAGTAACATGGTACACTTTTTTTTATATTTTTACTGTATCTTGGATTATAGCAGCAAACTAGAACATTAATTCCAGTATTATGAAAAATCTCTTCTATCATATTCCGAACCACTTTCCAATCCATACCATCACTGATCTTTGGAATGCCGAGCTTCATAAGATTCAACTGTAACATTTGATCCCGCATACTTCGTAGACAGTTCCACATCTGAGCATACTCTGCTCGTTCCTCAGACGTTTCCTTATTCGTCATGTAGAATAAATGCTGTTTTCCATGCTGTGAATGGACCGATTCTCCAATCTTCAGATTCTTGGCTTTTAGCTCATATAACATCCCATACTTTCTCATGATAACTTTGGCTATACCACTAGTCATCTTCATGTCTTGAGCCACACAGTAAGCTAAAACATTATCTTCTGGGATATCGAAGAGGTCTTGCTCAATTTCCACAGTCACACCATGGCGAGTGCGTCGATAAGGAGTCATCATGAATTCCTCGAAGGTCTTTTCTTCACTTTGGACATTGCAAACTTGAGCAACTGGATTTTTTTCCTCATCCTTGTTATCACCTAAAAAGGGAGCCAGGCGATTGAAATGTACCACTCTTGGCTTCCCATTTGGTTTTTTTCGTATACGATAAACCACATCATTAATCCTTTTGATCACTTCATACGGTCCTTCCCAGGATTTCTGAAGCTTTGGTGAGTAGCCTCGTCGTCGTTGTGGATTAAATAACCAAACCAAGTCTCCAGCCTGATAACCACCTTCCACAGCTTTAATGTCGTATCGCTCCTTCATCTTGTCACTAGCTACTTGAATATTGGACCGTACACGGTCATGTATAGCATTCATTTTCCTCCGAAGATCTGACACATAATCTTCTCCAACTAGATCTTCTCCAGGCTTAGATCCATACTGCAGGTCGCAAGGTAACCGTAACTCACGGCCAAAAATCACACTTGCCGGTGTTTGCCCTGTTGTCTCATGAATTGCTGCTCGATAAGCTAATAAGAACAAGTGGATGTATTCGTCCCAATCCTTCTGGTGATCGGACACTGCTTTTGACAAAAATCTTCCAATTGTTCGATTCATTCGCTCCACCATTCCATCCGACTGTGGATGCAAAGCAGTTGTTCTCGTCTTTCGAATTCCTAATGCTTCACAAATTCCCTGGAATACGGCTGATTCAAAGTTTCTTCCCTGGTCCGAGTGTAACTCCAATGGTACTCCAAAACGACTTATCAGTTCCCTTACCAAGACTTCAGCAACAGTGGTAGCTTCTTGATTCGGTAGTGCATAGGCTTCTGTCCATTTACTAAAATAGTCCATTGCTACCAGAATATATTTATTCCCTCTTTCCGTTGTGGGAAACGGCCCCGCTATGTCAATGGCTATCCTTTCAAATGGGCTACCAACATTATACTGCCTCATTGGCGCACGCCTTCGTTTCTGAGGTCCGTTTGAAGTGGCACAAGTTACACATCTTCTACACCAATCTTTTACATCTCCATTGTAATTGACCCAATAAAAACGTTGACGAATTTTTTCTGTGGTTTTTTTAACTCCCAAGTGTCCCCCAGACACATCATTGTGAAGCAGTTTAAGAACTTCAGGAATTCTCTTCCTTGGAATCAATAGTTGTTGTCTCTGCTGTGTTCCATCTTCATTCTCCAATACACGCTTTAACAACCCATTTTCCACGACAATGGATTGCCACTGAGCCCAGTATGACTTAATATTTGGAGATAGTGAAGCTATTTCTTCCCATAAAGGTCTTTGATCATTTTCCTTCCACTGCATTACAAACTTGAGATCTGGGTCTTCCAATTGGTCTGCTCGTATTTCATCATCTTGCCAAAAATTGTCAACGACCGTGGTTCTACAAGCTATAAAAAACTTTTCCTCAGCCTTATTACAGTGCTGGCAATCCTCTGGACATGGTCGCCTTGACAGTGCATCGGCATTTCTATGATGAAGTCCGGCTCGATGTTCAGAATCATAGTCATATTCTTGCAATCTCTCTATCCATCTTGCCACTTGACCTTCAGGATTCTTGAATCGCAAAAGCCACACAAGTGCCGAGTGATCTGTCCTTAAAAGAAATTTCCGTCCATATAAATACTTGCGAAAGTGCTCAACTGACTTGATAACAGCAAGCAATTCTCTTCGTGTTACACAGTAATTGCGTTCTGGTTTCGACAATACTTTACTGAAGTAAGCAATCACGCGTTCTGCCCCATCTTGTACTTGGGAGAGCACACTTCCGATACCAACGTTACTTGCATCTGTATCCAGAATAAACATTCCTTCAGCTCGAGGATAACTCAAAACCGGAGAATTAATTAGAACCTGTTTTAATTCTTCAAATGCATGTTGGCACTTGAAATCCCATATGAATTCACTGCTTTCCTCCGTGAGTTTTGTCAGTGGCTTTGCGATGTCAGCAAAGCCTGGAACAAATCGTCGATAGTAGGTACTCAGACCCAAAAAGCTTCTTACTTCATGTTTGTCTTTAAGTACTGGCCAATCTCGAACAGCTTTAATCTTCTCAGGATCTACTGCTACTCCCTCCTCAGAGACAACATGACCTAGATAGTTGACTTGCTTTCGGAACAATATACATTTCTTGCAATTGAGTTTAAGGTTGGCCAACCTCAATCGTGAAAATACCTGTTCCAAATTTCCTAAATGTTCTTCAAAACGCTTCCCAAGTACGATGATGTCATCTAAGTATACCAAACAGGTCTCCCACGATAATCCTCTTAGCACACTTTCCATTAGTCGTTCAAACGTAGCCGGTGCATTGCAAAGTCCAAATGGCATCACTTTGAATTGCCACAATCCACTTCCAACAGAAAACGCCGTTTTTTCTCTATCCTTGGGTTCCAATCCAACCTGCCAATAACCACTCTTTAGATCCAAAGTTGAGAAGATCTTACAACCAGCCAATGTATCTAGGGTGTCATCGATTCGAGGCAGTGGATAACTATCCTTCTTAGTTACATTATTCAATAAGCGAAAGTCCACACAGAACCGAGTTGAGCCATCTTTTTTTTAACTAACACTACTGGTGAACACCATGGGCTGCTTGATGGTTCAATAACGCTATCCCTTTCCATGTCTTGAATAATTTGATCTGCTTCCGCCCGCTTTGCTAATGGTAGCCTTCTAGGTAATTGGCGGATAGGCCTTGCGTCACCCGTATCTATTTGATGTTGAACAACATTGGTTCTTCCTTTAGAAAGACTCGCATTCTCAAAAACATCTTGATAATGAGCAATGAGGTATCTAATTTGTTTGCTTTGTTCTTTGGTAAGTTCCTTACAAGCATCTTTTACAAAGTCTTCAAGATGTTTTGGTACATCCTCTGAAGAAACTTGTGCGATGCAGGCATTTTGTGTTACTGATGAAACTGATGAACACACACTTAAATAAGCTCCTTTTTTGACAGTTACTGGATATTCATTTATGTTCATTAATCTGACTAAAATTTCCTTTTGGTTTTGAATCAGTGCTCTTGCAATTAATACTCCTTTTCCTGCTTCATTGTTGGCGTTGGACTCCACAACCAAAACATGTCCATTCGGGATAACACAGTCTAAATTGACTCGTACTAACATCTCACTTTGTTTTGGAATAGTTACAACATCCGCTGCAAGAACACGTGTAGAAAATTCCTCACGCTCTTGCACGAGAACATCTTCATCTCCAATTTTCAAAGATCGCCTCTTTAGATCCAACTGGAATCCATATTTCGCCATTATGTCCATTCCGAGAATAACTTCCTCCTCTATATTCGCCACTAGCACCTGATGATCGAAGATAGAACTACCAATTTGAAAGTTGGCATATGTCTCACCACATATAGATGCCGACTCCCCAGTAGCTGTTCGTAATGTCCATTTAGTTGGTGTAATACACTTTTTGTTATAAAGCAAATCTGGTCTCATGATTGTCATCGTTGCTCCAGTATCCAGCAAAAGTTTCAAATTCTTTCCATTTACTTTGCCATTTATAAACATACTGGTATCTCGACCACTGAATGATGCAACAACTGCAGATCTCTTTGAGGCATTGGTAATGTAGGTCAACAGTTGCCCCTTCCCATCAACCCTTTTTAGTTTTCCTGTGGCTGTTGCTGTTGCGTTGTTGCTTCATTTGGACACCGATTACGTAGATGTCCAGCTCGTCCACAACCCCACACCTGACACCAAATGTACCGAAATTTATATTTATTTATTTTATTATGGTTCAAAGTCTTATTTATTTTTACAATTTATATTTCTACAATTTATATTTTTACAAGGTTTGTCTAGTTTTTCCAACTCACTACTCAAATCTTTTGTTTTCATTTTTCTTGGGTTCTTATTTTCAAAATATTTCTATTTAAATTTTCAATTTAAATAGAAATAGTACTTAATTTCATAACACTATGAAGATTTTTTTTGTTATTTATGGAAAGCTAATCAGTTCTATGTTCAAGCTCTTAACATTATAACATGAAATCAAATTACTGAACGTTTCCATACATAGAAATTTATCTAATTACATTTTTATTCATACTAAATGTTACTATCAGGAATATAAATTTTCTTCCGATAGTATATTTTTATGTTAAGATAGACAAACTATTAATGCAGTATAGTGAAGAATGCTTATGTTGTATGAAATATTTAAAAAAAAGCAGATAAATTTTGTTTTAAAGAACGCAAGAGCATTTTCCAAATTTTGACAGGTAATATCATATGAAGAATTTTTTTGTTATTTATGGAAAGCTAATCAGTTCTATGTTCAAGCTCTTTACATTATAACATGAAATCAAATTACTGAACTTTTCCATACATAGAAATTTATCTAATTACATTTTTATTCATACTAAATGTTACTACCAGGAATATAAATTTTCTTCCGATAGTATATTTTTATGTTAAGATAGACAAACTATTAATACAGTATAGTGAAGACTGCTTATGTTGTATGAAATATTTTAAAAAAAGCAGATAAATTTTGTTTCAAAGAGCGTTAGAGCATTTTGACAATGTTGACACGTGATATCATATGAAGAAATTTTATGATATCTATGAAAATCTAATCAGTTCTAAGTTCTAGCTATTAATATTCTTATATCAATATGAAATCAATGAACTGAACATTGCCAAATATAAAAAAATTCTCTTGTTACATATAAGTTTCATACAAATATCCATTAAATAAAATATAATTTTTGAAACCGTTGAATATTTTTCTTTTAACATTGACCAACTTTGAATACAATTTTATGAAGATTCTTGGTGTTGTATAAATAGTTGAAACCAAATTAACATATCTCTAATTTCCAGGTCGTGAGAGCATTTTTTCAGTTTTAATAGATGAAATCATAAAGAAACATTGGGAAAAAATGAACCGTTGTCTATGGAAAACTAATCAGCTCTAAGTTTATGGACTTAACACATGTGATATCAATATGAAGTCAATCGGACTTATAGTTTGGGCTGCAGAGAGGACACAAAAAAAAACAACGTAAATGATGAATTCATAGAGAAGAAATCTAAAGTTGTCTATGGAAAACTAATCAGCTCTAGGTCTTTGCACTTTACACATATGATGTTAATATGAAGTCGATCTGACTTATAGTTTGGGCTGTAGAGAGGACACAAAAAAGATAAATGCTACGGTGTACGGCGTACGGCGTACAGCGTATACGCCATACACACAAACACATCACGACGAAACTCATAGTGTGCATTCTCTACATGATACCCATTGAGAAATTGATGTAAAAAAAATACGCTTAAATTTTGCGAAATCATGACTCTCCCCTATTCCATAGTGTGGAGAGTAAAAAGTAATGTAGAGGTTTATTTTGAAGTTATTATTCATATAACGTTCACCTTCAATCAATAACTCGTTCAGCCCGGCCATCAAACTCGAATCAGAATGCATCAGTACCAGAATAATAATTCGTGGACCCAGAATCAATTATTTAGAAATTTGAAGATAAAATTTGTTTTTCCAAGGATTCCTTTATATTATTTAATATGGATACATAAATAACAAAGTACCTAACACTATGTATTCATATGTATAATTATTAATTATTAAATATTTACTAAATTTACAACTAACTAAAACAAATGAAATAATTCGCAAACCATGGACATTTTTCATGATGACATCGTTAAATTTAGGTCCCGGGTGAGGCTGTTGTTGGTGTAATTGATTAAGGCGTAAATTGTAAAATCTTCGAGATTATTCCGTTTCCCCTGTTCCCTCTCCCTTCAATGAAGGAGAGAATACAACCCACTCGTTAATATATGAATATAAAATTTGTTTTCTTTCCACGATTATCTCCCGGATTGCAACTACTTAAATATTAATTGCTTTGAGTGTAACGATGAAATTTCAACTATTCAAAAATATACAAACGATAGGTAGGTACAATGTGTAGGTAGGTATTTATATGAAATGAAGATATACACAGTTGTATAAAATATATTAAGGCATCCAATCAGGGTATCTATTCTCCAATCCCGCACAGTAAATGTCGTATTCGACTATGTCGTGTAATGAAATGATGTACAATTCATTGTTGTTCATAAAATTAAATCCATACCAGATCTTTTGCTTCTGCTGGATCCACTATCGTCCGGCTAGGACACACGGTAGAGCATTTCTTTGATTCTCAGGGGGAATACAGGTGGATAATTGAGAAACAGCGAGCGTGACCAGAACAAAACTGTATATTCTTTTGTGAAAGAGAGACAAATTTAATTAGGGATATAATGGTACATATGGGTTAGTGTGATATGAGTTAATGATGGTGATGTTTGATGATTAAGAATAGTCTTACTTTCTAGGGTGGCCAACTAATTAAAATAAACAGTGATCACTATTGTACATTTCTATGAGCCTTAAGTATTTAAATATTTCAAAAGTCAGTTCCAGATTAAATTTATTTTTCAGGCCGAAGGCCCAACACTGAGTAATTAAGGAATTTCTTTTTTTTTTCTTTACCAAACTTAGTTCTAAGGGTATGTCGATATCAGTAATTCTAGGGACGATTCACGAAAAGGGGGTGTGCGAAAGTCAATGATCTCAAACCTTTAGTCCGACGGTGGGGAGAAATTGCCTTATCACGTACTCAACAAGGCCTGATGTTTCCAACCGTGATGGAGGTGAAGAAGAGAAGCGGCAGGGGGCGATCTAATGTTGAAGGCGTTCCAGACTTTCTCTCATCAAGGGGAGAAGCCTAATCCGAGGTGATAACAAGGCAGTTGGCCCACTGTCAGTTGTATACATCACGTGTGGCAGACATAGGTGTTAACACTTCGTTATGTGTTCATACAACCACGCGAAGTCACTTTGAAGATTAATAAACATTATAAAACTGTCACGAAGTAAGTCTTGCGACCATTTATTCAAAAGGTATTGTTCATACGCAGCAGATTGAGATGTTAGCACTTCGTTATGTGAACATACAACTACACGAAGTCACTTTGAAAATTAATGAAATTGAAAAACAGTCACGAAGTATGGCTTGCTACCATTTATTCAAAAGGTATTGTTCATACTCAGCAGATTGAGATGTTAACACTTCGTTATGTGTTCATACAACTACGCGAAGTCACTTTGAAAATTAATGAAATTGAAAAAACAGTCACGAAGTATGGCTTGCTACCATTTATTCAAAAGGTATTGTTCATACGCAGCAGATTGAGGTGTTAACACTTCGTTATGTGAACATACAACTACACGAAGTCACTTTGAAAATTAATGAAATTGAAAAACAGTCACGAAGTATGGCTTGCTACCATTTATTCAAAAGGTCTTGTTCATACGCAGCAGATTGAGGTGTTAACACTTCGTTATGTGAACATACAACTACACGAAGTCACTTTAAAAATTAATGAAATTGAAAAACTGTCTCGAAGTATGCCTTGCGACCATTTATTCAAAAGGTACAGCTCGTACGCAACAGATTCAGATGTTAACACTCCGTTATGTGTTCATTCAACTACGCGAAGACACTTTGAAATTTAATGAACTTAAAAAAACTGTCTCCAAGTATGACTTGCGACCATTTATTTAAAAGGTACAGCTCGTACGCAACAGATTCAGATGTTAACACTCCGTTATGTGTTCATTCAACTACGCGAAGACACTTTGAAATTTAATGAACTTAAAAAACTGTCTCCAAGTATGACTTGCGACCATTTATTTAAAAGGTACAGCTCGTACGCAACAGATTCAGATGTTAACACTCCGTTATGTGTTCATTCAACTACGCGAAGACACTTTGAAATTTAATGAACTTAAAAAACTGTCTCCAAGTATGACTTGCGACCATTTATTTAAAAGGTACAGCTCGTACGCAGCCGATTGAGATTTAAACACTTCGTTATGGATTCACACACCTACGCGAGGCCACTTTGAAAAATTAGAAAATTAAAAACCGAACCGAAGTACGTGTTGCGATGTTGTTTTATACCCCTCCATCACGCGTAAGGCGGTATACTCAGAGATCCGACTCGGTTTTTTTTTAGATAATTAGTTTATAACAACATTCTCTGTTTAGTTACAATGCCTTACATCGATTTCAGGCATAAAACACAACGAACTGAGTGAAATACGCTAATTGATCGCGGAGGAGACAAAAGCGTGGTCTTGACCGTTAGAAATAGACGCCGACTGATGGCGGAAGTTGACGGGGGGAACGGTAGGTGGACGAGGGGGGCGGTGCGGGCCGCATGTGACACAGCTGCGTCTTCCGCGAGACCTTGAACTAGTTCAATACGTAACTACTGCCGCCAATTTTAAATTTGAAAAGATAATTATTTAAATACGTAGCGAGCGTACCGCTCGCTACACTCCAATCAAAGTTACCCAAACAAAAAGAAAAAGAAAAGAAAAAAAAATTCCGTAAGCCGGCCTGTGCAAATTGGGGAGAATGAAAGACCCTGACTGTAATGAAGAGAAGTAACGAGAGGAACTTATAACCACGACCAGATTCTTAGTTTATGAGGAATATGGTGAGTTGCGTGTTCTCGGCTGGTCACACCAGTACATCGCAACCACCTCCAGTAGTGAGACCGACCTAGTGACTCTTGGTCATCGTAGGTTTGTCGAGGGTGTAGGCAATGGGTAACATACTTAAGGTATGTGCCCCCCTACTCAAGATCAAGGTTTCGTACGTGAATCATAATTGATTATAGCATTCAGAAGGAATACGCCCTAATTGTGCGAGTTCGGAATCATACTAATGTTCAAACTTCGTTGAAACCTAGGTTAGACTCGAATAAGGACTCCTACTCGCGATACGACACGATCGGGGTTATATGTTGGGTTGCGCAGCGGTGTGGTACAGATACCAATGTTCGGCAACTAGCTTCTACCTATAGCCATGATTAATTCTAGGAAAACACTCCATTGATGAACAATACAGGGGGGGAGCACCGAAAGAATTAGAGTTGCCAATCTAATAGGCGAACTCTCTTCAGCCTTACCCAAACAAACTTAACAATAATTGGCGAACTCGAAGCTAGTCGCTTTCCTACACGCATGTGAGTTGAGCAATCAGATATCTCACTCAGGGCAACCGACTGGAAACATAAGTATAATGTCGCGGAGCAAGCGTGCTTGAACAGTCCGCTTGCTATGTGCGAAACAACAAAATTAATGACTTACATTCACAAAAGGAAAATAACAATCTTGTAGCTACAGTTTGTGACCACACTGGATAGCTGGCCAAGCGATCCATCACGATGGACGCGAATCGATGCTTGCCAATTCTCAACACGACTCCTCAAGTGAAGACTTGGCATCAGGCTACTACCTGGGATTCCTTCCTAACGACAGTTTACAAATACAATGAATATAAGGACAAGGGGCCTATCGCGACAGACGCAAACTGAAGTTATTATTCACTTGCAGCGACAGTTCATAAATACAATGAATATCAGGACAAGGGGCCTATCACGGTAGACGCGAACTGTAGTTTGCACAGCCTCAAAATGACTCCTCAAGTGAAGACTTGGCATCAGGCTACTACCTGGCATTCCTTTTCAACGACAGTTTACAAATACAATGAATATCAGGACAAGGGGCCTATCACGACAGACGCAAACTGAAGTTATTATTCGCTTGCAACGACAGTTCACAAATACAATGAATATCAGGACAAGGGGCCTATCACAATAGACGCAAACTGAGGTTCTTCACGCAACCGCTTGGTACTACCACTCTTGCTTAACTCTACACCGGTCAAGTAGTACCCAACCGAAGGGAATCAAGCCCAATGGCGAGTTGACAATCCAGTATTCAACTCGTTAATAATACACAAGAAAAGGGTGAGTTGACAATCTAATATTCAACTCTGGAATAATACACACAAAACAAGGGAGAGTTGACAATTCAATATTCAACTCAGAAACACTTATATATAATACAAGGCGAGTTGACAATCCAGTATTCAACTCTGAAATAATACACACAAAACAAGGGTGAGTTGACAATTCAATATTCAATTCAGAAACAATTAAACATAATGCAAGGTGAGTTGACAATCCAGTATTCAACTCGGAAATAATACACACAAAACAAGGGAGAGTTGACAATTCAATATTCAACTCAGAAACACTTATATATAATACAAGGCGAGTTGACAATCCAGTATTCAACTCTGAAATAATACACACAAAACAAGGGTGAGTTGACAATTCAATATTCAATTCAGAAACAATTAAACATAATGCAAGGTGGGTTGACAATCCAGTATTCAACTCGGAAATAATACACACAAAACAAGGGTGAGTTGACAATTCAATATACAATTCGGGAACTTATGTATTTTAACCAGGAAATCTTTAGCGAGAACTCCTATTACACAAGGGGAGGGAAGGTGTTATATACAGTTAGAGCTACCACATAGGATGCCTGTCAGAAGGCGGCTAGCTCCTTCAGGAATGGAGACAGGATCCTAGCAATCATGTATTGGTCATAAATAATTATACACAAACCCTTGCGTACATCATTCTTTTACAGATGGTCCTTACAAAATTCATCGTTCAGACTACCTTAATTTCACGCGATCTTTAATTGCCAGCACATTTTATGACGGGTACATGACTGCAGGGCATAATTGAAAAGGGGTTACATAATTCATCCGGGATGAGAAGTGTATCGTTAGGCGCCACTGATTTTTTGCGGATCAAACCAGAAACCAAGTTTACAATTTGCAACTTATCAATAGGTTTATTGCTAGATAAGGGTCTCAGCACAACAATTAATACTTAATTAAACTTAATCAGGTCCTTGATATGGTACCTGCCACTATGTTTACCCTCACAGTCGCGAACCTCGTAAATGGTGTTCGAAATTTTATTCGATACGACGCATTTGATGAATCGAGGGGCGAGCTTGTTTGAGAAGTACTTTCCAGCGTCAGATTGGGTGAATGCCCTGCGCCAGACCACTGCGCCTTCGGACAGTGAGCAGTGTTTCCTACGCAGGTTGTATCGTTTCGCGTTTACTTTGAACGCAGTCAATAATGCGCTAGATACCTTCTCGTAAAGTTGCTCCATGGTTGAAAGGCTCGTTCCATAAGAATTATCCGTGCTCGCTGGCTCCTCCGAGCTATTGGTGACCTGTTCCATTTTGTCGTGAAATGAAGCATGCGGACAGGGGTGGAACCCGTGCGTCAGGAAGAACGGTGTGTAACCGGTGGCGATGTTCACGCAATTATTGAGGCAGGAGCAGATCTTAGGCAGCATTGTGCACCAGGTTCGCTGGTTCTCCCCCACTAATATTGACAGGGCGGTTACGATGGTAGAGTTGTATCTTTCCACAGTATTGTTCTGGGGGTGATAGTACGCGTTATAGAATAGGTCTCGTATACCGAAGCGATCAGCGAACTCCTTGAAATCCTTGGATATGAATTGCTTGCCATTGTCCATAATTAAAGTACGAGGTACACCGTAAGGCAGAAAGATCTTTTCTTCTATCAGCTTGGTGATAGCCGGGGCTGTGGCACGTCGCAACGGCAGTGCCCATAAGAATTTCGTGAAGTTATCGACCACCGACAGTATGTAAATATTTTGTTTATGTGAACAGGGAAGCGGCCCAACAAGGTCTACGCTCAATGACTGCATGGGATGATCTAGACGTTTAGGCACGCTCATCAAACCCAGAGGTGCTTGGTTGTTATGTTTATATGCCTTACAGGTGTCACATTTTGATACAACCTGTTTAACCGTGTTCGTAATGTTTTTCCAATAGAAGGTCCGTGAGACCACCTCCAAAGTTTTTCTGATTCCAGGGTGGCAAAAGTTAGTGTGGAAGTCCTGTACGATACTTTCCTGTTCTCCGGCGGGCACCACGACCTTCCAGGAGCTATTTCTGAATGGAGGGTCAGTTTCGGGAACAGTTTTACAGTATTTGTAGAGGTGTCCGTTACTTATCATATAGTTGGGTGTGGAGTTAGCATTGGTCGAACATTCCTGGAACAGACGTAGATAGGCTGGATCAGTAACATTCTGAAACGGTGTAGGGAACGTTAAACTGGATACTTCAATTCTGCTTAGTGCGTCGGCCAAGTTGTTCTCGCATCCCTTTTTGTATACAAAGTCGAAGCTGTATTGTGAGAGGCGGCAGGCCCATCTGGCCAGGCGTCCCGATGGTGAAGACAAGTTGTTCAGGTATTTAAGACAGCCGTGGTCGCTGATCACTTTGAAGTGCGTTCCGTCTAAATAACTCCTAAAGTGGTGTACCGAGTCCACAATGCTCAAGAGTTCCCTCTCGGTGGTGCTGTAAGACCTTTCGGCAGGTAGCAGTTTCCTGGAAAAATATGCAATGGCGTGCTCTGAGCCGTCCGGGCTCCTTTGGGCCAGGAAGCTCCCAATGCTCACGCCGCTGGCGTCACAGGTGAGTACGTATGGTAGGGAATAGTCGGGGGGCTTCAACACCGGAGAAGATATCATTGCGCTTTTTAGGCTTACGAAGGCTTGTTCAGCTTCGTCGTCCCAAGGGAGATTATTCTTTGTGATTTTCTTGCTGGTGAGGCGGCATAGAGGGGATGCAATACGGGAAAAGTCCTTGATGTGTCTTCTATAGTATGCACATAATCCAATGAACCCGCGAACCTGTTTGACAGTTGAGGGCCTAGGGTAATTGACCATCACGTCAATCTTTTCGGGGTCGGTCCTGATGCCTTCTCGGTCGACTATGTGGCCGAGATACTTTAAGCTTTGTTTGCAAAATTCAGATTTTGCTAACTTAATGGTTAGGTTGGCCTGTTTTAGTCTGTCACATACAGTTTTCAGTAGCTTGCAGTGTGACTGGAAGTCCGGGCTGCATACCAGTATGTCATCAAGATATACAAAGACGTGGTCTCCCAAGTCTGTGAACAGTCCATCCATCATACGTTGCATTTCGGCCGGGATATTTTTTAGTCCGAAAGGGGTAACCTTGAACTGGAACTGTCCTCGGCCTTCTACGAAGAAGGCGGTCTTTGGCTTGGATTCCTCGTCTAGTCTCATCTGCCAGAACCCGTGGGAGAGGTCCAGGGCTGTGAGGAACTTAGTGTCGCGCAGATTGTCCAAGATGCGATGAATGTTGGGCAACCGGTAAGAGTCAGAGCGAGTGATCGAGTTAAGGCGACGTGGATCAAGTACGAAGCGCCCAGAGCCGTCTTTCTTGGGAACAATGAAAACATTGTTCAACCAGGGGCTCCGCGCTGGCTCTATTACGTCGAGTTTGATCATTTCATCCAGTTCTGCGATGAGTTGTTCGCGTCTTACGTGAGAAAGGGGATAAGTCTTTTGTTTAACCGGGGCGTGATCACCAGTGTCTATGATGTGGGAAACTAGGTCGGTGCGGCCTAGTCCCACCTTTTCATAAGCAATCTGGTCGAACTCTTGTTTGAGCAGATCCAGTTGTTTCAATTCTGCAAGAGAAAGGTCGGCTGTAGAGTTTAGACAGGAAGGGGTCGACAGCGGTGAAATGTACAGGGGAGGCATGTTGATAGCATATAATGATGACACCTTATCTGGGAATAGGGTCGGGGTTAGTCCGGACTTCTTCAAGAAGGGTGCCCCCAAAATAAACCCTTCTGCAAGAGACGGAGCTACAAGAAATTCAACAAAGGTTGTTTGTTTATAAAATCTGAGGGGCAGCGTGAGGGAGCCCAGGATCGCATGGGGATGGCCGTCCGCTGTGTGAATGGAAGTGTCGCCCGGCACCAGGTCATAACCCAATTCGAGGAAATTCTTGTATAATGTGCCACCCAAAACATTAACTGCAGCTCCGCTGTCTAAGAGCGAACGGAAGGCGATGTTGTTGATTTTGAAGTGTAGGTATGGACGATCGTCTCGCGCATTCGTGATGGCTGATACATGTAGGTATTTAGTATTGTAGAAGAGTTTGACCGATCTCAACCAGTCCTCCCACTCTGTCTTTTGTTGAGAATGGGACGGTCTATAATAGGGCTGGGTGGTTATTCGTTTTTTGGCAACTTTTGGAGGAGAGGTGGGGGTCTAGAAACGTCTGGGAGGTTTCTGGGGGTTGTCGGAGGGTGACCTTGTGGGTCAGTTCTCTGGTACTTTTGAAAGCGGGGAGAGGTTCGTCTTCCGAGGGGATTCGCTCGTGACCGATTAGGGCACAGTCTTGCAAAATGTCCGGTTCTTCCGCAGGAGTAGCATTTGGGACTGTACGGACGCGATTCAGGGTTAGACAAGGAGGCTGCAGCCTTGGTGCGCCGGGGCCGGCGGGGGGAGGTAGGGGCAGTCTCGTCCTTGTGGCCAAGCGACATCTGTTCGAGTGTAAGACACAGTCGCTCCAGATCCAATACTGTCGTGGGTTGTGAGCCGATGATAATAGGGAGGAACTTCTTGTCGAGTCCTCTTTTGAAAACTTGAAGGAGCTCGTCCTCTGGCAAGGGTGAGGACAATGAGTTATTTTTGTTGATGATTCGGCAAATATAATCGGCCGCAGATTCCGAGTCTTGCTGCCTAGAGGACCAAATTTCTAGCTTGATGTCGGTGGAATAGGTTTGTGATTCAAAACGGTCGAGAAAGAGCTTCTTCAATGTGTTCCAGTCGCAGTTCTTTCTAGGGTTTGTACGATAAAATAATAAGGCACGTCCTACAAGAAATTCAGGAATGATTGTGGACAATAAATTAGTATTGAACCTGCGGGAAGTAGCGATCTCCTCTAGGCGTACGAGGAATTCTCGGACGTCATTTGTTCCGTTAAACTTTGGGACAGGCCACGTGGCAAAGTTTGTGTTTATGATTCCTCCATGGTCTCGATCTCCACGTGAGGTATAACTTGACGAATTGGAGGGCGGCTCGACTGGGGATGGGGGCAATAAGGCGACAGTTCCTGGGGGAGGGGCGCTCTGGGGTCTGGAGCTCGATTCGGAACTGGATGAGAATGGGCGGGCTATTAGATCATTCTCGGCGGTGTGGGAGCTCTCGGAAACCGACGCCAGTTCGGGGGCGTTCTCAAGTGAGTGGTACGCTACAGACCTACTGGGGATGGCTACGTTGTCTGTATTAAAGGGACGGGAGGCATTAAAAGCATTGGCCTGGGAACGCAAGGAGGCCAAATTGTCGGTAGGAACGATGTTTCTGTCGCGCAATGCTTTAGCAAGGGTTTTTGCATTTGCAAGATTTATTCTCTCGATTAAATCCATGACGTCGACTATTGCGAGACAACAGAGGAAACGAGGATTTTCGTTACGACGTGGTTACAATATAGGAGGCTGTCAGAATAAAGGGGAAAAAATAAAACACAAAAGAACAAGCAGTTTCGAGTGAGGGTCCGCTCGCAGATCTCATTGAGCAGACTGTCATCAAGGGACAAGTGTACGTGTCAATTGATGAGAGTCATAGCCCCACGTTGGTAAACGTCAGTGTAATGAAATGATGTACAATTCATTGTTGTTCATAAAATTAAATCCATACCAGATCTTTTGCTTCTGCTGGATCCACTATCGTCCGGCTAGGACACACGGTAGAGCATTTCTTTGATTCTCAGGGGGAATACAGGTGGATAATTGAGAAACAGCGAGCGTGACCAGAACAAAACTGTATATTCTTTTGTGAAAGAGAGACAAATTTAATTAGGGATATAATGGTACATATGGGTTAGTGTGATATGAGTTAATGATGGTGATGTTTGATGATTAAGAATAGTCTTACTTTCTAGGGTGGCCAACTAATTAAAATAAACAGTGATCACTATTGTACATTTCTATGAGCCTTAAGTATTTAAATATTTCAAAAGTCAGTTCCAGATTAAATTTATTTTTCAGGCCGAAGGCCCAACACTGAGTAATTAAGGAATTTCTTTTTTTTTTCTTTACCAAACTTAGTTCTAAGGGTATGTCGATATCAGTAATTCTAGGGACGATTCACGAAAAGGGGGTGTGCGAAAGTCAATGATCTCAAACCTTTAGTCCGACGGTGGGGAGAAATTGCCTTATCACGTACTCAACAAGGCCTGATGTTTCCAACCGTGATGGAGGTGAAGAAGAGAAGCGGCAGGGGGCGATCTAATGTTGAAGGCGTTCCAGACTTTCTCTCATCAAGGGGAGAAGCCTAATCCGAGGTGATAACAAGGCAGTTGGCCCACTGTCAGTTGTATACATCACGTGTGGCAGACATAGGTGTTAACACTTCGTTATGTGTTCATACAACCACGCGAAGTCACTTTGAAGATTAATAAACATTATAAAACTGTCACGAAGTAAGTCTTGCGACCATTTATTCAAAAGGTATTGTTCATACGCAGCAGATTGAGATGTTAGCACTTCGTTATGTGAACATACAACTACACGAAGTCACTTTGAAAATTAATGAAATTGAAAAACAGTCACGAAGTATGGCTTGCTACCATTTATTCAAAAGGTATTGTTCATACTCAGCAGATTGAGATGTTAACACTTCGTTATGTGTTCATACAACTACGCGAAGTCACTTTGAAAATTAATGAAATTGAAAAAACAGTCACGAAGTATGGCTTGCTACCATTTATTCAAAAGGTATTGTTCATACGCAGCAGATTGAGGTGTTAACACTTCGTTATGTGAACATACAACTACACGAAGTCACTTTGAAAATTAATGAAATTGAAAAACAGTCACGAAGTATGGCTTGCTACCATTTATTCAAAAGGTCTTGTTCATACGCAGCAGATTGAGGTGTTAACACTTCGTTATGTGAACATACAACTACACGAAGTCACTTTAAAAATTAATGAAATTGAAAAACTGTCTCGAAGTATGCCTTGCGACCATTTATTCAAAAGGTACAGCTCGTACGCAACAGATTCAGATGTTAACACTCCGTTATGTGTTCATTCAACTACGCGAAGACACTTTGAAATTTAATGAACTTAAAAAAACTGTCTCCAAGTATGACTTGCGACCATTTATTTAAAAGGTACAGCTCGTACGCAACAGATTCAGATGTTAACACTCCGTTATGTGTTCATTCAACTACGCGAAGACACTTTGAAATTTAATGAACTTAAAAAACTGTCTCCAAGTATGACTTGCGACCATTTATTTAAAAGGTACAGCTCGTACGCAACAGATTCAGATGTTAACACTCCGTTATGTGTTCATTCAACTACGCGAAGACACTTTGAAATTTAATGAACTTAAAAAACTGTCTCCAAGTATGACTTGCGACCATTTATTTAAAAGGTACAGCTCGTACGCAGCCGATGGAAATTTAAACACTTCGTTATGGATTCACACACCTACGCGAGGTCACTTTGAAAATTAATGAAATTATAAAACTGTCTCCAAGTATGACTTGCGACCATTTATTTAAAAGGTACAGCTCGTACGCAGCCGATTGAGATTTAAACACTTCGTTATGGATTCACACACCTACGCGAGGCCACTTTGAAAAATTAGAAAATTAAAAACCGAACCGAAGTACGTGTTGCGATGTTGTTTTATACCCCTCCATCACGCGTAAGGCGGTATACTCAGAGATCCGACTCGGTTTTTTTTTAGATAATTAGTTTATAACAACATTCTCTGTTTAGTTACAATGCCTTACATCGATTTCAGGCATAAAACACAACGAACTGAGTGAAATACGCTAATTGATCGCGGAGGAGACAAAAGCGTGGTCTTGACCGTTAGAAATAGACGCCGACTGATGGCGGAAGTTGACGGGGGGAACGGTAGGTGGACGAGGGGGGCGGTGCGGGCCGCATGTGACACAGCTGCGTCTTCCGCGAGACCTTGAACTAGTTCAATACGTAACTACTGCCGCCAATTTTAAATTTGAAAAGATAATTATTTAAATACGTAGCGAGCGTACCGCTCGCTACAGTCGCCTAAAAAATGTCGAATGAAATGTCGTATGGTAGGGTTTTAGCTTATTCTTGAAATCATTCGTCATTAAAATCGTTCAATATTGAAATGTCACATGAACGAATAGGCAACATAGCATTTGGGATGCGTTTGAAATATTTTTTGAGCATTTATTGCATATTTTTGCCGCTTTTTTCTATGGTTGTCAAAACACAGCCTTTTTCAATGCAATTATATATGATAGATTTCTAAGCACTTAACATATTGTTCATTATGACGCTTCCTGAATTCTCGAACAATTAGTCATTAATATTATAAAAAAAATATCAGAAAACAACTAAAAAATTTAAATTTACTTTGGTAATTTGTCAAATAATCAAATAATTTGTTTTACTTTTACATGTAAGAGACAAATTATTTGCAAATAAAGAACACAAGCACACAAACCAGATAAATATAATGAAATATTGTGTACCTATATTGAAATATTCAATAGCAAACAAATACAAAACATATTAATGAAGAAATATGTGATAAGTAAAAAAGAACATTAAACAATACTTGTTTATGTAGTTCTTTACAAAATAGGAACATTTACAAAACTTATTAATGGAGATATCTATTAATATATATTAACAAAGTGTAAGAATCCAAAAATGTTTTCGTCATCCATGTATTTTTATATGTAGGTACTGTTAAATAGATAAAATAACTTTGCGAATTGCCATTGTGACTACAAAATAACGAAAATACTTGTTGACACAGACGCTTGCCGTATGTAAATATGGGTGGGTGGATGGCAGAGCGGTTAGCGCGCTGGGTTAGTAATCCAGTGGTCGCGAGTTCGAATCCTGCCTCGACCGATCTCGTTCACCTATAGGACAAGCATTTATGCTTAGTTTAGGGAACGTAGGAAGATGTATATGTACTTGTTTAACAAGGACATATTCATTTTTTTATTAAAAAAAAAAAAAAAATGTAAATGCAATATGGCGACCATTTTTGACAGATAAAATCATGCGACATTGAAAGTCGAGTGGTCCTATACTCGAATACAAAAATCTCGAATGATTTTCATTCGACTATGTCGCATGCGAGACTCGAGAATAGCATATTCTAGAAATCGTGCGAAAGTAATAATATGTCGTGTACGACATCGATAGTGCGAGATTGGAGAATAGGGTCCCTGGTCGTCTGAATCACAAAATGCCAATTCATTACCGATTAGCCTGTCAATGTTAGTATATTGACTTAAAAAATCCTAAATGAATATCCCCATTTATTCCCTGTAATATATTTAACCATTCACCTCTTATTTCCATCTACTTACCTGAATTTATATTTATTTATGTATATAATAATCACAAATCAAGGGTGTAATGATTTAAAATTTCTTTCAACTGCCCCATGAAAACAACACGTCAAAATCACCTTTTCTATACACCATACTCCAGAACAAATTACGCACAGAATAATTATGTCAACAGATGCTTAAATTATTACAATAGTCTTGACCCCCAACCTGATATATTTAACTCCACAGAGACATCGATGAAACGCCAATTACGCGCAGTTATTGGTAATATTACTGGTTAAAAATCAAACCTACTTTCCTTAAACATTCATCCCTTCCTTATCAACGCTTTCCTATATCCATTACCCTTCCCTTTCCCCCACATACACTCACCATCTTACAATGACTACCCAACATCAATAACATATAATAATTTAAATATGTGAAACATTATAATTGGCAATTTATTTTGTATTCTCATTTGCAATTCAGTATTATAAATGTATAGCTGTTAAGTTTCCAAACAAATAAAAAATAAATAAAAATATAATAAATGTGATTTCATATTGACATGAAAAACATAATATCCTATCATACCCTTATGTAATGATATCAATAATTTTGAAATTGGGTCCAATACGCTTCAAAACGTATTTCATCTTTTGGAAATTCAATATATTAACAACGCCCACAAAGATGAAAATGTCACGCACTTGGAATTATCAGTGAAATATTTAAATATGTGAAAATATTTGAATTCTATTATTGCAATGGTAATCCTTAAGCTATGTAGATCGTTATTATTAAAAAAAATGACAAACTATTAAATATAAATAAATTTGCGTAGATACTTATTTTCAGAGGCAATAAGTATGTAAAATTATCTCTTCAACACTCAATTTATATTTCAATTACAAACTACGTTTTGTTCCAACTTATATGGAGCTTTATTTTATTTTCAGTACCCAAACAATAACTGGACAGTAAAATTCTTCACAGTAAAAGTAGGTTCTAAGCGTAGATTCGAGATTGTATTCAAGAGTTAGGTCGTTGGACAGGTTATCTGCAACATCTTTAATCATAAACTTGCAAGTTCTTTTTAAACTTTACTCGAAACATATTTTGAATCGCCGCGGCACAATTAGTAAGTCGTTTAGTTTTTGTGCGAACGTCCTGGGTTCGATCCTCAGCAGAGGAGAAATTCATTTAAAATTATTTTTTATTCTTCTTCTTCTTCTTCGTTTAGTAGACCTAATTGGTCTGTTCTTCAGAAACTATGCCTCCTGGGTTGACGAAGTCCAGCTATCCTTCCATCTCTTGGGTGGTCTTCCGGGTAGGCGGCGGCCAGAAGGAATTTCGTTCACTGCTATATATGCAACTCTATCAGTGTCCATCCTGGCTACGTGGTCCCTCCAATGTCTTCTTCTGGATCTACTCCATCGAACGATGTCCTGTATTCCACATGTTTTCCTTAATAATTTCTCCCGCAAATATTGCTTTTCTGAGCTGGAAACTCTGGTTAGTTGGAAGAAATTGCCATATGGCAAAAAACTCCCCATATGCGCTGGATGTAAGGAAATGGTTATTATTATTTATTTGGTTTTCATTTTCTTTGATTATAACATTTCCGTATTTTAAATGGAGTATGTTCCTATAAATATATTTTATGGATACTTAAAACATCAAATAAACAGAAAGATCTTTGAATTGCCTTGTCAAATATTTTGAGGGTCGTTATAAAAAAAGTATCTGAAATATTTGATGCTTTCCCTTTTTTGGAATTGAAAAAAAAAAATCGTAAAAATACTACCTACCTACTTTCAATTTCTTGTTTGTATTTCAAATTGGATGGAAAGGATTTAACTATATAGTCGCTCCAAGTTTGACCTTGGATTTAATCCATTCATTTTTATATGGGTTTCGGGTTGGAGAATTTCCAAAGTTTTTTAACGAGCTGTACTTTTGTTCGTTATTATTTCAAGAGGGTCGTGCCATCTACTCTCAGACACGTATTAAATTGTTAACATTTTTGTGGTGAACATCGTACAATAGTGAGTAGTAGGTACTCAGTAGTTATTTGTATGAAAGGATATTCTACGACAAAGGAGAGTTCATTATTGAGATACTCGAAAGGGAATTTCACCACTCGAGATCCGCAATGCTGTAATGAAAATAGGTGAAAAAAGAATAAAAGGGAGAATATAAATATTTTTTTAGTATATAATAATAGTGAGTAACAAATTATGTCACCAGATATATTTTTTTAAATTTTATTTAATATCGAATATATTTTTAAATTACATATACGCAAACATTGGTTCTTTTCCCTGTCGGGAGTCAAATTGTATTTTTATTGACAATAATATCTCAATAGAGACGAAGTTGGGATAGCATAGAAGAACCAGGAACTCAGGCACCCACAGGTCCTGATTCTTCTATGATATCACAACTTCGTCTTTATTGAGATGTTACTGTCAATAAAAAAAATATGTAAAATGTTTGCAAAAATGCACAATGTTTTGATTTTTTTGCCTGCCTCACCAGGGTTAGGTATATCCCGTGATCAGAAAGATACTTTAAAAAAACAAAGAAAATAAAATAAAAGTACACGAAAAAACAGCAATTAGGTAAACAACAATTATTATTATTATTTATTACTTCTCGGGCAACTAACAGGTACTTTGTCAAATATTAATTTAACACGCACCCAATAACAAGATGCCACATTCTGGAGACTTACGATATTAATCGTCTCACAGATCCAGACTGAAAACATAATTAAAAATTGTGTCTCCACCGGGAATCGAACCCGGGACCTTTGGATCAGCAGTCAGATACCCAAACAACTAAGCCACGAAGGCCGACATTATGATTCACAGTATACAACCTATGTAGGTACGTATTATTATATCGTATAATAATAGGTATATAAACAGTTTACACCTATAATTATACAATGACATGAATCAGACAGCTGTCGACATCGATTATGTGACTAAGTATCCACATTGTATTTTTTTTAACAGTATATATTTATTACCTAAACATTTTTGCTAAATATTTTTGAGTCAATAATACCAAAATTAACTTGTAACTATATAATCCTTGTCATTTTGGTATATATTGTTCCATTATTCTATTGTAAACAAGTACATATGTACCTACTCAAAGTTAATGTATGAGTTTTAAGGCTAGCGTCTATATAGGCGAAGCGGACGGAGCGCATCAGACGTATTTGTTTGTGGCAGTGCGTCCACAGAGGCGCACCAATCGGATTACCGACACAAATGTCATTTGGATTTGTTGACAATTTTCAATAGTAAATGTAAATACAAAATGATTATTTTTTCGGCTTGCTAATCACATTCTCGGCTCTTATATGATTTTATTCGATGAAAATAAGAATGAATTTAATAATATAACGCCCCCAGCAGTAGCGAAATTGCTTATAGAAGCCGAGTCTTGGCTTGCCTACAAATATATTAGGAAATTCACAACCTTATATTTTGAAACCATTCTACAAGATTAAAAATTGAACCGTTTGAAGATACGATTCTTGACAGGGCCACAAATGTAAATATTATTTTGGCATGTGATTTTAAAATATTTTCATGGCGATTCAAATAAACAGCGATGCTAAAAAATATAAAATTTTCGACATTTCCCAATTTTCTTTCAGGGTTTACCTAGTCCGAATGTTCTAGGTACGCCCCTGGCCCATAGCCTTTTCTAGGATATACATTAATATGTTAATGCCAAATTTCATTCAATATCATTCAGCCGTTTTCGCGCGATACTGTTTACCTTCATAGGTAAAATGACTTAATATTCGATAAAGAAGAAGAAGAAGAAATTCTTTTTAATCTAGAAACCATCCCTGGTATACTCTCGACAATTCACCAAAGTTTCATAGCAATCGGATGAACGGTTTAGGAGCGCATTCAACACATGCATATATGGGTACGTAGGTACATAGGTACCTACATACAAACATTCAAATTTATAATATAGATATCATGTTTTCATCAAGGAACACAGTTTTCTCTTCATGTATTGCAAGTCAATTTTATAAATGAAAATATTGTGTAAGTACCTACCATTTATATTGTTTCACAGTAAGTAGGTATACAAATATGTATTTTCCTTTAAAATGTTCTTATATTTGAATTTAAACAACTGTGCATGCGCCGTAAATACCACAATGACATTTAAATGTGACCACAGAACACGAAATAAAAAGAATGAATATTTCCCACCTACCTACTTCGGTTATCGGAATATTTCTCATACTACGCGGATATATTTAAATTACGTTTTCCCTCTCTTCACCGTTCTATGGTACCCAAAAATGGTTTGATGTGAAATATTTTTTATTTGATTTAATTTATTTGTAACGCATATTATGTATTAATATTATTTTTCTGCAGTCCTCCTCCATATAAACTTTAAGTATGCCAAATCTCAAACTCCTCCATGCGCCCATTTATCCGGAAATTGTACTTTACGTTTTCGCTTCACGTATTAATATATAGAAGAAGATACTTTTACTATCTAACTACGTAAAAATAATACAAATATTAAAATAAAAATGATTTTTCCATAAAAATGGCGATTGAACATTAGGTACTATAGAAAATGCACATAAAAAATTACAGACACGGTTGGATTTTTGCCTCTCCTAACAACGGCGTCGGCATTACGACGATTCGATGGACGCCCTCCGTCCAATGCAGATCAGTGGGGACGCACTTGTATGAATTCATCTGATGCGCTCCGTCCGCTGCGCTATTGACGCTAGCCTTAATCCAACGCATACCCAATTTTATTTATGGCCAAAACTGCCTAAGCGACGGATTATGGTAAGCGTCCACAGATCCGCATCGGGCGGATCGGACGAATCGTATCAAACGGATTCGTTTGTGGCAGTGCGTCCACTGTATCCGCAGCAATCGGATCGCCGACGCAACTGTAATTCGGATTTGACAATGATGAAAAAAAATCGGGGAAACCTCACCATAGAAAATGCACGTACAAAAATGACTGGAGTGCGTCCACTGATTGGCACCAGGTATGAGACGTCGTCGGCATGAATATGAAATTTATTTATAAGTAAACTTTTATATATCTGAAAAGGTGGGCATTTTCTGGCAATGAAAATATTATCAACCTTCGAAGGTATCCTTGAGGCGCTTCAACAAAATTTATGTCAAATTCTCCACTTACAATGACTAAAAAATAAATAATGTTTTCATCTTGTTAGCAATAAAAGCCCCCCCGGCTAGAGCAAGAAACGATGGAGGAAATGGAAAATTCCGCTAATCTGTTTTACCGTGAAATTGATGGAAAAGATATTTAATTACGATTATTAAATTCAGATTGGGGCCATAACGGTTGGAATATAATTCACGTTGAAATAGCAAAGAAAGCAGCGCGAAGTGGACTTTCTAATACTAATACTAAGATCGGTTTCCATCTTGTGTGACAAAGAGGTGTAAATCATATAATTTCCTTAATCCTTCAAACCAGTCTTCCTCAGGTATTAGATAAGTCAAATAAATTATATAAATCATTGATAGTATGAAAATAGATGAATTTGAAGCTGAAATTGCATTAGCGTCCGTATTGCCTTTTATTATTATTATTTATTACAAAATCCAGTAGAGTACAAAAACATTGGAAATATTATAATAATATTTTACTTGTTCAAAAGGATTTTTATTTAATTGTAAACATATTCCTCCAATTATGACATTGTCAAGTCAGTCAGTTCATTATGTTGATGAAGGGTTTCAAATAAAAGAACTACTTACATTATCTACACTGGTATATTCGAATTAAAGAAAGATACAATAAAAATATCATGTTAAACTATTTGCGATGTCGTGGGTCGGAACTAATTAAGTTTTAACGCGACTCTATTCTGTTAAACGATTAACGCATGAATGATAAGAATAATTGTACGATCGATGGCGATGGGCTAAGGTTCGTCGATCTTCGTTAATTGTCGCGAATCTTCGAGAATCATCGAGGATATATACATTGCCGCTATATGTACATTAATATCATAACTCAACAGCATTTCATACATAATATAAAATGCTGTCGAGTCATTGGCGTCATACGGATGAATTTTCAATATTGTAGTATGGTGACAATAAAACAGACAAAAAAAATTAGATCTTGAATTTATAACATATAAATTGAGCATAAATGCTTGTGATATAATGAAATCGTTCATGGCAGGATTTGAACTCGTGACCACTGGATTTCTAATCTACTACTCGTTCAATGATCAGAACAACAGGGCTACTCATGAAGTTGATCAAAATAAGATTAAGATCAGCTTCAGAGTTTAGCAATCTTTGGGGTTAAGTGAATTGAATGATAATATTTATTTATATAACAATTATTGACAATTTCACACTAAACGTTGATCTTAACATTTTTTTGATTAAATGTTGAGAAAGATTAAGTTTAGATTATGATCGAGTACTGATTTATACATTTTCAAGGCAAGATAAGAACGTGTCATGAGTAGCTCCTCTGTGCTTTATACAGCATGCGTGAAAAAAAAATTTTATTTGAGTTCATTCTGTGTTCTGAATTATATAGAAAATGCACAGAAATTTTTGTTAGAAACCTTATCGAGAATACGGTGTTTTTTTCATCTTGGCTCAGAGTTTAATTAAAATATTTCCTTTTAAAGATAATTTGTTTTTAAGGCCCAAATTAGCGAACCTCGTAAACTCGTTTAGCAAACGGGAAATTTTATAATATTTTTTCATGGTGTCTTAATGATTTAAAAACAGTTATGTACCAGATGTTTCGTTTTGATTAATATTTAGATACAAGTTTAATTCGATTTAGTTTAATTTGAACTTTTAATTTTGCGTCACCACGGCTCCAAAATAACTTCAAATTAATGTCAGCTCGGTGAAAATGAAATTTTTAAGTTAATATTGAATTGTTGGCAAAGTTTGAATTATTAGAATTAAAAAGGTTATGCGAAGAGAAAAAAATAATTATTGCATTATGGTGATCAAAGAATGGAATGTTGATAAATTTTCCAAGATGGAGGCGTAATCGTTGTGGAATTATGTTTTAAAATTATTTTTTTATAAAATAATGAATAAACCTTGTTTTTTTACATTCTCTTTTCTTTTTACCATTACTATTTTCTTGAACTACCGTTATCTTCCTCAGGTTAGTTAAAACATTGAAGAAACATTGACATTAAAATAGAAATTTAGATCGTATCTCTATATAAATGACAATAAATGATTGATTAAGGTGTGGCGGTACCACATATTTTCTTCTCGGACAACACCAGCGGTCATGGCAACATTCCACGATGCACGAATGTTCAAACGTAAGCTGAAAAAACATTACTTGTCTAAAAAATATTGTAATCTGAAAAAGAGTCTCTTCATTTACGAAGTAATAAGTTAGATAAAATTTAGGATATTGTAATAGTTGTAAATCCCACATTATAATTCATTTTACTTTGGAGTCAGATAAATCAAATCGTATATTAAAATTACAATACTTCCTTTTTCACCACCTCTTTCTCCGTACAAGCAGCTCGTCTTTTGAATCACATCCCATCGCAACTTCGAGATTCATTAACACTTCCCGCTTTCAAAAGAAATCTGAGGAATCATTTCCTTACACATAACACCTAAATTTGTCTCCTTATCCTATCCTTGTCCCCCCCCTCTCCTGTCCCCTCCGTTTCTTTATTGTTTTTGCTTATATGTTTTTTTCATTTTATATGTTTTTTAGCCGCGTATCGATTATGCGCTCTTGCCGCGCGCGCCGTGAATTACCGCGCCGGCTGTGCTCTCCGCGGAGCGCGCTCAAAATTTTGAAGGTATCTCAACTGTGCGCTCCTGGCGCGCGCGGCAGCTGTTCCAGTATTTGCTCGTTCCTCCATTTTTCTCTTCTGTAAAATGATAAAAGCACGGTTTTTTTTTCTTTAATTCCTCCACAGGCATTTGTATTTCACTGCTTATTTCCCTCCATGCGTCCGTTCTAAGTGCTTTATTATGGTATGAACGACTTTTGGTATTCCATAATAGATCTTTGGTACCATATAATTGTATTAGTTTACGGCAACTTTGACTGTCCATCTTGGAACGCAACGAACACTAAAGTAAGAAACGTCCGTCTCAACTGGTGCGCGCTCCAAAACTGGGCTTCCTTTGATACGCGGCAAAAAACCGACAGTAGATGGAACGCCCCGTTCCACGTTCGCGCGTTCCAACGAACACATGTTCGCGCGTTCGAAGTCGGTATCGACTTAGCGCGGCTGGAACGCGCGTCAATGTTCGACCTCTTGGAGCGCATAATCGATACCCGGCTTTATTTTCTTTATAGCTTTTACTTGTATTATATAAAAAATTTGGTACATACATACATACATACATACCATCACGCCATGTCCCTTGCGGGGTAGGCAGAGAGAACCGAACGCCACATTTTTCTATCCTGGCACGCATCCCTCGCCTCGTTCACATTCATGCATCGTCTCATACATGTTCGTCTATTGCTCACACTTCTAACATTTGATACATACCATAAATGTAATAGTTTTTCACCAAATGAATATGGTTGGTTGGAAGATATTGCCATTTGGCAATAAGCCCGCCATTGTGCACTTGTGCTCAGAAAGTTTAAAAATAAATAAAAATAAATAAATTAAATATAGAATTAACGTATTGGTTATATCGAGTTTTATAAATTTACTTTTCAAATATAGTTTGATTAAAATAACAACACTGAAAAGTTTTAAAAGGGTAAGTTGGTTGGCAAAACAGTTAAAGTATGGGCAGGTTGTGTAACACGGATAGACAGAATTAGTAACGAGTATGTCAGAGGGTCATTCAAAGTGGCACCGAAAACTGAAAAGCTGAAAGAAAGCAGGACGAGATGGTATGGTCATGTGATGCGCAGATTAAAGATTATTCGGTTAAAAAAGCGCTCAACATCTCAGCTAGACCTAGTAGAGGCAGGCCCACAGCAACATCGTGGTCCAGTATTGAGAAAGAGCTGGCGGCTCAGTGTTCCAGTTGTGATAACCCAGGACAGAAGATCCTGGCGCATATGTACAAGGATATAGAGGGGCAAGAAAAAAGATAATAGTTAAACTATATTGAATAAATATTACATTAAAAATACCAAAAATGTTTAAAGGGTGAGGAGAATATTCTTTTTGCATCTGATTCAAAATCCGTAAAGCGCAATAATCAATTTAAATATAAAAATAAATCATATTGTAGAAATATATTGACAATTCCTGTTTCAACAGCTCTATATCATGTAACTCAGCATGCATTAAATTATCAACTAAAAATAATATCAAATACCTAGGCATTATTATTGAAAGCAGTATGAAATGTAAATTACATATTACTACTACTGTTGAACGCCTTAAAAGCTAATTTTTATTTTTCTGAGACTTAGAAATGTACTTACTTCAAACTAACTTGCTTAAAACAATATATTTTTCACTATTTAAATCCATCTTACAATATGGCATTATATGTTGGGGGAGCTTTTTAAACCACTTAAGAAGTTTTTCAAAGAATCATTATTAAAATTTTATTAAAAAAGAAATTTAATTATCCAACTATTAATGTTTTTCAAGAATTTAAAGTTTCAACTGTTGAAAATATCTATAAAAAAATTTCATTGTTCCAAATTCATAAAGATAATCTTACAAATTCAAACCAATTGTCATTTTCTATAAGCAGACATTTCTATTAGTATAAAGGTACTAAGTGGTTCAATGAACTCCCTTTTTTATATACAATATATTTAAAAATAAAATCAAATTGTACTGATTTCTTTTTTTGTTAATTTCATTCTTGTTTTTGTATATTTTTTTATTTGTTTTGAAAATTTTGTTTAATCTTTTTACACAATCTTTATATGTAAATTATTGATTTGTTTTTATATAAATGTTAACCTTAGTGATAAAAAATAGTGATTAAATGTTTTATCTATTATTTAGTAGATGTGCAATGTTTGGTGAATGTACCAATACAAAATAGATACTCCCCTCTTTTAACACAAGATTTTAAAAACTAAAAAAAACTAAAAACTAAAATCCTGAAACTAAAATCCTTTTAAAAACTAAAATCCTGAGCCCATCCAACATAAATTTGAAAATTAATAACAACACAGTTGAAGCCGTTGAAGACTACATATACCTGGGGCACAAAATAAAACTGGGAAAGGAAAATCAATTAGCAGAGATACCCAGACGAATTGGACTAGGTTGGGCGGCCTTCGGTAAACTCGATCACATCCTGAAAAACAAATACATTCCGATGAATTTGAAAAGAAATGTCTTTGAAACATGTATCCTCCCAGTGCTAACATATGGATTGGAAACAATGACACTAACTGCCAACACAATATACAAACTGAAATGTACGCAACGAGCTATGGAACGGCAAATGTTAGGAGTGAGCCTCCGGGTTAAAATGAGAAATGAAGAAATAAGACGCCAAACAAAAATCGTTGACATAGCAGACCGTGTTGCAAAGTTGAAATGGCAGTGGGCAGGGCATGTTGCAAGACAGGGTATCGAGAGGTGGACACCCAGAATACTAAAATGGAGACCGTGGGAAAATAAAAGACCGGTAGGGCGACCACAAAAAAGATGGGTGGACGATATCATTCCGGTTGCGGGAAGAGGTTGGCTGGGGAAAGCACAGGACCGAGAGAGATGGAGTTCATTGGAGGAGGCCTACATCCAGCAGTGGAGAGATGGCTGACGAAGAAGAAGAAGAAGATTATGAAACATATCATGGAACTTGTACACATTGTTAATTCTTGAATTAATGAAGATTAAAATGAATTTCAATGTTGGAAAATATAAATATATTTTACATTGTTCTATTTATCCTGTATTTTTTTGTAAATGCCCTATTAAGGGCGTATATATAATAAATAAATAAATAAATAAATAAATAAATTATAGTTTCTTAAGCTATAATAGAGTCGAAAAAGTATAAAAATCATCTTTCTAGACTGATCGACGTTTTTGATGGTTTAACCATGCTAAAATAAGTGAATATAAATGGTGATTTAGTGTTTGAACCACGTAGTTGAAAATTATATTTCCCACCGAGAATCGAACTTGGATTACCTTAATGATGGGCCATAAATCAGCTGTTAGATTACGGAGTCAAACCTTATGAATTTCTAGTGTAAATTTAGTTATATTGACATCATAATTCATACCACGTATCTACGTTTTCAATATAGGTATATATTGGTTTAGTCACGTTTTCTTAGACAGGTATGATCAACATTTACAAGATTTATAAAGAATCTGAGGAAAAGTTCCAAAACTCAATACACTAATCTATTTATGAAGTTAGTGCCTAGTCCTAACCAGAATAATATAAGAATTTATTTTAGTCTCAATATTTCTTTTTTAAATTATGCTTTAAGGCTAGCGTCCATACAGGCGTAGCGGACGGATTGGACGGAGCGCATCAGACGGATTTGTTTGTGGCAGTGCGTCCACAGAGGCGCACCAATCGGATTGCCGACACAACTGTCATTTTGATTAATAATAATAATAATAATATTCATTTATTTTCCATAACAAGATACATACAGGAACTAAGGTTTTTTGAACATGCAATTTATGATTTATTGTGTATAAAATAAAATAAAAGTAATATAAAATAAAATAGTTGTTGGGAAGTACCATGTTTTTTTTAGTTCCTCCAATAAATCTTTGTCTATCTAACTAGGAGTAATTCCAATTATTACCAAAATTCAATTATTCCAATTATTCCAATTATTAATTTGTTACCAATTTTCCATTGAAAATGCATATACAAAAGTGTTTTTTTTTGGCTTAGTAATCGCATGCTCGGATCGTAAATGATTTTATTCAATGAAAATAATAAGAATGAATACAATAAATACATAGCCTTTACTGGGATATACAATATATCTTAATGCCAAATTTCATCAAAAATCTTTCAGCCGTTTTCGCGTGATTGAGTAACAAACATTTAAACATACAAACATTCGAATTTATAATATTATTGATATACTTCCACTATCAAGTAGGTAAAAATGTTGAAAATCTGACCGAAGGAACGGATACTTCCGAAACCGGTTGCAATTTCGGTAACGTGGTTTATACAATGTAATAAAGGATAGTTTAAAAAAAAAACAATTTTCCATAAAAAAGGTAACATCACCATATAAAAAGGTAACATCACCATATAAAAAGGTAACATCACCATATAAAAAGGTAACATCACCATATAAAAAGGTAACATCACCATATAAAAAGGTAACATCACCATATAAAAAGGTAACATCACCATATAAAAAGGTAACATCACCATATAAAAAGGTAACATCACCATATAAAAAGGTAACATCACCATATAAAAAGGTAACATCACCATATAAAAAGGTAACATCACCATATAAAAAGGTAACATCACCATATAAAAAGGTAACATCACCATATAAAAAGGTAACATCACCATATAAAAAGGTAACATCACCATATAAAAAGGTAACATCACCATATAAAAATGCACATAAAAATATGACAGATCCGATCGGATTATTGCCTCCTAGCAACGGCGTCGGCATTTCGACAATCCGATGTGCGCGCTCCGTCCGATGCCGATCAGTGGACGCACTTGTATGAATTCCTGTACAAAGAACTCTAAAATCTGTCTGATGTGCTCCATCCGATGCGCCTGTATCGACGCCAGCCTTCAAAGTGAGTTCTATGGACTTTAAACAAAAGATTCTGATATTGAGATCAATCAAGTTTATTCAACAAGGCCTAAAATCAAGCATCGGCTCATTTTAATAACACATACACAGAAGTGTTCTCTTCTTATTATATGTTTCAATCCTAATAAAAGTATTGTAGAAGACTTTTTAATCCTTTTCATATCGTCACATAGATCCTAAAGGTATGTATTTGAAATCATCAAGTGGTATTTAGCTAAGGAATGTGTTTGTGTGTAAAATATATTTGTGTTCCTTTTATGTCAATATTAGCCGCACATGGGGCCACTTGTGGCGGCTACCACGAAAATAGTGGGCGCCATGAGTTGTGGACGAAATACATTTTAGATTTTCATACATTTTAGTCTACTGAACCACCAGCTATCGCCACTAGTAATCCAGTGGGCGGCCGCTCTTAATTGTAGTTGTGATGTTAATTTTCTGAAATCCTCTCCGAAGCACAAGGTTTGGTTATTTTTAAGGAAAATTTTGTAATCATTTATATTTTCTATTTTAATGTCATATATTTTATATAAAATAATAATTTGTTATTTTAATTTTATTTTATTTTACAAAGGACAGCATACAGTACATGCATACAATTCTTCTTCTTCTTCTTCGATGGCGCTACAGCCCAAGTCGAGCCTTGGCCTCCTTCAACTTTTGCCTCCAACCCCGTCTGTCCTCAGCTGCCGTCCTCCAGTTTGTAACACTTAAGAGCTGTACTGCATCCCTCCTCACCTCGTCCTCCCATCGCAACCTGGGTCTTCCTATTTTCCTTCTTCCTCCTGGATGACCAGTCATAATTCTTTTAGGAATTCGCATATTTAGCATTCTCTGGATATGTCCAGCCCATCTCAATCTAAACATCAATTTCAACATGTATACAATTATAAAAAAGACAATTATTAAAATACAAACAAGACATGTACCTCTAATGTGTCCTAATATCAAAAGAAGACAATAAAAATCATGGACATGTTTATCAAGGACTACCACAAAGTAACTGTTAAATCTTATTAAAGATTACACCAAGATACATAATGTTTCCTTATGAATTAATATAAACGAGAGATCGCCGTTGGTTGTCTATCTCTGATATCGGTATCGGGAGCGTCAAATTTTAACCATAGCGAGCAATGAATCTCCCGACTATCGTTCCGAATGAAGTACCAGTGATGGATAGGAATTGAGAAAGTCTGGAAGGTTTCCTAATCAAATATTTCCAACATTCTCTGTACATAAACAGAAACGATAAATGATCCTGAAGTGGCTACTGATATAATATATAATTTTATTAAGTTACCAATAAGAGAACCTGAACTACATAATTTGTGTTATTCACTATAACATCTAATTGGTACAGAGGAAAATTTCTGCAATTTGTTGTTAAACACTCTTCCATAAGCTTGTAATTCTTCTTCTTCTCGATGAAAGGTCATGACAGTCGGCCTTCGTGGCTCAGTTGGTTGGGTATCCGACCGCTGATCCAAAGGACCCGGGTTCGATTCCCGGTGAAGACACAGTTTTTAATTGTGTTTTCAGTCTGCATCTGTGAGACGGTTAATATAGTCTCCAGAATGTGGCAACTTGTTATTGGGTGCGAGTTAAATTAATATTTGACATAGTATCTGTTAGTTGCCCGAGCAGTTATAAATAAATGACAGGTTCCTCTAGAAGCATGACAACCACTTTGGGAGAAACCCTCCCTGTTTTGGGCAGTGCGACACAGCTCCTCCACGGCTACAATATCTGTCATTCACAAATGTTCGAAGTCAGGAAAGCCACCTTCTTTCAATTCCGTTTCGGCCCATAATTTTCCTTTTCATGACAGGCTAAAATCATAGAATAATTAGTTTTATTATTCTATGGCTGATATATATTTCTTATTATTAATAAAGAAACTCAAAAATCACGTTAATCACTATCCTCGGATTCCGACAAACAGCCCAATATTGGAAAAAAATATAAGTATTTAATGGTTTATTTTGGTGTTCTTGTGACATAAGATAATTTCAGATAGTATTTTGGAGAGGCGCATCCTTGAAGTTCTTAAGTTTTAAATTTAGGTGACATTTTGTTAAAATTTACCATTCGACATTTAAAAAAAATAATGACTTTCACTCTCTTGTGTAACACATTATGTTAATTATTTTTCGAATACCTATATATTTTTTAATTGCATATACGCAAAAATTGTTTTTTTTTCATTGGATGTTATTGTCAATAAAAATATTAATTATTTTTGTTTTCGAAATATGTATAGCCTAAACATTGAAGGAAAAGGATTTAAGATAAAGAACACTTATATAAGTATAAATATTTTTTATAAATATAAATTCATTTTCGGCAATTTCATATATTCAACATAACAAAAAAATTCGTAGGTTCACAGAACCCTTCGTTTTCATTCCAAACTACGTATTGTGTCTTATTTATCGAATATTTTTTTGCTCTTATTAATTTTCATGCAGTGTCGTTGTTTATCAATTTGCTGAAAATTAATGGGATACGGATGGAAATAAATACAACAATAAACAAAAAAGAAATATTCTTCTAGACATTACGTTTCTCTAAATTAACGATGTACTGAAGGTATAATAAGTTTTGTTATTTATTTTGCAAAAACTAAAAGAAACATATTTCATGTTTTTTTAATTATATTTAACTAGAATAATGTAGTTATTGCTCTGTTACACGAATATAAAAATTATTTATTACCCAAATTAAGTGACTGCGTATTTATTAACTTTCATCGATTAAAAAAAAACTCACGTAAAGTACCTCGAAATAGTTTGAGCTGATGTTAATAAATCCGACGTATAAAACTAAGTTTATTGTACACCTCCGTTAAGTTTGATGATTTTACAATAATATACTACATTTTTTTGCTTTTCAGTATTAGTTTAGAAAGTTAGTGTAATTTAGCTACATATACCTATATTTCGTCTAGACGTAATAGTGTTTGGTGAAATACACAAACGATATATAAATTCTAAAGATAAAAATTAAACTTAATAAAAACTGGTAAGTTTATCACGAACTATTGGGCAACCATGGAGCTTCATTCGTTTTTGATTTATCATTCCAGGGGATTTAGTTTTTTTTTCATTTTTGTCCTGAAATTGTGAAAAAAAGAAATGGGATTCTCAATAAATTACTAGGTCCAGTACATCATTAATAATTAATTTGAAAAATACATTTATTTATTTATTTTTTTACACTGGCAAGTTTATTGTCAAACCGCAAATCCTTCCTACCAACCGGAGTTAATATATGATAAAATGTCTACATAGTGCGCTTTTTCGCAAGAGTAAAATGGACTCAAATCCTAATAGCTGGTGTCCCCTACGTAGACATGTTAAAAAAATATATGTCACTGAGTTTGTGAAAAAAATACTATAAAGAAAACATAAAAAGTAAATAAAAATAAACATAAAAATGATTATAATAAAAGTTCATAGCAACGATATGAAAACGAGGAGAAGAAGAATTCTAGGGGGCAATTGATAAGAAATTGGGGGCATATCTCAAGATATTTTAGAACTCCATAAGATTATTATATCCGTGATATAGGTTATCATGAGGGTTTTTGAACTCCAGAAGATTATTGTATCCGTGATATGGGTTATCATGAGGGGTTTTGAACTCCATAAGGTTATTATATCCGTGATATTATCATGAGGGTTTTGATTCCACCGTTTGACATAACTTGCCCCCACAGTATTATCAGATAGATATATTTGCTTCACGCCTTATTTGAATATGTTTAATGAGATAGTCGACGTTATTTTGATTTATCTAAAAAATACATATTTTTCATATAGGTATAGTATTAGTAATTAGATAATATATTTACATATTTTTCTCTTTACAGAACAGATATCATGTTTTTGTCATAAATTGTCTCACTAGGTAAATCCTGTTCTATATGTGAGACAGAATATATGTAGATGTCTTTGCTAATTTCCTTTTTTGATTGGTATAAATGTGAATTTCAGGTGATTAATTTCGTTTTTATATTATAGTCTCAGCTCTTTTTGCTTTTCTGCCAAATTTTGATGTCTCGTTTGAATGTTTTCAAGTACATGTTATATTTTTATTGATGGAAGTTCGTTAAATAATTTGACTCGAAAATACAGGAAATTTCATTGTCCGAAAGTTGGATTATAGCCTGTTCGGTCTGTCTAGATAGTCTAGATGTTTGTGTATAAAGAGTCGAGTTTGTCTATGTTATTGTGTATGTACAAGCATACTTTGCATATAATTGTAATACATAAAGTACATTAAATAATTTATCGGATGGAGTACGGATTGGAACTTTATAGATTATTTTAATGACAAATATTTGTAATTTTGTCAGTGGCTTAAGCAGATAAATTAAACCGTAGTGTTTTTTTACTGACGATAGTGGGATTTTTGACTTACAATAAAATCTGTTGAGTTACAGAATGTTCATCCATAACGTAACCAATAACCATGGTTTTTAAATTGATTTAATTAATAGAAGCATGTTGTCTTTTAATAATATGTCGATCATCGTGGCATAAAAGAAGCTGTCGTTTCGAAACCGATCCTACTTCAACTAATTTATTTGTTGTTTAAACAACATTAATTGTTTATTTATTTATTTAATATACAGAGACACCAACAGAATACTGAACAACACCAACAAAGAAATCATGATACAAAAACATAAGAATCTCCAGTGCCTCCAATAACAGGTATTTCCCGCATGGCTATTGTGCATAGTTTGGCAGGTACAATCAACGTCTCCTGAGAATTCAAATTATAACAAAAAAGGCATTACTTTGCACAGTTAAATAGAAAGTTTCAAATATACATACACATATGTAGGAGAACAAAAAGAAAACAAAAATTGAACTAAAAAGGTAAAACAAAAAAAAGAAGAAGGAAGAATTGTACTGAAACAATAAAAAATAGATTTTGGCCCATCATATTTTAAGGAATAAAAATAAACAATTTATCAAAGATCAATTTCTACAAAATATGAACGTTAGTGTCATTAGGGTCCTATAATAATATATTAAATTGTCACAACGATTCAGACGCGAATATATGTTTATATATATAGGTATATGTTTTTAATTGTTATTAAAAACATATATGTATATTGAAAATCGTATTCTCTCAGCCCTGCGTGTCCCTTAAATAAATATTACTTAAATAAGAGTTAAACATGGACTGATTAAGTTATAATATCTGCGGTTTCGTTGCCGCTTTAGGGAAGTCCATAAATCCCTGTTCTGTCGTTTTGTTACTTTGGAAATAATGATAAATTCGCAATTTCTTTCATCTGTGCTGAAACCACCACCACTAATATCCCTCGCTTATAATTTCAAATTAACACGGAGATACCATCCTACCTACCTACACGTGTTGATGAGGGTTTGCATAATGAATGTTGGGGTCCAAACGAAGGCCCCAGTGAGAAGATTACAAGTATTACATGTTTATAATAAAGTGAAATACATTAATTAGTTTTATAAGTTATTTAATTTATATTAGGGATATTCACGCTTGAATAAAACATGAAATAAATATATCACGAAGGAAATCACAAATTATCCACTGATCAGAAAAAAAGAGTACCAGGTAGGTATAGTGATATTATTAGGTATAATGATAATAAACACTTCCGTTCACCCTGCGCAATTGGCGAGTTTATTGCCGTATGGCAATTTCTTCCAACTTACCAGAGTGTCCAGCCCAGAGAAGCAATATTTGCGTGAGAAATGAATTTAAATACATTTCTCCTTTGCTGGGAATCGAACCCAGGACGCCCGCACGGAAATCGAACGGCTTACCAACTGTGGTGCCACAGCGGTCGGCTAAGGTATACATTATTTAATACGGAGAAAAATGAAGAAATTATAGGAATTAGAAATTAGTCATTTGCTATGAATGTGATAGGGTTTTGCGTATCCGTTGAAATAAAAATATCAATTCATGTTCATTTTGATAATATATTGAGTAAAACGAACTTGAATATATAACATGAATCGGTCCTTTAATAGGACGATTGTTTCGCCTTGTAGTGGCTTTTTAATTGATAAAATAAAAACTCCATATACCTGACTTTCAGTATGGGTACCTATATGGAGTTTTTTTTAAATATAAATAAAGTTATTTGTTAAGAAAAGCATTGTAAATAATATGTAGATACTAGTTATACACCATTAAAACGACGGTATTGAATGTTGCCAATGACCTTATTCACGTTATGTTTACCCGGTTAAAAGAACTTATTTCGTATATTTTACGTTGTTATGTTATTTAATGCCTTGTAGTTTATTTTCTAACCGTAAAAATAATTAAATAAATAAGCGTTCCTGATATTTGAACTGAATTCATTAGATCGCATATCTGGCATTATTAAATTCAAAGAAACACATTTCTTAGTCTATGCTCTCCTGATATTTGAATTACGTATATTCTACCTATCTTTTAGTAGTAGAACACGGACAAACAAACACACAGACATAGGAAATTATATTACTTGATTTAAGTACCCACGCCACAAAATGATCTGATATCATCAGATATCTTTGCGTAGTAAATTCATTTTTCAATTTCCAAACGTCGCGAGACGTATCAATAAATTTCAGAAGAAAAAAATGTACGACTATCCAGTGAATTGATTTGGTCCTGGTACCGGGAGGTTTACTTCTGATTCTACTAATAAACAAAGGAGGCAGCCTCCCATCAGATTAGAGACAGCCCATAAAATAGAGATTACCAGAATTTTACGATGAACGAATAAAATCACCCAGTAAATTCTTTTAAGTGGTTCGTTTTTTCTTCACAAGCATAGCGTTCATGATTTATGCGCATAAAATTTTGTTTAACACACTTTACATAGTAATCGTTTCGCTAAAGATTTTGGTATGAAAAAGTATCAAAAGATTTTTCTTGAGTGTTTTTAATGAAATGCTGATAAATAGATTGAAAATAAGTAAATGAATAAAAAATATATTATATTTTCAGTTAACATCAACCATATTACGTACAAATTATATTGAAATTTTGTCATTTAATGTAACCGTCGAAGCAAAAGCGAACTTTATTGGTATTTTTTTATGTAATTTTCATACGAGGGTAGAGACAACCATTTATTAGGAAATTTTACACTTGATTTATTTCGTTCTTTTTGCGAGCTAATTATTTATGCATAAAATTTACGAACAAAATTTAACGTTAAATGAAATATTTTTTGACGCTTTTTTTGTGTATTGCATCATGTGTCAGTAGTGAGCTTATAACCAAATATAATTTTTTTCCGTTATACCAGTACCTACTTATTTTCTAGGGTATTACTAGTATTGCTGGGAATTGAACCCGTGACCTCGACATAAAATCCAGAGGAGAAAAATAATATATCTTATATAGTTTATCAAATAAATATCTATATAATTTCTTTTTTATCCTTACATATATAATTAATTATTCTATACGTGTGTATGTATGTCACTGAACTCCTCCTAATTGACTGGACCGATTTTGATGATATTTTTCGTGAGTGTTTGAGTGGGTCTTTGGATGATTTAAATTAACAAATCAAATAAAAAAGCAGTGGAAATAATAAAAATAATGATAAAAAATGTACGCCTGTTATTATGCAAACAATATAGCTTTTGAGATTTTTATTTTATTCATTTTATTTTATTTTGTAATGTTACTCGGGCAACATAATGGTACTATGTCAAATATTTAATTTGAAATGCACCCAATAACAAGTTGCTACATTCTGGAGCTTGGGATATACATCGTCTCACAGACCCAGACTGAAAACACTATTCAAAACTGTGTCTACCGGGAGTCGAATCCTGGACCTTTCACTTAGAATTAAGGAATCTAACCAACTCAGCCACAATAAAAGGCACAATAAAATGCAAACAGGAGTTTCATTAATATCTTGATATTTAATTATTCTCTACGAGTGTGTCACTGAAGTCTTAAACGGTTGGACGATTGTGATGAAATCATCATTTTATAGTGTTCCGTAAGAGCCGAGTAATCGGAAATACAACAGGGAACATTACATTGTTACATTTTTCACCACCCATTAGGAATGATTCCTTTTTTTAGGTAAGGCGAGACTGATGTAAGGGTATGCACGGATGTGTCGTGCTTCCCTTTATAAGGGAAGGGACACCCGCACACCTATCTCTAGTTATCCCCCATTGTGGGGTATTTCGTGATGGTGTGTGGTTATTTTTTTTGCTGAACCAGCATATAGCAGGCAAACCAATGTTCGGGCAGGATTACGTCTGTCGGGTCCGCTAGTATTATATATACATAATTTTGAAATGGTGTCAACGTGGGATGCTTCACAAATTGTAAACAATACTCGTATGTACGTGTAAAGTTTCATTTAATTGGTGAGCTAAATAATAAATTTATCAATCATAATATAACATTCTCGCTTATTCATTTATAATACCCGTTTGATCCATTCAGGCGGCAATAATTGGTGATTACTAGAAATAATGTAACACATACCTATGTACATACGCTGAGATCACAACGATCATGACTAAACCCTTCATAGAAATATTAAGTACAATAGAATATATTCCAGTATTGTTGGGAAATTGATAATGATTGATGAGTGGAATTAAAACGTTTATATTCATCTCTATACGATTTTTACACCTCTATAGAAAATTTTCGATACGTTATAAGTAGTTACAAATTGTAAGAATAAAATAAATAAATTAATTAATAATAGAACATTTTAACTAAGGTACAATGTAAAAAAAACGAGAATCAGTTGGCATGATCATATACCTAAATGAGAATTTCAAAGATGGGAATTTACGAAGTCAGAATAATAGGAGAGCATGAATGACACGAAGCATGGATGTTAATGAGGCAAATATGTTTGTCGATATAGAAATAACTGAAGTTCTGTACTCTCTGCCTACCCTAAATAAGGAAACAGCGTTTTGGTAAGTATGTATAAATGCAAAACAAAACGAAAATCATCACATTAATAAAAATTGAGAAAAATGTGTAAGATTTTGGAAACGATTCGAAGACAACATTCATTTTTAGAAATAATTAAGTTCAATAATTATTATAAAATATTGAACGGTGGATTCAAAATACAATAAAAAAAACACGGTGAACTCAAAAAAGATGACCGATGATGTAATCAGGACGACGGGGAGAAAATGAATGCAGATGGCATCAAGCAAACAAAGGAAGAAGGAAATGAAGAGGCCTATTTCCAGCAGTGGATGGTAGAAGGCTGATAATGAAGAAGAAACAGGATTATAAAATCAAATAAACATAATAAATTTTTGAAATTAATGGTTAAGAAAAATATCGTTCATAGAATTCTACACTTGAAATAAATATTCCAATAGCTACATCCTTTTTACAACTTTTTCTTTAACTCCACTTCTTGTCTGTAGTGGATTCTTGTAATCGATTTTTAACTATTTTCCCGACCACTTAGAGCAATGAAGCATTCAGAATTTGTGTATGACTGACAAATTCATTTGATAAACATGAATAATTTTGTATTTCTATGTATTTTGAAAGTTATGCGTTTCCTGTTGAGCGTTAATTGTTTTTTATTATGTTTAATTCAACAAAAATAAACATTTTAAAATATTTTTCTACGTAAAAAACATAGAATAATTATTCTATGGAAAAATTTAATGTAATTTTTTTTTGTACTGTCTCTCGGGCAACTAACATAAAATTTAGATGGGTCCATGGCAGAGCGGCTACCGCGCTGGGCTAGTAATCCAGTGGTCGCGAAATCGAATCCTGCCTCGATCGATTTCGTTCAGCTATAACACAAGCATTTATGCTTAATTTATTCGTAATTATAACAAATATTAATTTAATACGCACCCAATAACAAGTTGTCACACTCTGGAGACTTGTGATATTTATCTCAAAGATCCAGATAGAAAAGACTACTGAAATTTGTGTCTCCACCGGAAGCTTTGGCTCAACAGCGAGATTTCTAACCAACTGAGCCACGAAGACCGACAATTTATGATTAAATTGATTTAATTTGTCAAATAATATTATGTGACATTGTATATTAAGACGGAAAAAACCACAATGAAGCTCCCGTAGGTATTTGCATTAATATAAATTCACAAAGCTTTTGTGAATTCGTAATAATAATTAAACTCGTACTTACACTACACACACAAACCAAAATGTATTTGACACATGTAACTGACATTAGATTTAGATAATTGATGTATCATATGTATTAATCCATGTAATAAACTATCTAATGTTGTATGTGTTAATTAAAAAATAAAATAAAATAAAATAAAAAACTCGTGGGTTGTGGCCAACGCTATACATCTCACTACCAAGTCACTTCACAAAGTTTTTATTTTCATCATTTTCAGTAAATGAGTTTGTTAAATTATTTATGTGTCACTTTGAAATTAATATTTGATAGTTTGAGGCAAATTGAGAAGCACTGATCAGATCACTGATCTTACAATGGGGTCTATGTGAGCATTAGATATACAAATTTGCAAAATTTGAAAAAAAAAATCGAATGTTATTTTACGAATGAATATTTTAGTCTATAATCGATAAAGTAGAATAAATACGATGTACATCGCATCTATTACACACACAGATACATACATGGTGATGAAATTTTTAGAATAGAATCTCAGCATTATACTTGTTGATAATCTGCACTAAAAATACATTTAAAATTGCGAATTCATAACTCCTCATTATATCCCCTTAGGGTAGTGAGGAGTAAAAATATAACACATAGAAAAAAATCAAGCACATGAATTTGTAATTCCCAGTAGGGTAAATGTGAAAATAAATAATGTTAATGAAAAATACAAGCCCTGTCAATTTCTTGAGTTTCAAATCTCATCTGTGCTCAAATTTCTTCTTCAATTATATTGAAAAAACATAACGCAAATAAGTAATGATGGCAGTTTATTTATTTCCTTATTTTCTAAGAAGAAAAAAATAAATATTATTGAACCATTTTCAGCTGGCAGAGCTAATTAGTTGTTCACTTGGATGAATTGAGTCTCTTTGTATTCAATAATATTATTTTCTTCGAGATAAATTATTATTCTTTATTTTTGTAAGATATGGAAAGTTGCCATGCAGAAATAATAGGGTTTGATTTTGAGACAAAGTACACAAGTGTGACCTTTTTATCGACAGGAAGAAGAAAATACGTTTTTTCTATAGAGCATAATATATAGATTTTTGAAAACATAACAATATCAACAAAATATGATTTTGTTTAAAAATAATAAACTGTCGGCCTTTGCACAGTTTGTTAGATATCTGGCTGCTGAGCCAAAATTTCCGGGTTCGATTCCCGGAGGAGACACAGTTTTAATTGTGTTTTCAGTCTGAATCTGTGTGTCTCAAACAATCAAATATTTCAATGTGACACGTGAATAATATAACAAAGTCTTTCATAAAAACTTTGTGAAGTGAATTGGTAGTGAGTTGCATAGCGTTGGTCACAATCCGCTCGTTTTATTATTATCACGAAGTCACAAAAGCTTTGTGATTTTATATTACATAATGCAAATACCTAATCGAGCCTCAATGTGGATTTGTTCAGTCTTTAATAACAATGTCAAATGTTATTATTTGACAAAATGTAATCAATTTAATCATAATTTTTCGGCCTTCGTAGCTCCGTTGGTTAGATATCTTGCTGCAGAGCCAAAGGTTCCTGATTCGATTCCCGATGGAGACACAGTTTTGATTGTGTTTTGACATTTTGATGTTTTGTTCATATTTTGTTTGCGAATAAAGGCGTATAAAAATGCCGTTTATTAATATGCCAGTCTTAGACATTAGGATTAGGTAACGAATACCAGTGAACAATCGAGTGATTTTTTTATTGAGAGTCAATTAATAATGTTATTTACTCTCGAGTGTCCAGTATTTCACACATTAGAAAATATTTCTTTCGCAATAGTTCTGAATGGAAAAAAAAAAATGTTTATTTATGTATATTTACTAAACCTGAAGTATTAATGCAACTGTCACCGCAAATTTTAATAGATATTTTTATTTTTTAGTAGTAGGTAATGATTTAATATCAAATTGAAAAATGGGTACGCTCGCTGGTCATGTGAATGGGAATCACGTGAGCGTATTACAAATGATGAAATAGTTAAAAATTTATCCAGGCCGTCAGAAAGCTATTTCATACTGCCTGAAATAGAAAAGCTTTAGTCCTGTTGATGGCCAACATGGAGGTACCTGACACGGCACAGGACTTCTTCGTGTGAAGAAAACAGTTTAAAATGTTCTACGAAAATGATCACGAAAATATAATGAATATTGATTTGTTCTTCAATATAAATTGAGCAGAAGTCACTGATGTCAACTTTCTTCTACGCTGCGGTCGGTGTATAATGTATGACTAATACACTTTAAAAATAAAATTCAATTGCGTGAGACTATACCTGAGGTAACAAAGTCGAATAATGAGATATGATTTCCATATTTATTGAGGTACGAGACGATCTAAGGAATAAATTAATAATATGAGAGAACTGCTTACTGCTCACGCCAGCAGGCATAATAATAAGATAACTGGGAGAAAGAAAGAAATTATTTGCTCGTATATTTAAAAGTGTCATTGGAATTAGATTTTTCAGTAGCAAATTTATATTTATAGAGCTAAAGCTTCTTTATTGATTAGTCGCATACTGTTTGTAATATTAATATGTTGGTATCTTCTCTTCTTCTTCTTCAGCCCTCTGTCTTCCACTTCTGGATATAGGCCTCTTCCAAATTCTTCCACTTCCTTCTATCGGTTGCAGCCAATTTCTACCCCCCACAGCGGCTATGTCGTCAGACCATCTTTTTTGAGGTCTTCCGACGCCTCTCTTACTTTCCCAAGGTCTCCATCTCAATATTTTAGGGGTCCATCTTGCGGGTTCCTGTCTAGCAATATGTCCCGCCCATTGCCATTTCAATGTAGCTACGCGATCCATGACGTCCACTACTCTGGTCCTTTTCCTAATTTCCTCATTTCTTATTCTGTCTCTTAGGCTTATACCAAGCATGGATCTTTCCATGGATCGCTGTGTGCATTTGAGTTTTTCTACATTTCTTTTTGTAAGGGCCATGGTCTCCAATGCATATGTAGTCACTGGCAGTATACATGACAGTATATATATAACTGGCAGCATATATATGTTGGTATAATACACATCAAAATATTACATTTCGATCTAAATAGAGAATGTATCTTTATAATTTTTAATTTACTAACTATTTTTCGTCATTATTTAATATCTTAATAGAAATTCAGCCACGTCTTCTTTTTATCTAATTATAATATGAAAAAATACAGAATGAAATATTTGGTTGAATAAAATAAAGGTTTAATCCAATTTTTAATCAAAAAATCTATGCTTATCAAGATTTCGATGACTTTTAATTTTACTTTTTTTTTGTACACACTTAAAGACAAGGCTATTTTCAATTCAGTGTAATCAAGAAAACAATTTTAAACTGAAGAATTAGTGAGTGCAAAAAACAAAAAAGTATATGAATACGTATATAAAAATTAACATACAAATAATTAAATGAATCGATTCAAATATGAATTCAAATTGTGTAAAAAAACAAAAGGAAAGATTTTATCATGATACATAAAGCGAGAAACAATAAAAGATAGAGCATTTTACTGAAATATAATTCAATACGCTGTACAATTAAGTTAAATTTGTTATGTAGGAGTGGAAGTCAGATGTTATGAGTACTCTTGAAAAAAACATGGCGCGTTTGAGCTTTTAGCAGTTACAGAGCTTTTACTAATAAACCTTTGTTTGACGTGTACGTGAGATATTTTGTTACCAGGACATGTCTAATCTTTATTTTTCTTTGTGTCGTAACTAAAAATTACCGAGACCTTTTTTAAAGTATTTTTTCCGTATTCCGAGAGACTTTTCTCGTATACAAGGAAGTGACTGATGACAAAATCTCGTAAGAGGTAGATTTTAAAACGCTGGCTTCAGGAAGTGGAGAGAAATAACTCTTTTAATAAAAATTTAGTGCTTCGTGGGTTGAAGGCAGTTGCTCTGAACCTGGGAGTAATCAGTTACATCTTTTATACATAAAGGAAAATTAAATTACACAGGATCAAAACATAATTAATTTTATAATTGTGGTAAAGAATTGAAACATGAAATGCTTAAATAGGTTGATGGCAAATTCAACGTACATAAGTCAGCGCATTCAATTTATGAAAAACATAAGCATTTGATAATTAAAACTAGTATTATATTTGTATGTAAATATGGGTGGTGGCAGAGCGGTTAGAGCACTGGGTTAGAAATCCAGTGGTCGCAAGCTCGAATTCTGCCACGACCAATTTCGGTCACCTACAGTACAAGAATTTATACTTTGTTTAGGGAATGTATGATGATGTATATGTACATGTTTCAACGATATACTCATTCTTCTAAAATCGAACATTTCTCTTCATGAAAGGTTGACAATCCCTAAATTTATTTATATGAAATACATTTCTAATAGATTCCAAAACAAATATTAGTTTCCACGAGAGCAAAAGTTTTCAATATACACCATACACACAAAAACTCAAATTATATCTGTTGAGAAATTGATGTAAACAAATTGCTTTCACAATAGACGATCATGTATGAGACGATGTATACATGTTGATGAGATGATGGATATGTGTCAAGATAGAAGAATGTAGTGCTTGGTTCTCTCTAGCTACCCCATTAAAAAGATGGCATGTTAGTATGTAGATGATAACATTCATAGTAGTGGAGAGTAAAAAAAAATACAGTTTTCTATAGAAACACAACATACATTATCAATATGAAGTCGATAACTCAATTTTTCCCAAACAGATGGTATTTTCCTACTTTTTTCATATAAATATTCAATATCACATATCCTTAAATAAAATAAAAATTTTAAGTGAGTTGAAACAATAAATAAGTTGGACTTATTTTGAGACAAACTTTTTTTTACCAAGAAAATAATTCAATTTCATATTTTATTTAGTTTTCAATAATACTAGACTCCAGTAAAGAACTTTTTGCTTACGAATAAATTAATATTTCATTAAAGGACGAATTAAAATTAACATCTTTATGAGCTTCCTAAAACTACTTTGATATTTGTACTATTTTAACTGTTTAATTCTCTTTAAAAAGGATTTTTTTTTTCATTATGTATTCTTCTTAATTTTCTATTTTCACTTTCTATTTTTATTTTGACTATGTTTTGTTCTATATAACCTTAATGTTTTTTTTATTTGCCATTAATGAATACATAAAATAATTCATTTAAGTGCATATTTAAATGATTTAAAAATATATATTGTACTGTAAGATAACAACAATTTTGTAGTGATGAAAACATGAGAATCTCCTTACTTTGTATGTTAACTCTATATTACAGCACTTAACTAAGGAACTCGATGTTATCATAATAAATAGGGTCATAGAGTTAGTTAAGTTTTTTACAATGAAATTTTATGTGGGCGTGTATCATCTTGGTCATAATATTATGTCCTAAGGTCAAATATAAATTGGTATCAATATTAATAGTCTTGGTTCATGTTTTATGTATCTGATCATAAATTTATAATATTCGAGGATAAAACGTAAAATAATTATGTATTAACGTTATTTTTTGCTCGACTAAAATCATCACAAAATTAAAATAACAGTTCGGTAATACATATTGCATAAAAGCAGGAGCAAAAAGTACTACACAAAAATGGGAAGTAAATCATTCTACTTTCTTTTGAAGATGAAAAGATAGTAGAACGATGCAGGGAGTATCTTAAACAGCTGTATAATGCCAGAAATAGTGACAGGCAATAGAATCCTGGGGACTGTTTCGAATATGGAGAATGAAATGTTAGAGTTTTCCTCTGGGGGGGGGGGGTGAGTATGGTCAATTAGCGGAATCAAAATCATCCACGTTTACACATATCATGGTTATAATTATCTTATGGAGTTCTATAACATCTTAAGATATTATATAACTCCATATGTTAATCCATGATATGGGTAAACATGGATGGTTTTGATTCCGCCTGTTGACCAGATCTGTCCTCCCGAATTCTACTTGATTAAGAAATAGGTACATGTAGCTGAAAGTGAATGCTCGTAATGTATGTACTGTGGTTAGTAAAAAAGGCAAAAGGAGATCAGGACCTGAAAGATGCTGGATCTGTGAGACAGTAAATATAACAAGTCTTCGAAATGTGGCAACTTGTAACTGTACCTTTTAGTTAATCGAAACAATACAACGCAAAAGTTATTTGATCCATTTATTGTGGAGCTGCATGTTTATACGATTTTATGTAATGTTCAGGCTGTATGTTTGTGGAAAAAAAAATCAAACGTATCAATGCGTATTAAGAATCATTTTCCTGTACAGGGGCCAGGAAAGTATTTATGTAAAAATCATTATTTTTAAGTCCATGTATAAATCGAACAAATTAAACGAAACTTTGGGACGTGAAAAGTTAAGAAATGTTCAGAACTTTGTTCAAAATTAGACATACGAAGACGGAAAAATTCAGTCTTATAGGAATGTCATATCGAGGAGAAATTCCATAGTCAAAAATTCTTTATCTTTCCCGTAGGGATCTTGCTTTCGCCCGACGGCAGAGGGCAAGCCAGGCCAGGATTACCTACAGCTTGTCATAATAAGGAATAAGAGATTCCCATCGCGATATTATCCATTCATCCTTTCAATATTTCCATCCCCCGCAGTATTCATACGAATCACGTGACTCGACATGGAATGGATTTCCTACCACGGAACTGGGAAGGGGACAATGCTATGATTTTAACAGAGTTCGCCAAGTACTTGACCGGAGACATTTTCAAATTTTGACGTTCTTCTGAATTCACGATGCGAGAAATCAATTCACATTTTGGTAGGTATTTAATAAGAATCTATAATTTTTCACTCATAACAAAATATTACGTGTTGTATATTGTTTAGCACCGAGTTAGAATAGTGGTTCCACACTTTTATATTTTCATTGTTTTCGGATGTCTGGTAAGAGCTGGGTTATCGAAAATACAACAGATTCAAAAATGGGATACACCACACATTTCGAAGGTTGCCATTTTAAATGTAAAGAGGCTGTTGTGAAGGGATAGATAGACGCACGTGTCGTGATACACATCCGCACACTTGCCGCTGGTTTCCCTACGTTGTGGGATATGCCGTGACGGTATGAAATATAAAATAAATTACTATTTTTTTTTCTTGCACTCTTTTCGTAACTCAGAAATTCATAATTTATAAAAAAATCCGATGAATGAATGAAGATCAATAATCACTACAACAGTTTTCAACCGATGAGTCTCTTGGTTTACTCAAACTTCTGAGCATTCTGTATCAAAAGTTTGGTAGGTATATATATACAAAATATTATTTTTTCGGGTAACTAAGTGTTACAGCGGAGATGGAGACATATTAAAACAATATTTTAATATGTCTCCATTGATACCAGTAATAAATAATAATGATTTATTTATTGAGACAAAAAACAATTAAATTACAATTAACACGAGAAAATACACTGACAAAAAGGAAAACAACTTTTCGGTCTCAAAAGGACCATGCTCAACTATATTGTACGAGGACGAGTCCTTCACAGCTGATTTTCAGCAAGATTTCATGATATAATAACATAACGTCTTAACGCTGTTTTTTGTCCAACTTTAACATAAATAAATAAATAAATAAATAAATAACAAATTCAATACGAACACACAGACGATCATCTTTCCAACGAGGAATTGAATTCATTTCATATGGCTCACAGGTCTGGGATTGGTGACGTTTTTAATATTTGTTTGTTAAACATCGTTTGTATTTGTTCAAAGAAAGAGTTCTCTCAATTTTTTATAGAATAACGATGCATTATAGAAATGCAATGCTACGAAAGCACGTAAAGAGAATACACATAAAACACACATTCTGAAATAATATTTTTCTGTATTCTGAAATTTACGATATGTACAAATTTTCGATTTATGGCAATTATATTATTATTTTCAATGCTAATTGGTCTTTGTAGGATTACAAATATATCTAAGCTATTGTTTCAGCATAACTGCTTTGATATGTCCGCATCGATGAAATTATCCGAATGCATGTAGTGGTTTAACAACTCTGCACATTGAATATTGGTGTTAGATTCTATGGCAACTACAAGGAAGTATTATTAGCTTCTGCAGGATAAAGGAACTTATACTGTTACAGTTGAATGGAAATATGTAAAATCGTGCTTCCAGTTATCGATATCGTCAAAAAAGGTAACTTTATGATATACGTATATTATTATGTTGCTTGTTGGCTTGAAATCAATGGATATCGAATCGCAGACCTATCTATGTATTTCGCAGTTCTTTATGACCAGAAAGCAAAAACTGCTTCATCAGAACGGCTGTCGTTTAAATCAAACATAACCACATACGAATTTATATATTTCTATTTATTTACTACGATACGAGTTTTTCTTTACTACGATAATTATAAGCTGGAACACGACACTTTTCGGAAGTGCTTTAAGAACATTGCTAAGTAAGTCAATTAATAGCTTCAACTACGAAATCATTAATCATCATTTTCTCTATCTTAGTTCGTCCAGGGTCGGGCCTCCTAGTCAAAGTCGCCATGATCTGCGACTCTGAGTTGACTCTTGTGGGACACCTTGTGCTCCCTCCGAATACTCTTTCACCATATCACCGGTAGTCTGTCTATTCCTCGGGGCTTTAAATGGGGTACCGAGCACAGTTTTGACGGAGTATGTGCCCTCCCATCTCATGACATGGCCATAACATTGTTGTCTGCCCTCTTTCAATTTTTCTTCTATTGGGGCTACCTTGAAGGATCCTCAGACATAATCGTTGTGAATTTTATCAAGGCGTGTTACACCTCCTGCCCAGCGAGACATCTTCATTTAAGTCGTGTGCAGTTGTTGTGCGTGCTTTTTTGCTGTTCAGAATATTCTGATCCACATAATTAATATTTTTTTTTCATGAATATGTCCTTCTTAAGCAAGTACATATACATCTTCCTACATTCCCTAAATAAACCATAAATGCTTATGCTATAGGTGAACGAAATCGGTCGAGGCAGGATTCAAACTCGCGACCACTGGATTACTAGCCCAGTGCACTAACCGCTCTGCCATGACACATCTATCCGTACGAAATAATAATACGAAATAATAAATACATTTTAAATTTCGGTAACTTCTCTAATGCCTGCCATTGAAGATTTATTCAAAAAGGTTGCTATTGCTAAATTGTTGGCTTTGCGAAACAAATTATGAGTGTTTAGTAATTTTCTAAAGATTCATAGACTCGACGTTGCACGTTCCTATAGTTGGTAAGGTATTTTCTTAGTGGGGAATTGCAAAGACCAATAAGTACCACAATTTAACAAGTGCAACTCGTTTAGGAAAGGTGTTAGCTCTGTGGTTTGTAATCTATGAAGCTACTTCTGTTGCTATATTTCCTTTCTTTTAAGACAAAATTTAAAGAATGACTCAGATAAATATAATAATATAAAAATGCTGTAAATTTTTCGAGATACCATAACTCCCATACTAAAAAAAATGAGGCTGTCAAAGGTGTCTTCATTGATTGACCTCCATATTTAACGACAAATATTCGTATAAAATAATAAAAATAACCATTCATTCGTATGATATATATTGTTAAAATGACCGACGTATTAATAATGGAATTCCGGATTATGGAAAGTATTTTCATGCGTATTGTCCTTTTGGCTTCGACCAATAAATCAATAAATTTTTTTCAAGATGGTGAAAAATACAAAAGACAAGACTTCATAAGTAAAATATTAATTCTAAAAATAATTCATGGCAATCGAATATTAAATGAAAGAATTCAGTAGAGGGCAATGGATGAAATTATTTATGAAAGAATGTCGTGAATTAATAAAATTAATTAATCCAATTAAAATAATCAAGACATACAGACGTACATAGTATCAAGGTATATCCAACAATATGGGGTATTCAGTGACTAGGTATATATATTTATTACTCTCCACACTATGGATTAGTGGAGAGTCATGATTTCATAATTTTTAACTTCTCAATGGGTATCATGTAGAGAATGCACACTATGTATGTCGTACGCCGTAATAGGTGATCGCTGTACGCCGCGCGCCGTACGGATTATCCTTTTTGGGTCCTCTCTACAGCCTACAGTCCGATTGAATTCATATTAAGATCATATGCGTAAAGTGCATAGACCTAGAGCTGATTTTTTTTCCATAGACAAAGTTTAATTTCTTCTCTATGATTTCATCATTAACGTTTTTTTTGTGTCCTCTCTGCAGCCCAAACTATAAGTCCGATTGACTTCATATATGTAAAGTTCATCAACTTAGAAATTTGTTTTTTCATGTATATCCGTTAATTTCTAATAATTTTATATTTTTATACAATAAAAATACACTCTTCAATAATGCATTCAATGATTGTCAAAATTTGAAGAAAATAATCTATGGTCTGCTATATCAATGTGAAATAAATTTCATATTTGTTTAAAAAATGTATATAACAGAAGTAAAATAGCTTCTGTATGGGAAAATTGAGTAATCAACTTTATATTGATATTGTGTGTCTCTATAGACAAGTGTATTTTTTACTCTCCACTTCTATCTTGAGAACCGAACACCGCATTCTTCTATCATGACACAAATACATCGCCTTATCAACATTGATACACTGTCTCATACATGCTCATCTTGTTAGTAATATATTTTTTTTACATAAATTTTTCAACAGGTATCACGTATGAGTTTCGTGACAATGTTTTTGTGTGTATGATGTATTGTAAAAACTTTTGTCCTCTGGGAATCTTAAATTTGTTTAAAAATCTGATAGAAATGTACTTCATAAAAATGCATTTAGAGATTGTCAACCTTTCAACCTTCTTCTTCTTCCTTTTCATAGATCCGATGATCTGTTTCTACCGCAATTCTGTTTCCTGCGATGTGAACTGCCAGCTGTCTCGCCATCACTTTAGAGGTCTTCCTGGTGGTCTACCTCCAGCTGGTTTCTCCTGGAGAGCGATACGTGGAAGTCTATTTTCATGTCTTCCGTACTATACTTTTTTCTTATTTCAGTATTTCGAATTCGGTCTCTTAGAGTGTTTCCGGTTGTACATCTCAATGTCCTCATCTCTGATGTTCTCAGAAGATATTTTGTTCTCGTTGTGTCTGCTCTGGTCTCTACTCCGTAGGTGGCAATGGGTCTTACATATGTTTTATATATCCGGACTTTGCTTTCGATATTCATGTGTTTATTCCTCCATAAACTTCCCTTTAGGCATCCCGATATTGCAGCTGCTTTATTTACTTGTCATAATGTTTCGTCGTATAGGCTACCGCTTTTAGTAATGTCTATTCCCTATAAATACCTGGGAATAAACAACCTTTCTACCAATTTTTTAATTCGAATTTTTGTTTGAAATATACAAAACAAAAAACAATAAAATAAGTGTTATCATAAGGTGGGTGTATTTAAAATGACATCTGTGCTATCGTTTTATGAAGTTATGTACACAAAATAAAAACAACCCTTATAAACAGCTGTCTGTTCTAAAAATATTGTGTTTCAATTTATTTTTTCAGAATAAAAATAATAGGCATTAATTCTAGGTAATGTTTACTCCTCCAAAATAACATCACTCCACTAAATTCTGGTTATATTTTGAAGAAATTAAATATTAATTATATAATATGGATCAAACAGCTTACTAATTAATATCTTGTTTAAGAAAATATACAAGAAACGAGATTCTTGATTAATTTGATCTCTCATTGGATAAACCTTCATTCTAGACAGACGCCTTGGACTGAATTTCCGTTATCTTTTATAATAAGGTGACACGAAATATCACATTAAAATAATTAATAATTTTAAAGCTATGTAATAAAATCGATCCAAATCCATGCGATTGATTATGATTTTATTCCTGTAACGCACAAATAGTTTGGTTAGTACTAGAATTTTATGCTTAAATAGAATATTTAAAAATATTTACAATAATTTATCACGATATATACTTGGAGTCGAAGAGTTGAACTGCATATTTTTTTGTTTTTATACAATCGTTATCTGTTAGACATATTTGTCGTACATATTGCAGAAGCTAATGTGTGATTACCTCGGAATTACTCCATTCCTATAAAAAAAAGGAATCATTACAATCGGATATGTGGTAAAGAATTGCTATCGCTGAAATGAAAATTGAAGAGTGTGATGATTTTCTCATGGATGCCATAATCAGATCTTATCCAAATTGAAACTAAACCAATTGGGAGATATCCCCTTTTTAATTAAAAAAGAATTTTCGATATCGGATAACGTAGTAAAAAGTTATCGCTGTATCATACACATAAAACCAACATAGGAGAAATTTGTTTAAATTCATTTCTCATGCTAATATTCCTTCCCTGGGCTGGAAACACTGGTTAGTTGGAAGAGAATTCCATATGACAATAGACTCGCCACTTGCGCAGGGTGCAAGGAAGTGTTTATTATTATTACTATAAAAAAATAACGTCGAATTTATTGACAATCTCCTCCGTTTTTGGAAGTTAAAAAAGATCTAACATTCAAGTACTTAGTATTCCTTATACAATGTAAAGATTTCTGATAAAAAACACACTTCATATCGGATAAAATCGGTATACAATATAAAGTAAAAAATAAATTATAATAATATTAATAATAATGAACACTTCCTTGCATTCTGCGCAAGTGGCGAGTTTATTGCCGTATGGAAATTTCTTCCAAATAACCAGTGTTTCCAGCCCAGAGAAGCAATATTTGCGTGAGAAATAAATTTAAATAAATTTCTCCTCTGCTGGGAATCGAACCCAGGACGCCCGCACAGGACGTCAGTATGAAGAATACCAATACCGGATAATGTGATACAACACGAAGAAAATATACGTTAATTCCTCACAATTACTATATACATACAGAGGTCTGATATTGATTTCAATAAGTTTCATTCAATAAATTCCTACTTCTATAATGACACCTTTTCAGGTAACTAAATAATTTCGTAATTTTCAATAATAATACAGGTATACACACGAATATAATTCCATACAAAGTACAATGACCTACTATCGGAAAAAATGGGTTTGCCCATATAAAAAAAGAATGATTTAGGTGCCTATAAAGAAAAAAACATTAAATCTTATAGGCTTTATCGTAACCTAGATAGTGTAAGGTAAGTTTTGTTGTATCTAGCAGTAGGTAGATAATAAAAACATAATACCTACTCACCCTTCAAATATGTAGGTACCTACATTATATAATGAAAGTTGGCCTTACATACCGGTACACAACATTTTATCTTAAGTCAACAACACACGAAAAATGTAAAATAATTAGTCTTGTGTTTGTCACGTTCACTAGTTCAATTAACGGTAAATATTTATAAGTAGTAATAGTGAACTATATTTAGATGTAAAAACATATGCAAATATAATTCATCTAATTTAAACAAAATATATTGAAATAAATTTTTTTGAAACAAATAATTATGGTAAAGGTATGGCATTAAATTATAAAAACATCATGTAAAACTACGGAGAACGTAAGCGTGTAAATTGACATTGAATAAGATATTCTTAGCATATATTTTGGAAGAATAATACTTCTTGGTTTGTAAATCAATGTTAATGTGTTGTACTTATATAAAGTATTGCTTTACTGTCATTGATTTGAGTTTACTTCAAATTATAATTATTCTTGTAGGTATATATATTGCATTTTAATATTGTTCTCATTCCCATATTTTGAACAATCTTTAATCTTCTATTTGACACATAAAGGATAATATTTATAGAAAATAACGGATAGAAGAGAAAAAAAATAATAATAATAATGATTCAATAAAAAAAAATATTTGGTTCCAGTGAGAAAGGCCACTATTGTTAACAGACACATAATTTAGCAGTCTCCTACCACCACTCCTTTGGGAACATTTCAGAGATTGTATCAAGCATATTTCATACCACTACCCCAAAAGGCGATTTACAGTACATCGACAGTACCTACTTTCAGTTCTTCGATTTCCACCCAAGCGCGATGTCGTCTCAACTGAACCATGAACTAGAATAGTAATGTAAATATACAATACCTACTACATAAAAAAAAATTCACTAAGTATAAACCATTGCCAAGTAAATCTATTTTTGTATCTATTAATGTTATTAACTTTAAATCAATATTTATTTATATAAACGTCATAAATGGGCTTTTACATACACAATTACAAATTATTAAAACATATGCTCATGAACCACGAAGCAAAATACAAACATACATAATTATAAATAGGTACCTACCTATATATAACAACAAAAAATATCAAGATAAAAATATACATAAATTTATAAAATATATAGGTAGTGAAGTACAATAACAATAAAATTAAAGAAAAACAAGCAAAAGCTTAAGCAAAAAATAAAATATGAAAAGAAAAAAAGAAGACGAACACAGAATTTATAAAAAGAGGAATTTATAATACAATTTATATTATATTAACGAGGTGTAGCGAGGAAATAGCATTTTGTGACAAATTTTAATATCTCAATTGAGAAGAAACGGAACTACAGCATAGATGTCACCAAAAGGCAGCGCTTGAGATACTTATATTTTGCTTATTTGATTCTTATATTTGTTTTGATCCTTTACATTTTTTTTCTGTACAAGTTGACCCCCTGCTATTTTTACTTCATCGCTTAATTTGCAAATTTATCGTGCGACGCAGAATACCTGTATTGATAATGAAAATTTACAATATTCAAATATAACCGCCGTGCTTAACCGAGCGATGTCATCTAATATCCTTTGTTCCGCCTAAAATAGTTTACGCGTGAATGTATCTACAAGAGGTGTGCCAGCCTATACCTACAATACAATATACGTGTAGCCTTTGGGCCGATACAATATACGAGATGAGCAATATTGTCTCTGATGAAATATATAGCCAGTGACAGAGTGTACTTAGTATGTGTTCCGGTGATAATTTGTCTCTGACTATTTCTGTACCTTGAGATTTGTTTCGTGTCTGAATTAGTTACCCACTTGAAAATGTTCGTAGCATTTTCACACATTTATCCCACTAAAATAAATAGACACACATGCCGCTTAGTGGTAGAACAAACAGCAGGGCTCCTCTCATGATTTAGATTAGATTTCAGACTTAAGAACGAAATCTTTTAGATTAAAATTGATTGATTAATTATGCTAATTTTAACAAAAATTTATGTCGATTTATGAAAAAAATATTAAATGTCGATTCGTTCTATTTTTGTTAAATCCAACTGTCGATGGCGATAGTATGTATAATTGAAGAATAAGTACCAAACTATAATCATTTAAATACAAATTAATAAATATTTAAAGATATTTTGTGTTTTATATAAAACATGTAGGTATATAAATCAGGATAGGATAGTATGGAGGTCAGTCTATTTTCCTTACCAAGAATATGAAAACAGCATGATGTATGCTTGCAGAACAAACTATTGAGTGAGCTATTGTGTAGTTTCCTGTCTTACAAATTGCACGAAACGATGTCGCCGAATCGATATAAAATTTTGGGATGTACTAGTACAATGTCTAATTTTTTTATAGAAAATTCAATTATCTAGCTAGGGTGTTTCGGCTTTTTTTGGAAATATAGCCAGTTAAATACATAAATTTATCATAAAAAAATATTTTCCTAGTAAAAATGTTTGAGTGATTCTGGAATTTTTTTGAAAAAGTTAATTTGAGATATTATATTCGTCTATATTTTTACCAATTTACAGGGTTCCCTGACTGACACAAAAATTCTAAATTCTGAGTATACAAGTTTTGTGGATTGAGCGGATCAAAAGTAATAAGGGGGGGACCCACACACACACATACACACATACACACCAGTCCGAATCCTGGGGGGCAAGTCTGGTTCAACCGGCGAAATCAAAACCCCAGTGAATACCCATATCATGGATATAATTATCGTATGGAGTTCTATGACATATAAAGATATTTGCAGAACTCCATATAATAATTATATCCATGATATAGGTAAACAAGGAGGGTTTTCATTTCGACGGTCAACCAGACTTACCCTTCTACTATTTCCGAATAGTACTTCTACTATTTCCTATTATCGTTGTTTTCGGGTGTAAAATACATGTGGCAAAATGGTTTAACAATGAGATTCACCACCCGTTCTGAATGTTGCCTGTTTAGGTGAGACGAGATTGGTGTGTGGGATGCACCTGCGTGTCGTTCGTCCTTTTACAAGATAATGCACTCCCACACACCTGTCGCTGGTTATCCCACGTTGCGGGATGTGCCGTAATGGTATGAATATATTTAATACGTGAATTGAGCTAAAACGATGAGAACATAAAAAATATTATCTGTACCTACCCATGATGCAAATTGTATTGTAGAAATGAAAGATGTATATAACTTGTATTTAATGTTATGAAAATATTAATATAGGATCCAGGTGTAGATTGATGTAATTTTTATTCGATTTTGTTGTATTGCTTTGATTTGAAATAATGAAAATAAGAATTGAATATTATATTTATTAAACAGCAGCTATCCGGTATAATTATACTTTTGGGCATAACAGTTTCTGAATCTTAGGTGGAGATATCTTTAGAATAAATATGTAGTTGTAGAAGCTTAGTTGTAGGATTTGAATATTACTATTCTATCGTGAAATCAATAAGACTATACATAAGTTTAAACTAAATACTTCACATGTGAGATGGGGAGAATTTTTTGTGTTAAATTTTCTCAAGTTATTTGTCTACAGTTCAGGGTAAACATGTTCAAAAGATCTTGACATGAATTCTGAAGTTAGGAGTGTTTAACGATCCGTCCGATAGATGGTATCCCTTTTCTCGCATGAGTTTTTTTTGCTTACACCGCATTCCATCGACGTGAACTTTATTGAAGGCACACAATATGGAAGTGGATTGATCTCTGGGTAGGTACCCACTCTTGATGGCTATGTAATCAAGTATTTTTCAGTGTCGATATATCCGACACTGACAATATAGCTGCAAAACACAATAGCGGATATTCGTGGTTTGATTCTTGACTACCAGGAAAATGTATTTCGATGCCAAGCAAATCAAAAGATTTTTTTATTCGGAGAACATTTTTCTTTGAAGTCAAAATACGTTACGTTATAATATGGCCTGTTATAGGTATCAGAATCTTATTTATTTATATTTTTAACAGATAAATACATATGTCGTTGAGATTACGGTCTTATGGAATTACAAATCATTAATGTCTCATTGGTTCATTTTAGAAATGCGTTGGCATTTGTTTTACCAAGAAAACTATAACGACAGTGAATACAATTTACAGAAAAATATAACTTTGTTATAATAATTGTTTCTTTGCAATGGATCTGTGTATAGTTTTCTAATTAACCCCCTAGTTGTGTGAATTCACAACTTGTAATGTACTACCAACTTAAAAACTAAATTTGAAATAAAGTTAAAAACCAATTTTCGGACGGCAATTGTGTCAGTATATATTATGTCAGTATATATATTCAGATGGGTCGTGTTAGCACGCTGGGCTGGTCGCGAGTTCGAATCCTGCCTCGACCGATTTCGTTCACCTACAGCACAAGGATTTGTTTGCTTATTTTAGGGAACGTAGGAAGATGTATATCTACTTGTTTAAGAAGGACTTATTCATTTAAAAAAAAAATCAAATATAATTCAGAACATTATTTTCCGTTTCATAAGTTTGGATACACTTTCTTGAAAGCAATATAAAATACATAATGGATTATCAATCATGATAAAAAAGTCACAAAATATGTCGATATTTAGCATTCGTTTTTGAACAATGAATATTATAAAACAAATTATAGATAGAAAATAATAAATAACTATTGCATTATAAATATCCTATTTTGGAATTGCAAAACATCCAATCAACTATTTGCATTGAACCTGACTCGATGAGATGATATTCTATTCCGAAACGCGTGATGTGCTTATTAGATATCATATTTTGCTGTAGACACCGGCATATTTTCCGGCATGTGGTTCCACTCTTATTTTTTCATCGTTTTCCTTTGCCATGATGGTATGTGAGAAATTATTTTTAATTATGAATTCAAAACGCACTACCACGAAGTCTTCGCCCCTTGTGAATAAATATTTATGAAATAATTTATTAAGGCTTATTGAGGTGATACTTAAAAATATGATTAAGCAATGAACACCATTTTCAAAGGCTGAGTGATTAATCCAAGCGATACTATTTTATGAGTATTTGGAATAAGCTACATATTTTTAAATATGTTGTTATTTATAACTCACCTACGTGTTCTTACAAATATTTTTGATTTATCTTTTGATCACAATTTGACATTGTAAAATATTTTGAAGAATATTTTAGACAACAATAGACTCGCAGAGCGAAAAATTTTTGGACACAATGTAAGTGGAATTTAAACGTCTCTAGACATTCAACTTTAATTTTTATATTTGAACGAAAAACTCACCTGCTTTTTATTTCTTAAAACGGAAACGTATATAGAAAAAAACGATATTTTTTTTTTTGTCTTAATTATTGTCTTTTATTATTTTCCTAGGCATTTTTTACAAGTTGTGAATGTTAAATAATAATAATAATCAGATTTTATACAAGTTCGTGAGCTGGGGGGTGGGTGGTTAAGGGTTGATTTATGTTTGCAAACAAAAAAAATCTAGGGCTTCAATATTCTTTGTTGAATGTTAATTTTGAATAATTTTGTTTTTTTTTTTTTTTTGTTTATTTTTCTCCAATTTTGACTAAATTTATTAACAGACCAAATAAGACTTCCTGAAATAACAAATAATGAAATGTAACGATAATTTATTAACTGACCACATTAGAAATCCTGAAATAACAAAGAATGAAATGAAAAGATTCCTGAAATAATAAAAGTGTAAATGTTACACTCATAAATAATTAACATCAAACGTATGTATATACACAGAGAATAAGATTAAATGAGGTGAAATATCTAAAATAATAGTTATTCATTCATTCATACCATCAAGGCTTATCCCCACAATGTTGGCTAAACAGCGACTGGTGTGCGTGCGTAAAAGGAAGCACGACATATGCTTACAAACCCACACGCCATTTTCGTCTCAGCATTCCGGGCACTACATTTTGTAAGAGCTGGGTTGGATTGAAAATAAGAGAGGTTAAATAACATCTCGTATAGTTCAGCAACGAGGATCACCACCCATTTTGAATAATATTTGTGGCAGGAAAAAGTGGACGTAATGGCGCAATCATGCCATTAATAGAATAAGTCGCGGCCAAGTATCCGTCGCTACCAAATGTCCCGCACCCAAGTGTCCCGCACCCAAGTGTCCCGCACCCAAGTGTCCCGTACCCAATTGTCCCGCACCCAAGTGTCCCGCACCCAAGTGTCCCGCACCCAAGTGTCCCGCACCCAAGTGTCCCGTACCCAATTGTCCCGCACCCAAGTGTCCCGCACCCAAGTATTCCCCACATTCCTTTATAAATATTTAGTCGTGTTTCTTCTGACCATAACATTGAAATTTTAACAGAATATTGCTAATAATAAAAATATAATACCTAATCATTTTATCGTAAGAAGACCAGTCCAAGGGCGCTTTTGCTCAATTGTTGGCTCTGCAAAACAAATAAGTCCCAAGTAATTTACAGAAAACCCGAAAAGTCTGATCTCCACGCACCAGAGATGGTAACTAGAATTCAATAAAAAAATATGAAATGGAAATTATAATCTAGTGTCGTAACTTTAGTTCACAAAATTGACGATTTTCCAACTTTAATATCATAAAAACGTAACCAAGAAAAGTATGTACTGTACAAAATTAAAATATGGAATAAGATACCTAATGCTAGGATGAAAGTTACTAAGGGTTAGTATACAAACAAAATTGAATAACATATTTAAGTCTGAAATAAATTTGAACCCTTATTCTCTTTGAAAAAAATATTCTTGACGCTAGAAGTAATTGGTAAGGATAAATTTCTTGCCTGTGGAAAATAGCAAATACAGCAATGAAAATATTGAAAGAATTTGTATTCGTTTAGGAATCATAACGTATTCATAGCGTGTCTTATTATATGTTCCTTATTGATCTTTCCGATTGCTCCTGCAGGAAATTCAATATAATCCCGTGGAAAAGATGGAATATTCATTGACTTTTTTCAGTTCAGTTCAATGAAAAGTCTCATTTTCTTTCTACAACTTTTAATTAACTTTACTTCTTATTTTATTTTTTTTTATTTTATTCGGAAAACATACAATATACATTATAATAAAATCCAATGTTTGCGTATATGCAATTAAAAAAATATTCGATTCACATACACATTTGTACAAGTAGGTAAAACAAGCTAAAAATGAGATAATATTTCTGGCGCAGTTCAGGGATGACATCTGTGCGAGACACCGTCATCTCATTTATAAGGACTGTTGCTTTAATTTTTTACAAATAAACTAATTTCTCAATAGATGGCGTTACAAAAAAAAAGCTTTTCCATTACTTTATAGATGGCAATAGTATAGTTCCTCATGTTCTGGTGAATTGTTACACACTATTTAAATATATAGAACTTTCAAAAAATACATTTATTTCATATTTCTTCTCGGGCAACTAACAGGTACTATTTCAAATATTAATTTAACACGCACCCAATAACAAGTTGCCACATTCTGAAGACTTACGGTATGAATCGTCTCAAAGATCTAGACTGAAAACACAATTAAAAACTGTGTCTCTACCGGGAATCGAACCCGGGACCTTTGGCTCAGCAGTCAGATATCTAACCAACTGAGCCACGAAGGCCGACATTGATAAGGGAACTCAATAAGAAGGCAAAATTGGTGAACGTTGCGCAAGCACATAAAGTGATCACGTAAACCAGCCGATGACAGGTCGTAAGCCCTGTAGGTGCCTCGAGTTCCTGGTTCTTTTACAATATCCCAACTTTGTCTCTATTGAGATGTTAAAAAAGTTTGTCAACAAAAATATCATTTGACTCCCGAAAGGGAAAAAAATTCAATGTTTGCGTATATGCAATTAAACAAATATTCTATCACAATAGTGTATTAATAGTATTATTTATTTTTGGAGTATTCATGTTATTAAAAATAATCAACAATTAGGTTCTTGGTCTTAGTCAACAATATATTTTTTTAAGGTTGGTACCTACTCCAAATGTACGTGAAAGAAATAATGGAGCAAAAACTACAAGTGATAATTGACTATAAAATGTCCTTCCTCTTTAATTGGGTCAAGTGTCATCCAAGAATCAGAAGTGAAAAGCAAATTCAATGCGAGTACCTACTTCAGAACCAACACTTTTTATTTTGGCGTTAAACATTTTCAAAATACCTGCTCAAAGAAAGCCGATTTTATCTTGATAAATTTAACGTTAAATATATAAAAATGATTTTCTGAAATGATTGAAATTTGAGCATGTTGAATGGTTAGTTCTTCATTACCGAAATGGTTTTAACACACATAAAAAAATATGAATTTGTAAATCGTCCTTGATGATTCAAAATACTCCAATAAGGCTTACTATGGACGCGGTTTCAGTGTGAACGGGCCTTTATAGTGGCCCTTTAACATACGTGGAGCTCAGAGCATTGACACATTCGTTAGACTTCTAAATTCTGCCTTATTTCGTAGAGCCAACAAATACATTATAGTGCCCTAGGAGTGATCTTGTATCACTAAACGGCGCTTTCTTAATTCTGATTACTATTATTATAATTATATAAATTCAATTCAGTAATACCAAGAAATTACAGTTTTATCTTTTATCCTATATTGTCGGCAAAACCATAATATAATAGTGAACTATTAGTATTATCTTCATTAGTTGTGTTAAATATTATGAGATATCATTAATCCAGTCTTATGTAAATTAATAGACAATTACGTAGGACAACCAAATCAGGAAATGGTTTATTATTGGTTGTGGTTTGAATCTACGATGTAATGGTTAACCTCTGTGGATTTCGGAATCCATGATAATCTATTTTCAGCAAATTGTGGGTGAAATTATAATTAAGAATATTTTGAGGGTATCAAGGGATAGGCGATTCATTAACTCAAGATAAAGGTTAAATTATGTCTCAACTATGCCATGAATTATTTTAATAGAGATTAACAGGAAAACCTTAGAAATTCATGCTCGATATGGATTGAATGTCAATAAATGAAGCATATTAAGTTTAAGAAAAATCGATTTGTCTGCCTACACATTTTTATTTAACAATAATAGGTACCTTCCGAAAATACTGATGCAAAAGTAATTTTTCATTCATTTAGAGACATTTCATCCAACATTGAATTTTACACGACAAAAGTAATTTAAATTAAAAATGAAATGTATTTTCAATAAACACTACAAAAAATATTAAAAAAATGATAAGCTGGGTCCACAGAACAATATAAGAATTTTAGAAAAATACATTTAAACAAAAAAGAAACTTTGTCTGATCGATCGACAAATATAAATTTTCCTTATACAAAATTTTTTTTAATTAATTTTAATTGTATTTTTTTAATATATTTGTAGTTTGTATATAGTGATTAGGTATTTTGGTTTTCAATATACAAAAAAATATCTTAGTGAGCCTCAAGAAGTTATCTGAAAGCAACTGGGTAGTGGATAAAAAGTTGAGCAACCATCATGAGTTCACAATTATGAGTGTCTCCATAAAAATGTAACTGATTGTACTTGTCAACAACTACAAAGGGTTTTTAATTACACGTATTTAGGGCTTACAGTGGACGTGCACTTTAATTGGAGTTTACATATTGAAAATGTCTGTAATAAATTAAGATCAATTTTAAGTAAATTTTACCATCTTAAATACTGCGTGTCCAGGCACACCCTGTACTGTCTGTACTATGTTATGTCTGGTCGAGTCTATTATTGACTACGGGCTCAGTAGTTACGGACGAACCTACCTATAAAACCTAGGTACCTTGATAAAATAAAACAATTACAAATAAGATTTTTAAAAATAATTGCAACAAAAAGAACAATGGAGGCAAGTAAAAATAACATTAACGAAATATTCAAAAGATGCAATATTTTACCTATAGAAAAAAAGGTGTATCTTTTACTGACCATAGAAGAACTTTATAACGAACGATTTAAATTAAAGATCACTCACAAATATACAACTAGACAAATAACGAAAGACTTACTGACAATACCTAAAACAAATAACGTTTACGGCGACAGGACAAAAGCAACGATAATTCCGAAACTATTTAACAAACTGCCAAAATATTCAAATATTCAAATTGAAAACAAAAAAAAAATAAAAAAAATGTTAAAAGAATTTTATATATAAGTTTGTATGTTTTCTTTGTTGTTATATTGTGTTAATGGTTTAAATTATTGTTATATTGTATTGCTAATTTTTAATTTTTGTTTGTTTATAATTATTTTTTGTTACATTATCAAATTTATATAAGTGTACGAGAGAGCTAGCACTGTTAAACTGCTTTTGCAGTTTAGTGCAAGAATACTTATTGTTTAAAAAAATGTAAATAAATAAAACTTTAATAAAAAAAAAAAAAATTAAATAGTAAATAAGTGTCAAATCTGCATCTGCATATAAATAAAGTAGACCTGGTAAGATTGTCGTTCTGGATTTGCGAATGTTTGTGCACGACTATATTCATGTCAGTCTGCCCAAGGCTGCCTGTTCTTACATTCGTTTGAAATCTTTCTATGTGGAAATCGGCAATTTTACAGTAGAGTAAAAAACTTACAATATTACATTTTTATAATATTACATTTGAAACAGTATAAAAACACAAAGCCTCACAAGCTGATATGTTTTTTTTTATTATTTTCAAAAGAAAGTTAGTTTAAATGTTATATAATAAGAATTAAAGAATGCTTTTATGCTTTACTCGCCGAGTCGCCAAAATTGATATATGTGAATTTACCCTGAAGATGACAAAAATACCAACATTCTGATATATGCGTCCCTATCGTAATTAGACCTCAAATGGCACGAAGTAATAAAATCCGACACAGGGAGAGTGAGCAATTCACGTTGGACAAATGGTCCCTTTTGCATTGTGGATCAGATTTGCTTTCCTCGCGTTGTTCCACCATTCTTTCAGCTGTCAAATATTCGAAAGTTACCAACTTTATATTTTTATCGTAATTAATATGTATTGATTTAGTTTATTTTCCAATATTTAATAACTTTATATTTTATTTTCTTTCAGAATCAAATTTTAGCCTATATAGTTACAAAAAAATGTAAGTTGAAATTTCAATTCTCGATGAATTTAGGTAAATTTTAAATCAACATTCACATATGGAAAGAACGTAGGTATTTGTTTAAAGATATTTTCATAAATGAGTTGGTGATTATTGTATTTCGGTGTACAGGTTATGTCATTCTTCTAGGAGTAGGTTAATAAGTGCAGAAGGAATGGCACATGAAAATAACATGTTGCGAATGGTTGCACTTAGGGCAAACGAATCTAAAGAACAGCAAGAAAGGAGATGTGAAGCCAGTAGATTACGAATGACGGCGTATAGGGTATTACAATTTCTGCAGCAAGAAAGAAGAAATACAGATTTTCAGTCTTCAAGTAATTGGATAAAGGTAGGGAGTCGTGATAATTTAATGATAATAGATCAGATGAATATGCAAGACGTTGAAGTAATAGAAATTACTGCACTTGAATGCGCCATCTTAGCAGCATTAAAAGTATAAAACAGCCTCTAAGTCTTCAAGTCATAAGGCCCCTGAGGAGTCAAATTGAAAACGCTTAACAATATCGCCAAACACTATTTTTTTTGTATGTAAAATAACAGATGTGGCATTGAAACATGAATCATGGAGACAAAAGGAAAATTCTGCTTTTTCCTATAGTTGCAATATAGATATTAACCTATAGTTGCAATTTATTTCTGAGCCAGTATCAACTTTTGGTAGAATGTCAATAATTTGTACATATTGTGGTGATTCGAAATGGAAGGGAGAAAACCCAGGAATGTGTTGTAACAATGGAATAGTACACATACCTGCAATAGATATCCTCCAGAGCCTCTTTATACATTATTAACAGGTAATTCTATAAATGCATGCCATTATAGAATTAAGTATTTTAAAAGTCACGTTAGAAGATATAATAGGACGATGTATGAGAGGGTCAGAAATGAGGACATAAGGAAAGAATGTAAGATAAAGAAAGATGTCATTAATAGAATTTAAGTGAACACATTGAGATGGTTTAGACACATGGGCAGAATGAATTAGGAACGCCTGACGAAGAAAATATACATTGCGGACAGGAATTGAATGAGAGGTCGGGGCCGCCCAAGTAAGGGATGGCATATCCATGGGAACGCTATTTTGAAAGGCGGAGATGTCAGAAGCATGAACAACAAATGAATATGTATAGGACAATGTATGAATGTCGATGAATGTGTGTCAAGATAGAAATAAGTAGCGTTTGGTTCTCTCTGCCTACCCCGCGAGGGACATGGCGTGATGGTATGTATGTAATGCTCGCTTTCAAATGAAATTTTTAGGAATAAACTAAAGAATTATGAGTTATTATTATGAGTGATAGAGTTAGATGTGTTACAAAGGAGGATCAAATTAGAAATGAATACGTCCGAGGTAGTTTTGGAGTCGCCTCTATTCCGGAGAAACTAAAGGCCAGACACCGATGGTACGGACACATTACCAGACGAAATGAGGTTCATATAGTTAAACTCACACAGGATATACGCACTCAGTCCAGAAATAGAGGCCGTACATAGGCCACCTGGTGGACAAATATTAAGGAGTTGAGGGAGGAGCAACTAACCAGAGAAATGACGCAAGATGGAAAGATCTCCGAAGGGCAAGAAAGGAAAGGTCGTACCAGAAGGGCCGCTCCAGATGAACTGGGAAGAGGCAAGGAAGAAGAAATCTATATTTTCAAAACATTTCTGTATGTTTCATTTAATTAACAAATTATTTTACTTTCAAATTTATGAAGATAAATTTAAGAAAATAAAATTAAATAATTGCCAACAATCAATTTATTCACATAAAAATATCATCATCATTATTCTTAGCGTCACAACTCTTGATGGGTCCTATCTGTGTCCAAGAATCTTCTCCATACTGTTCTATCGTTGGCTGCCACCTTCCAGTTCTGCTGCCCCATGGCTCATGACTATGCTGAGGTCCTGGTAAAGATCATAAAGCTCGGTGTTATATATCTTTTACGCCATGTTTGACAGTCGTTAATAGGTACATAGGTATATTCTGCATAAGATTTTTCTTTCAAAGGCATCCACTCTGTTTTCATCGTGTTTTGTTAATATCCAGGTAGGTATCCGATAAAAATATATTACTATCAAATTCAACAAAACTTATTAACGTGGTAAGTTTTCTCAATATCTTTAACAATGTATATCTTTGTCAAAAACTTAATTGAAAAAACTTGAATCGAACTATAAAAACTATATAACCATATTGAATCGAACACATTTTCCTATTCTGACATATACGCATTGTCGTCTCGATACTCGACATACATACATCACCTAATAATAATAATAATTAAAGACTTTTATAGTATTAAAAATACAAAATATATAAAGGGAAAGAACACGGGAATCTCTTCGGTGACGGATCTTTAACCAGTTCAGTCGTTGCCTGCTCTCGGATACGTGGTCGAACTTCCTGAGTCCAAACACGTATAGAATGCAGACATTTTGTAACCGTTCGAGTTTGTTAAGTTGATCTTCAGTTGAATCTCAGCGTAGGCAACGTCAGCGTAGTCAAGTAATGGTAGCATGTGTTGTTGAGTTATGCGACATCCTACGTAGGCGATTCAAAGCGAACGCGAATGCGAAGCGATCCGAACGGATACATGCGAATTCAAAGTGATGCGGTGCGACGCTGCGGCTCTGTCCTACGGGCACGCGAATCGTGCTTCTGACATTATACTTTACCAAAAAAAACTATGGCACCGCTTCCAATTCGCGCGAAAATATCAAACAAATTGATCGCGTTCGCTTCGCATCGTACCATGTCACACCGTACCCTACTCACGGTCGGTAACGCAGGACACTTCAATAGTTACAGACTGATTGTTATTTTCGCGCCGCTTCGCGTTCGCCTTGAATCACCTACGTAAGACGTCGCGTTAGAGTGATTTTAGTCTTAACTGGTAAATAATTTTTAAGTCGGCCTCATACGTTCTCATTTGTTATTCAACAGACATACGACAAAGTTTAAGTATTAAATTTAGACTAAAATTATTATATTTATTTGTTTGTAAATTTTTGGAAGATTAACAGCATATATATTACATCTAATATAATAATTTAACAGCCAATTAGAAGTCTCCGCTGATTGGCTATACTGTCAGTTGCAAGTTGAAAAATATAACATAATATAATATGTTTCTGTAACAGATAAAGTTTCATCGTGAAACGGAGGTAAACATAAACAAGAAAAAAAAATTATCACTGAAGAGAACATACATGATTTTATATTTTAGTGGTTACAGTTGGCAAAATAAATTATAGTATTAAAAAAATTGCACTTAGAATACGTCTCGCTACTGTAATGCTAATCTGAAATACATCAAATTCTGGTGAATTAAATATAAAATGTCCATAACCAAACTATAGTACCGCTTTAATGTCTGCAGTTAAAATAAGAGTCTGCGAATGCTTGCTAAATTAACTGAAAAGGCGAATATCCTTATTTAAGCATAAAAAATTATACAATCTAAATACACATAGCACACAATAGGTGATCATTTAAGTAATATCATTTAGTTTAGATTTAGACTACATGTTGAGTTTGCAAACATAATTTATCGGTCATTTGTCAAACGTCAAGTCAAATGTCAACCACGGTGTTGCCAGGATTTAAAGTTCTAATTATTATTGGAGAGTTGCATGAAAAAATATTAATATTTATTACATGTTTATTTACAAGGAGTTTAAAATATCAATCTTTCTAAAATTAAACAATTTATTATTTTGTAAATTAATATTTTATAAGAATAACGTCTTTGTGCGGAGGCGACAAACACAGCAGCGAAAAATAAAGCTTGCTCCGTGTCATGGTTTGTGAAACGCAAATTAAGAAACTAAAAGAGAAGTTTCGTTTGACTTCTTCAATAGGGTTTGCAACCTTTTTAACCACTTTGCGGATTATATGCGTTTGATTTAGTTGAAATTCAGCAATCTTCGTATTGCCTGTATAATTAAAAATGGTCCCTCAGTGTCTCCCGTCCCTTCGGTGCCTCCTGTCCTTTTAATGTCTCCTGTCCCTCAGTGCCACCCGTCTCTTCAGTGTCTCCCGTCCCTTCAGGTCCTTCTGTAACTCCCGTTCCGTCAATGCCTCATACCCCTCTTCATTTCCTCCCGAATCTTTCATCCCTTCAGACAGTAACTTCAGACCCCTCAGTACCTTCAGATCGTTCAGTACCTTCAGACCGTTCAGTACCTTTAGACCCCTCAGTGCCATGGACCGCCGGAGGCGGTCATTTACCGCGCAGCGGTAAAAGCCGGCTGCAAGCCCTAGCTTAGAAGCTGAGCGAAGCGAAGCTTCTCAGCTAGTAATAAATAAGTGTCCACTGCAACAGCTCTTCATAAAAAGCCGGAGTCAGCAGTCATACGCCATTTAATTTCTTTCTTATTTTTCGCCTTATCCTTATTAATTTTTTTCAAACTTTTTACAAAAAATGGATGTTTATAGATACAAGGAATAGGTGAGGAAAGGAGGGGACAAGGATTGTAAACAGAGGAAAAATAAAGTGTTGTTTGTAAGGAGATCATGCTTCGAATTTCTTTTGAAAGCGAAGTGTTAATGTAACTCAAAGTTACGATGGCATGTCGTTCCAAAGTTGGGCTGCGTGTACAGTAAAAGAGGTTATGAAGAAAGACGTAGGAATAAAGAGGTAACGAAAAGACGATCCGTGTTATGAGAGGAAGTGGTATTGAATTCGTAGATTGGTTGATCACAAGCTTCATTTTAAATAATCAAAACATTGTCAATTTTCGTCTTCAATTTAAATATAATCCTTGAAAAATGTATAAAAGTGTATATCTTCAATGATGAGAATCGTGCTGGAATTGTTTATACAAGATGTAGAGCTTTGTTTATTATACTCAAGTATCAAAAAGTCCATCACTTTTAATAAATTTTCAATTCACCTTGCTTAATGTTATTTATGTTTTCTTTCTCGATTTTTTTTTCATTTCAATTAAAAAAATATATCAGAATGAAATATTTATTTTCACAGAGCTCCATTTTCGAATTATACACACTATTTAGATATATGGTAATAGTCAAATTAACATTGGTGTTCGAAGTATGTTACGAAATGTCATTCCCCTTTTGTACCGCAGGGTTATAGAGAACCAAACCTAGAATAAATAAACAAACCTTATGAGAGTATTAAGAGACCTTTTATTTTATTTTGTGTTAATTGTAAAGAACAAAAAAAAATATCAAATAAACTTTTGATTTGCAGTAGGTATATTTTTGATAATAATTTTAATGCGACAACTGTTTGATATTTTAAAGTTTTTCACCTCTGCATACAAAAATGGGAATGCCGAAAAACCAACGATTTGAAGAAATCCAAAAAATTGTATTAAAATATTTGCGAGTTTCCAAACAAAGTTTCTAAACATCAACGTGTCACAAATAATTTATAAAGCATTTTATTTGTATTATATTTATTACCTATTAAGTTATCTTAGAATACGTCAAACAAGATTTTTTTGAACATGTCCATTTGTCATGACACAAAAATATAGAAAACTTACTATAAATTTATACACGTACTTTAGACAGCTTAAAATATGATGTTTCATTATATTATCTATGTTTTCCGAATTAACTTTGATATGTTTTCATAAGTCCTGAGGAAGAAGCAGTTGTTTTGAAACCGGTCGAATAAAATAATTCATTCGAGTTTTTAATGAAAGTTAATTGTTTTAAATACAATTGATTCATTCTACTTATATGCTACTAATTTTACTATGAGTGTCGAACGACTTCTGAAAATACTAAAAATAAATTAAATTGAGATAAGTTCGGGGCAGCAGTTTCAACGAATGAATTGATTCAAAAGACTAATGTAGGTATACTGCATACCTTAAAATTTCCTTGGATGCTGGAGAAGCGAAGACAAACATTATGTTAAGACAGGAATGTCAAGCGTTCAGTTGTCTCTGCCTACCCCGTAAACGACGCATTGTGGTGGTACACTTATATGTATATATTTTATATCACAGATATTTTATGAAGGCCGCGTTAAAATATGTAAATTATTCAAATACTAATAATTTTTATACCTACCTACCTACTCGAGTATTGGATAAAAAGAAAAATGGTTTTCTGGAAATATTAAGGTAATTTTTTTTATTAAAAATAGAAATATAATGTCTATGTTCTGTTCAAATGAATTGTAATGAATCATAATTTCTGGCATCTGAAGTAATGTTTTATAAAAAATGAAAAAATGAGTTGTGACCAACACTAAACTACATAGAAAATAAAATCAAAGTAATGAAAAAAAATCTACGTAGGTAATGAAAATTAATGATATTTGATAGAATTAGGAATATTTCTTAACATAACCAAAAACTTCTACCCTGTGAAGCTCGAAAAAGCTAAAGGCTTCATATGATTTTGCTATTACTTATTGGCACATTTTTACAAATTATCTATATTATAAATTTGAATGTTTGTATCTATGTATGTATGTATCTTTGTGTTGAATGCGCTCCTAAACCGTTCATCCGATTGCAATGAAACTTTGGTGAATTTCGAAAGTATGTCCGGGATGGTTTCTGGATTAAAAAAAAATTCTTCTTCTTCTTCTTCATCGGGTATTAGGTCATTTTACCTATGAAGGTGAACTATCCTGGGAACCGTTCATCCGATTGCTATGAAACTTTGACGAATTGTCCGGGATGGTTTCTTGATTAAATTTTTTTTCTTCACTTTCTTCATCGGGTATTAGGTCATTTTACCTATGAAGGTGGACTATCCAGGGAACCGTTCATCCAATTGCAATGAAACATTGGTGAATTGTCGAGCGTATGCCCGGGATAGTTTCTGGATTACAAAAAAAATATTTTTCTTCTTCCTCATCTTCATCGGGTATAAGTCATTTTAACTATGAAGGTGGAGTATCCTGGGAGAATAAGGTCCAACTATCCTTCCATCTCTTCGCAGGTCTTCCAGAACGGTTTCTGGATTCAAACTTTTTTTTTCTTCTTCTTCTTTATCGTGTATTTGGTCATTTTACCTATGAAGTTGGAGAATCCTGGAAAAATAAGGTCCAACTGTCCTTTCATCTCTTCGCAGGTCTTCCCAGTATTGTTTCAGGAATTTAACTTTTTATTAACCTACTGAAGGGACGGGAGGTAATGAAGGTAAGGGAGGTACTGAAGGGCCTGAAGGGACGGGAGGTACTGAAGGGACGGAAGTACTGAAGGTATTGAAGTGCCTGAAGGGATGGGTGGTACTGAAGGGACGGGAGGTACTGAAGGGCCAGAAGGGATGGGAGGTAATGAAGGGACGGGAGGTACTGAAGGGACGGGAGGTACTGAAGGGACGGGAGGTACTGAACGGCCTGAAGGGACGGATGGTACTGAAGGGACGGGAGGTACTGAAGGGACGGGAGGTACTGAAGGGTGTGAATCGACAGGTGGTAATGAAGGACCATATTTAATTATACAGGCAATACGAAGTTTGCCGGGGATTCACTAGTAAATAAATAAAAATATACATAAAAACGCGTGGGCGAATTGCATTATAAACTGAATAAAATTGGTTGCAGAAAAAATATTATCAACAACTTTGTCATTTGAGGTCAGGAATAATTTTCATATGTATTTGCATTAATTATACTTTTGAAATAAATTATATTTCATATAAAACATATATTTATTATTTTTTATATTGACACTATTTATTATTTTTTAAATTGAAAATTTTCGTGTTTAATGTCAACTTAGGCAGCTCATACGACCTTGGTAAAAATGAGCTTTGGTGTATTCTAAGGTCTAGTTTCCGATTTAGTTTAAATTTGTCCGGAGGAAGAAGCGGTTAGCTTCGAAAACGTTCGACCAAAAATACTCAGATTCGTGGTTAATACGTAGTTATTGTATATATTTTTATTTTTGTAATTTAAGCTTGTTATGAAGTTGAAATTTTTTGTTTGGCTATTTTTTTTGTACCTACATATTGTTCAAAATAATTTAAATTACATGGATGTGTTATTTTTTAGGATTTCGATTATATTTAAAGTTTGTTCTGTCTAGAGGAAAATAGATAATACGCCATAATAATAATAATAAAAATTTATAAAGCGCCGTTTAGTTATACAAGATCACTCCAAGGGCGCTGTAGCATATTTGTTGGCTCTACGACACAAGACAGTCTTAAGAAGTTTACCGAAGGTGTCAATGCTCTGAGCTCCACGTATGTCAAGAGGCAATTTATTCCATTTCAAAGGCCCGTTCACACTAAAACCGCGATCATAGTAAGCCACCTTATTGACTCTGTCCAATTCTTTTAAAGAGTTGGTACTTTGTGATTCAGACGATCTCAGCGTAAGCTGCCTCCCCAATGGAACATTCCTTTGGCACAATTCCTGAATGTAGTGTGGAGCCAAGTCGTTCAGAGCTTCAAACACCATCAGGCATACCTTATAGTCCACTCGTTCTGGACATCTCAACCAGTGCAGTTCGTTAAGAAGAGGTATTAAGTGACATATTTTGTCGGCTCCATATATCAACCTCGCAGCTGCGTTGGAAACTATTTGTAATCTATTAAGCTGATACTATGGCAAACCCCCATAGATAGCATTACAGTAATCCAGCCGTGACACCACGAATGCATTAATAAGCGTTTTAGCTACGTTTTTTGGGTAAGCTCCGGCGGATACTTTTCAATTGCCTCAGATGAAAGAAACAAGAGCTAACAGTTTTTGAGATTTGCAAGTCCAGCGATAGTTTGTTGTCCAGGTGGACGCCTAGAAATTTGAAGGTATTTGATGGTGTTAGTTCTTCTCCATTGATGTTAATCGGAATATTTTCAATGAGATGCTGTCGTCGCGGTGAAACTACCCACATAAACTCGGTTTTCGTTGGGTTTAATTTTAGCTTGTAGGGCGACATCCAGGCAGCAATTTTTTCAATGCAACCAACGGTATCATTCACAAGACTATCCCTGTTTTTGGCAGTGCAGAATTTTACAATGAGGCGATCGTCTGCATAAGCATATGAATCAATACCTTCATTTTCTATTTTATCATCAAGCTTTTTAATATACAAAATGAAAAGAAAGGGCCCCAAAACTGACCCCTGTGGCACCCCATATTTAATTTTCTCCGAAGAAGATGATTTATTTTGCAATATGGAGGTTAAAAAATGAAAAGACGAATGTCTAGGTGATGGTAAATGCTAAAGAAATCTTTATATCGATCCATTAAATTGCTTTTATAATAATACCCATACAACAATGTTCTCACTATACATTGTCAGAAACACGAAATCATAAATAATTTCTACCAAACACGAACGACACTGAAAAATAATAATAGAATGGTAAACTTTAGCGAGTTGATTCCATTTACGCGATATGCATACCTAGCGGAAAAATAACATGAACTTCATACAAAAACTAGTAAAACCCTGCAGGCTTTCTTTATAATTATTTACCTCTAAATATTAAAAAAATTATTGATCTGTATGTTGTCGTTAAATTTAATTTCAATTCCGAATAGATCATTTTCCGTAAATTCTTGTGTGAGATATCAAATAAGTAAATATTTTTTTTTCTTAAACCTTCTCGCGTCCGCACTGAACATATTTTTTTTCAAAAAAATTGTGGGAGATATCGAATAAATAAATAAATAAATTATAATGCAATAACCTTCTCTGGTATGCGCTGAAAAATCCCCAAAGTTTCATCGCAATCGGATATATGGTTAAGAAGTCCATCGGCCACATACATACAAAAAACAAATCATTTTTATGTAAATGGATTATCAATCAATAATCATTTTTATGTTTATGTATGTACATCCATTTTTATGTATATGGATTATCTAATATACTTTGTAACTTGTACGTCGAGACTAGAAAATAAATTTGATAGGGTTGGAAGTACTTGGTTCAAAATAAACGGTAATTAGTTTGAGGCTTAGTCAAAAATTAACAGTAGGTATTCAAATTGTGGTTTAGTCAAATATAACATGAACATAAACATTAAACAACAAGTAGGAGTCGGAATCGATCGATTTTTTTTTTGAGGAAAAATTACAAAACTGATGCTAAAATGCTCCGATTCTGACTCCGTGTAATAATAAACTTCGAATCCTACTAATCAACTCCAATTCTGACTCTGGCTCAATATTCTGATTCCGAGTCCCTTCGAATTCGACTTCGTTTCTGACTTCACAGCCCCGGAATTTAATTTTGTCACAAAACACATACTTCTACAACATATGTTGTATACAGTGTTTAATGAACTTTGAAAGCTAAGCATTTAGAGAATTCCAGTAAGCTCAATGAGTGATTAATCTGTAAAGTATCCAGTAGAGATAGAAAATGATCAGAGCTTTTCTGCCTTCCAGGCTTCTCAAGATCTCTTTTAACGGAATGACCTCAGTAAGATTAAATATTTCAGAGATTTTCTCAGATGTAGGTTTTACATACAAAATTGAATATTTTAATCTTTATCATTGAAACCTATGCGCACTTATTTATTTGATTAGAATTTAAATCTTGTAAGAATAAGATTTTTTAATCATCGAAATAGTTTCAAAAATAAATACTGCAATTAGTTAAAAAGAAAATTCAAGTGTAAATATTCGAATAGCAATACTGGAGCGTCGGTTAATCTATGCAATTTCAAAAATAATTATCCATCTGACGATTTGTTTAAGAGAATTTTATTCTGTTGAATAAATCGACAAAGTATCAAGCCAAGATACGCGGGATTTGTATGCAGGGTCTATATTTTTCACGGTTTTTCCAACTTTGAAGTCAAAAAACACCAACTTAGAGGCTTCGCAGCATATATGTTCTATATACAGATTTACTCAGAATTCGGAGTAAAACATGTGTCTGTGTGTGTGTATGTGTCTGTGTCCCCCCCCCCCCCCTCATTCATTTCATTTCATTTCCGTGTCCAAGGTCATCCGCCTACACTGTGTCCCTCCAGTAATTTGCAGCCATATTTCCATTTTCATTGGCCTGCCACAAATCCTCTTCAGAGCACCCTCCCTCCATAAGCGGGCAGCTCAGCAGGTGCGACATACTCTGCGTCTCTCCACACTCACATGCCGTGTCCTGGTCCGCCTCCAGCATTCCCCATCTATCCAGGTTATCCCCCCCCCCTTATAACTTTTAATCTGCTCAAATTACTTAGGCCAAAATTTCAGAATATACAGATAGTGATAAGCCTAAACTTCAAAACTTTCATACTCAGAATTTTGAATTTTTATTTCAGTTAGGGGTTATCAACTTTTGAATTTTTACTTTATTTTTCCATATATCTCAAAAACTATAAAAGATAGAAAGCTGAAAGTTTATATAAATATAGACAAATTAAAAATCTCAAACTTGTCTTTTCAAAAGAATTCCAGAGTTTCTCAAACATTTTTTATTAAGAAAAACATTTTTCTATGATAAATTTCTGTGTTTAACTGCCTATATTTCCAAAGTTTTTAAAAAAATCGAAAAAGCCAAAACACCCCAACTAGATAATTTAATTTTCTATAAAAAATATGAGTATTGTAGCATTAAATCTCAATTTTTTTGAGAGGATTTTTTTTGTAGCATTAAATCTCCAAAATTGAATTTAGTGACGATATCGTTTCAAACAATTTGTAAGGCAGTAAACGCTACATAATATCTCACTCAAAAGTTTGATACCTACTTAATCAACAAACATACATCATGCTGTTTTCATATTCTGGGTAGGAAAAACAGACTCACCTCCATACTATCCTAACATACATATATACCTACATGTTATATATAGAAAACAAAATATCTTAAAATTAATTTGTGTTTAAGTGTATATAGTTTCGTACGTATTCTTCAACTATGCATATTATCGCCATCGACAGTTGGATCTCATGTGTTACATGCGACTAGTAAATAAAAAAGTATTTTCAGCCCTCAATGAAATTTGAAAGATTTTAGTCGCAGTCGTAGTTTGAAAAAGAAAGTATTTTGAAAAATAATATTCAATGCTGATTCCTTCTATTTTTGTGTATTTTGTGTAATTCGCTTCTCCTTCCTTTACTTGACTATGCTGACGTTTGTTATTTGGATGCGAACAAGGAGCATCTCAACAAACTCGAGCGCCTCCAGAATGTTTGTATCCGCTTCATCTTTGGACTCAAAAAATTCGATCACATTTCCTCTTACCGTAATCTTCTCCATTGGCCTAAGATAGGACAACGGCGAAATATACATATTTTGTCACTTCTATATAATACGCTCTTAAATCCTTATTCACCGCAGTACCTTAAAACCAAATTCACCTACTTATCTAATCACGGCCTATCGCTTCGATCTCCTGAACGTACTACATTAACTATCCCAATTCACAACACTGAATTTTTCAGCTCTTCCTTTGAAGTACGTTCAGCAAGACTCAAGACAAGATAATTTGAGTCCTGATATAACTTCGTCAAACTCGCTTTCCATTTTCAAGAAAAGAAAATACCCGAACCTTCCCCTTTTTCTTCCTTCCCTTTGTTACGTAATATTTATCCCAAAATCCCTTTTTTTTGCTAAGATGTTTTTTTTTTATTTATCTTGGTATTATGTATATTTTCTCTGTTCTTTTGTAGCTTTCATTTTTTGTTGATGTACATGTATAATTCTGTCACTCTGTAATCTGGTTGGTTGGAAGAAATTGCCTAATGGCAATAAGCCCGCCAGTGTGCATTTTATTTGTTTATAATATGTAAAAAAAGTTAAATAAAAAAATAAATTATTATAAGCTTCACGTTAAACTTACATAGGTTAGTTGGAAGAGGTTGCGTATGGCGATTTATCCGATTTTGTACCGTTGTTTATATGTACATCAAATGAATAAATAAATAAATCTCTAGTATTACGCATCTTTGCCGCAACACTTTTATGAAAAGTGGCCAACATTAATGTTACAATTTAAAACATGAATAATGAATATAAAAAAGGGTTATTCTCAGAACCCTCGCTAGTGGCCATCTCTGGGGCTGGCTGTAATTTTCAGGCTTGAGTTTTCAGGCAAATAAGTAAAATGTGCGGTATACAAGGTACCTAGTTACCTAAGCAAATATTTGATAATGTCTTTAGTCGCTTAGGTGAGTTTGTTTCAGATTTGGAATATAGTAAAAATGTATCTATGGTATATTTAACTATACAATGTACAGTGTACATGAAAAACTTTTGTTATCACCTCGACTACAGAAGCTTCATAATAAATTTTCTTCTTTTTCGAAAGCTTTCATAACACTGCTGCATTTAGGCCAATTCTAATTTATCCTCTTGTTTCTTTCGGAAACTTTTCTGTTCCAACCGTTCTGCGACTAGGATAAAGTTGTCATCCGTCAAACTTGTCTAAGAGCGTTCCAACTCAAGACTCTGGGTGTCTCTCTAGTTGTCTTACAAGACAAAAAAGTACAAGAGTGAATATTTCAAACCAAGAGCTCAAAAAATAGTGGAAGATATAGCGAATAAGAAAGATAATTAATAATTACGTGAGAAATGAATTTAAATAAATTTCTCTTCTGCTGGGGATCGAACCTAGGACGACTGCACAGAAGCCAAACGGTTTAGAAACTGTGACATAATCATTTGAGAAACGTTAAAATGACTGCTGATGTGGAGCAAATATGAAATGTACGTACATATAACATGCCTATTGAACAAATATTTTCAAAGTATTTCACAAAACAAAAACAGTGATATGAATGATATATTACATAATATTGAATAACTTGAAATAAACAAAAAATAACATTTTTAACTTTTTTCCACTTAATCACTACGCATTTAGCTACATAGAAGTTACATTTGTATGTAGACGCTCTTTGGGGATAACGCGTCAGTGATCAATTATATATATTTACAAGTGTAAAAAAGTTAAAAATTGGGGTTTATTAGTTATTTTAAGCTATTTAATATAATTGATAATTTAATTTCATCAATAATTGACTGTCAGAAAATAAGAGAGATAAATTGCATCGTTATGATATAGACTAGAGTTAAATATATTCGAGTATATGTATGTAGTTAAAATAAGGTTCAGAATTCACGTTGCATCTGGTAGAAAATGGAATAGCAACGTGATGAAAATTTATAATATGTTCCGGTAAAGGTATCTACATATTGCAAGGAAATGCAATCAAAGCAGGAAAAATCTTATTTACGTATTGATAGAGAAGCAGATTAAAATTAGATTACAAAAAATCGAGCATTTGTTAGAATATGACATAAGTATACATTTTAATTGGTGCAGGAACCGCATTGTTGCGAATAACTGATGTTTTGTAGAGGTTGATTTTTTATTGACTGGATATTGAAGAGTTTTTTGTTGCTGGATGTATTGAGTCAGGATGAGAGTCACCTTCTGATATACCCACTGATAAGGGGGTAGGATGCACCCCTGGGGACCTGGTTGTGGCGAATGGCAGGGCGATGTTGGTCGCCGTATATTCAATATCGCTATAGTGGCAGGGTTTCAACCAGTCGGACACGTAAACAAACTAACATGATGAATAATTTTAAATAAATTATAAATTTGGGATGATTTAATTGAAGCTTGATTCTGTGAAATCCTTTTGATATCATACATATCAATTTAATCGGTACAATTTTATATAATTTTCCAAATATGTAGTTAAAGTAATTTTTTTCTTGTTTTTCTTTAACCTCATGACCAAATATGGCAGCAATAAGCAATATTATTAAACACTGCTAAAAAACTGTAACTATTAGATAGGATTACATTGTGACGACGCTCGTCAAAGAGCGATACCAGTAAACGTTTGCGATCATAATGAATATGCTTTAGTATGTATTTTTGTGAATCCATAATTATAAGAAGATATATTTAAAACAATAAATAAAAAATGGATAAATTAAACAAAAGTGAAGTTTATTAAATTCAATGTGGAGGCATCGAAGCCTTCTATTATTGGTCAATTGAGAAGAAAAATATTCACTAGAATTAAAAGAACACGAAAAGCAACCAAAAACTTCAAATTAAATTCAGAAACGGCAGAAGAGAAACAGGACACAAATACATATTTGCAACAAAGAACAAAAGTTAGCCATATATAAAGAAGAAGTTGAGATTGGAAATGACAACAACAATATAAATATACTAAATATCATGCAATGAAGAAATACACAAAAAGAGAAATATTCAATATTTGTGGTCTCCGAATTGGTCATTGTATATTGGCAACTCACTCATTGAATGGGCGGGGGCGTAAATTCCCGCTCAGTTTGTTGGGGGTTGGAATTATATTATGTGGTGCGAACAAGTCAACCAAAGAAAGCCTGTAAATCCATCTGTGGAATATGAGACAGTCACTTACTTGTAACGGTTCTCCTGGTCTTCGCAGGCACAAATCTCATATCTCCGGTCTCTGGTGGTCTGGTGAAGATGATGGTTTGTCCACTTAGAAAGTCTGAACGTACTTCACCATGCGGTCACACAACGATTCCTCACCGAAAATTTTGACAATAACGATATGTTATGAAATATTTAAAAGTGCACAGCAAGTTATATTATTACCGGCAAGTTTAAACGCGGCAGATTCATATATTTAATCAGCGCCGCGTAAATTAAAATTGATAGCAAAGCACAAGTAAATTATGGCTATTTAGAGAAGAGGTAACTTGGTCTGTCGACGAAAGTAACAATACCGTTCAGCTGACGTGTGACTACTCGTCAAAATCTGTAGTTTTGTCCATATCCATGGCTCAAACCATATTCGCCTACCTGTGTCGCTCAGATGTTGAAAAAACATAACAAACAAGTGACTATCCAATTCACAGATGGCAGACTGGTCCTACAGTTGACTTGTTAGATATAAATAAAATTAAAATAAATTATACAATAACTTTGGCAAATGAATATATTGCTCAATCACTCATATAAAATTCATGTTGTAGATAGTCCAATATGGATCGGATGTTGAGTCGCCCGACCATGTGTTCTTTTGTTGTCCGAATAGATCTGCATTTGATTTTTATAATTCTATTGTCAATGTTCCTCATCCCTTTAATTTTGCTCACCTATAATCAATGAATAAAATCCGTGGTTATTGCAAATTTCTTTTCTCTCACCAGATAAATTTATAAATGTTCAACAAGCAATTAAATTTAATTATTCGACAGTAAATAATTATTAGTGTCTCTCATAGAAACTAAAATGGCACAATCACCCTAGATTTGGGTGGGTTGCCGATCTTAAATAAATAAAATAATGTTATAAACGTCTTTGAAAATAGTGATTTCATGTAAATGGATTTACTTTTCAATATTATATACACATATCTGTTTCCTATCAAATCCAGCACGTTGCGAAAAATTCTAAACTTCAACAAGAATTTCTGATATTTTTTGCAATGTCAGTCACATTCGTTGTTGAACGTAAACTCATTTTTTTGTTTTGTATTCTAGTACAGAATCGTATATATTATAACGCCATTATGTAAATATAAAGCTGCAATTATTTATTTCGCGAAAACTTAATCATCGTAATTTAGAATTAATTATTAATGGGGCATACGAACGTTAATATTATACTTACTTGACCTCATTACTAAAGCAAACGTATCATAAAAGTTTTCGACTAGCTCATTAAGTGCGTATAAAAATTTTGTTAAACGAAATAATTAATATTTAGTGGATATGTAAGTTAACTGGGATAAAGGCTATACACACATACATAATATATTATTTTACTTTATAGTCAATACAAATATTTATATAATTATAGACAAATATACAAGTTTATTATAATTTATATAGACTAATATATAAAAATGTAGATTATGAGTTCGTATTTTTTTTGGTTGATAATGTACATATTATGTTTTCTTAGTGAATTTATTAAGTTGATGTTGGTGAAGCTTAGGAAAATACCAAATGTTTTATTTTTTCAAAGTTAATGATACTCATATTGTAGAACTCCACCTCAATTAAATTATATTAGTGGTTCTAAAAAGAATATTTTCCTTTGACACAACGACCATTTACAGTCAATGAGGCCCTTATTGATCGAAACATATTTTTTTATTTTTAAAGAAATATTTTGGTGCGAAATTATGTTTCCAACCAACCCATATACTACACGACAGACTAGACAAGTCAACATACCAACATACAGATAGCTAAGATAAAGTCAACTTTTGGTTTAAGACGTTATCAATTCCTTAGAGTCAAAGCATTCAATTTGATTCCACTGGAGTTGAAATGGGCTATTAAAAACATAAGTACATTTAAACGGAATTAAAAAAAGAAATAAAAAAATACAAACGATACATCAATCAATAAATAACGATACGAAAACTGACAATGACAGACACACACGCGCACTAAAATCATAACATATAAATTATATTAAATCGTAAACTGCTTCAGAACAGGTTCATAACCTAGTGAAGTAATTTACGTTCACACCCAGGTTTAAGAAATTTTCTGTATCTTTATTTGTTTTACGTAAAATTTTATCTGGATACATTAGTACTGTACTAAACTGAGTTTTACAATAATAAAAAAAATATTGGAATATTATAGAAATTTGAACATTTCAAAAATCAAATAATAAATAATTATGATTCTAAATAGTCTGGGATAATATTATATATTCTTGTTTCGTTTGACATAAAGGAGTATTTTTTTTCAGTTGGTAGGTACCTACATAATTTTTAAAACCAATGAATTTAAAACGCAGAGATTTTGTTACCTAATTATTTGTCGAAAAATACTTCGTAAGGCTATTTGTAGGTCTGTATTTTGCTGGGGAATTTGATGAATTTCCAATAATACTTCGTTTATTTGAAACAAACATCACGTTTGTTTGGCTCATTATGGTAAACGTACCACAAAATCGATAGGGTTATGTACATTATTTATACAAATACATGTACGTAATGTATTAACTTACCAATATAATAAACAAACATTTGTGGGGCAAGATATATTGTGTTTACGTACCTGAAAAAAATATGATCTAAAAAGTACACATTAGAAGTCTACAATCTTTCGACTCTGACTGCTTTCACCTTGCGGAATTCCATAATTATGGGTAAATATGAACGAATGTGATTTATACAAGTAGTAGTTTTATTTTACCGACGACCGTTTCGGCTAATCGGGTCATGTTCAACCAGTTGGATATGGCCTGATAAGCCAAATTAGTCGTCGACAAAATAAAAATACTTGTAGATATTATATGAAAGTCAGTATGTGTTTATATTTATCAATAAAATATAATATACATTGCAAGATAAGTAGGCAACATAAACAAAATAAGCTTTTGACGCTTTTTGTAAAAAGATCATTAATATAGAATAAATACTCAAACGCATTGTGAAAATATAACAATTAGATTGTCATCAGTATTGGAAACAAATATATCACAGGAAATACGATGGGTCGGTGGGTCAAAAAAATGCCAAAGTCTTACACGGAGTATTTGGTAGGTACCCTACATCGTAATAATTACTCATTCTGGGTTATGCGTTTGGTTATGATTATACAATTTATATGAAAGATATTCGATTAAAATTGAATTGAATTAAATTATGACTCGACTTTTTAAATCATGACACACTTCGGAATAATAAAAATCATATAGACAAAATAATGGTTTTGCCTTCTAGCTTCAATTCCTATGATGTTTTTATCAAAATTATTTCTACTTTTTTGATAGCAATATATCACGATGGGTCAGATTTTAGATGGGTCGGTGGCAGAGCGGTTAGCGCGCTGGGTTAGTAATCCAGTTGTCGCGAGTTCGAATCCTGCCTCGACCGATTTCGTTCACCTATAGCACAAGCATTTATTTGCTTATTTTAGGGAACGTAGGAAGATGTATATGTACTCGTTTAACAAGGACATATTCATTTTTTAATTAAAAAAAAAATATATAGGTACAAAGCTACCACTTCATTTACTTTTGCTATAATGTATAATAAATTATTGTGTTTTCTTTTCAATTATTGAATACATATTGAAAGAATTATATTTGAATACAGAAATGCAATACCGTGAAAACGTACGGTGAATATATACGTTTTTTGAAAATGTGTGCATTTTTGATGAAAATGAAGAATGTTTAAATTTGTGTCTTTCAAAATTTTAAATCGGCAATCTTTACCGACTGAATCAAATGATTAATGGTGCATGTTTATGAATGGTGAATTTCCGGTCTTTCTTAAAAAATGGATAATAAAATTACTATTGCCATTAACCATTCACGTTTTGATTATTCACTTAGTTGCATTGCACTAAACAATACGGCAATATAACTTTTATGAAAGCGGAATTGTGACAAATTATAATATTGAAACTGGGTAGTAATGAGGAAGGAGAATGTTCTAAGATATTATGTGAACGATCCCATTGGGCGTTGCGCCATTCTACTTATTTCTTGGTAAGGAAGTTAGTACGTACTACCTGAATACCCCAGGGTTATGACTGTCTCTCCAACACTTTGTATGCCACCCCAGCCCTGCCCTGCTTTGATCGTGTCGGAGACCAATTATATTATTTTCACTCCACAATAATAATAGAGATATACAGTATCATGACCGAGAATGAGAGATAAAATTATCATGTTAACTGATATTCTTCAGAGTCAAAAGATACCGTTCCTACATATTTAGTGAACCACCACAGATTCATGACATTCCTTTTGATACATCTTTCACGTACCAGATCATACATTCATCTATAATTCAAGCTTCTTAGACCTACGTTACATGATAATTCTGGCATCAGTTCAGTCGACGATCTTGGTCACGATGAAACTGATGTCAGATTGATAGACTGATTAAAGAGATTACACAGTCACTCAGACCGATGGTCAGTTCAATCGAAAACTCTGCACCGATAACATGCTGTGTTTTTTTTAATTAAGAGGGCGACTGGCGTGGGAAATTGCATCACTACTGCAAAACGAATTATTTTGAAAAAATAACCTAGATAGTTTGGATATTAATAAAAAAAAATATACATTAACCTTTTGATTATGTTCTGTATACATTCTTGCAGGAAAATAATAAGCATACCCCGATTTTTGACATTTATCTTAAATTTAAAAAAAAACTAAAATGTTTTTTTTTATAAATTAAAGAAGAACATTATATCTGGAAAAATATGATGTGACGTTGCATTAATGCATCAGGTTAAGTAATTCAACCAAAAAAACTTGTATTTCGCAATGGCGCTGAATGGAAAATTAATGTTTTTCGGTTTATTTACAAAACCTGGTATTATTAATGCAACCTCACGTCATATTTTTCTAGATATTTTTGTTCTCTTTAATTAAAAAAATATATATTGCTCTACGCCTTAAAGTTTATTAAAAATATAAGATAAACATTGAAAATTGGGGTACGCCATTATTTTTCTACAAGAATTTATCCAGAACATCACCAAAAAGTTAAGGTATATTTTTCTTTATTAATACCCAAACTATCTTAATTATTTTTTTCAAAACGATTTAATTACAAATAATGATGGTATATCAAATTGAAAAATAGGTACGTTGGCAGCAGTCCCCCCCTTAAGGATTTTTATATAATACGGAGATAAAATCGGGATAATATATTTCACGATTCTGTAGAGATATTCAAAGGAAAATTAATAACAAAATCTATTTGAAATGATCATGTTTCTATTTTTGATTTCGGTCATTAAGGTGGCGTTTTAATTGTTTGCATTTTTATAACAATTTTTTTTTTATTTTCACTCTGATATACCTTTATCTTATAACTAGCGAAACCCGGCAATCTTCGTATTGCCTGTCTAATTAAAAATGTTCCCTTCGGTCTCTTCCGTCCCTTCGTTTCTTTCAGTCCCTTCAGTGCCTCCCGTCCTTTCAGTCCCTCCCGTCCCTTCAGTACATCATTCAGTACCACCCGTAATATATAATAAAGTTTTATCTGATATCATTGATTAGTCCAGCCGAGTGAACATAATTTTTTGATTCGGAGAGGGAGAGAAGACTCGGAGAGAGAATTGACGTTTATTCTGAGATATATTTGCACTCAGAAAGAGATCATTTCTTACGCTCTCAAACATCCTTTATTACACATATCCCTACATCGCCCTTTACCACAAACAAACACATATCACCCTCACAATTGGTATTTGTTTTTTGTGAATTTGATCTATTATACTTTTACACCTTGAAGTTTATTAAGAATATGTTTTTTATAAATAAAAAATGAATATGTCCTTGTTAAACAAGTACATATACATCTTCCTACGTTCCCTAAAATAAGCATAAATGCTTGTTCTATAGGTGAACGAAATCGGTCGAGGCAGGATTCGAACTCGTGACCACTGGATTACTAACCCAATGCGCTAACCGCTCTGCCATCGATCCATCAATATAATGTTGCTTAAAAGTATAGCATAATTATTGACAGTTTAACCTCAAAACAGGCTCGACCTAGTGAGGTTGTAAATTCCATTGTAATATTTAAGTTCAGTTACATAGTATAAATTTGATGTATTATGAAAATAAATAAATAAAAATAAATAAGTTATTAGTAGCGGTAGGGTGTTACCATTGCTGTCTAAACGGTAACAACTGTGTAAGTTACAGTAACACTATAACTTACACAGTGACACTTCTTGAAAAAAAAATTTGCTGTAGCAAGTTTTGTATTTCGCTCACTTCAGCTGTATACTCGTAATATCTGCTTTTATGCTTCTTATGATATGCCTTATTTATAAGTCGAGAGAAGAATAAAAACGAGTGTGTTGTGGCCAATACTATACTCTTCGCTACCAAGTCACTTCACAATGCATTCAAATTTTATATGGAAAATTTTCAGTATTTTAATTTTTCATTTAAATATTTTATAATGAAAACTTGATCACTCTTCAATGCAGTCTAATGAAAGTGATGTGCCGTTTGAGACATTTGAAAATATTTTATTTTAAATATCCTGTGCTTGGCGTCACATAAAAATATTGAGAAAAACTGATCAGATATCCTTTAAAATCTAATGGTGCCTAAGCGAGCATTAGATATAAAAATTTGCAAAATATGAAAAAATCGAATGAGTACTTTAGTTCATAATCGATAAAGGAGAATAAACACGCCGTACATAGTATATAGCACACAGCACACACACAAATACATTGTGATCAAACTTTTAGAATACAATCTCAGCATGATACTATTTGATAGTCTACGATAAATAAAATTACCTTTAATTTCGAATTCATAACTCCTAAAAGCTTTATTCCCGTGGGGTAGTGAGGTTTAAAAAAGTTTTATAAAACAGAATCCCGTTACAAAGTTTTTTTTAACGGAACTATGGTTTTAAAGATAAGTGTTTTTCTCAATAGGCGATGCATGTAAACGATGAATTCAGCTGTTATCTAATGGGATAATACGAAATATTTCCGATATAGTACAAAGGTATATCGCTTGATCGCTTTAATTGTAACAGATAACACGTGTAGAATTAATTGTTCTAGGTAGGGTGAATTGAGCAAAACATTATTCTTATATCCCAACGTCGTTTCGTTTCCCTAACAATATGCTTCCTGTTCCTTTGATAGGATAAAGGTGAGTATAAAATTTAGACGTTTTTATGTACATATGTAGGTAAGTACATATACCGATGTCTATATCTATTGCTCATATCAATCTACGCTTGACTGTTTTATTTCATTCCCTCAATTTCCCCTTAGTATAGAACCAAGCTGTGGAGGGATAAGGAGATTTACTATTTGAAATAACGATGAAAGGAGATACGAGCGCAAGGGGAAACTTATTTAACATTATTTTATAGGCAATCTTAAATTTTAAGGAAAAAGGTTTGGTACATTATGATTATATATATTTTATTTTTTTTTATAGTAAGGAAATCACTGAATACACGCATAGAATTATAAGACGCGAGAAATCACAAATATAACATGTACATGTATATAACATAATTACGTAAAAGGCAGAGAGAGAGAGAGAGAGAGAGAGAGAGAGAGAGAGAGAGAGAGAGAGAGAGAGAGAGAGAGAGAGATAAAAATATCGATACACACGCATTAATAAATTATTCAAAATGCCGTTAAATATTATAGTTGGTCTAGGATACATAAGATGTGTCCAGAGTTTGCAGAATTTATCTAAATTATTATCTAACAAATATAATCTATGTAACTTAAATTATTGATATTACTACATTATTTTTCAAAATTCTTCAACAAATTTGTTATTGATATCTTTATTGATATAAGTGGTTTATTATTTATCGTATATATATATATATATATATATATATATATATATATATATATATATATATATATATATATATATATATATATATATATATATATATATATATATATATTTTTTTTTTTTTTTTTTATTTTCACTTTGAATGAAAATATACTTCGCAAGAGACATGCGATTCTAAAAAATACATAAAAATTACGAGGAAAACTTGCATCCGGAGCATAAACTAAAAAGCTGTCACCATATCCCATATTGTATGGAATATAAAAATGTCTCATGTGTCAACTGTTATCTTTTTACGCGCACTCAAAAAAGTACTTGTTCAACAATTTAAAAGCAGTAGTAAAAATTCATAAAAACACATTTCACAATATTATTGATTCATTTTTTTACAGAGATGAATGCTCTCTTCGTATTCGTATAAGTCTTTCATAAAATAAGTGGAGTGAATATGAAAATGATGTTTTGTTACACATATAGTGAAATATTTGATATATTACTTTTCTTAGAAGAACTCTTCTGTTTTCGTAAGCACTGTAATAGTAGTGTAGAATGTGCACGAATGTGTACCTATATAATAATAATTTCTTGGATGTCTATGTTTTGTTTTTCAATTTTTAGTAGTAATAAAATCCTCCTTGCACCCTACGCATGTGCCGAGTGAATTTAATTTTAAAAATACCTAACTGAATTTTTCCTGTTGTTGTCAACCGGTGTTGAAACGAACCGTTTTAATATTGTTGGCAATATAGTATGGAAGTGGTGGTAATAAATGTGCTCCTTGATATAAATGTAGGTGAGAAATGATTATTGTATACGAGACATCCAAGATATCAATGAAATCCTTCATAAGTCCGCAATAAAGTCGAACATAAAATACACGACAATAAACTTTTGATTTGAAAGATTCTCTCCAACAGATTTCTTCTTTGCAAATAAAACGCTACTCCACTCAATTTTATACATTAAGTTAAACCTAAGAGGATAAGGAATCATTTCCTCTGTTTTAAATATCTGTTCATTTTTGAGTCATTTTGAACACGAAGATAGTGAATAATCAAACATAGTTTGAACACTTTTATTTGTATAAAAACATTTATTGTTATACGTCGTCCATTCAATGCTTGATGTATGTACTTTAAAAAATACATATTTTATTTGCATAATTATAATAATCTTTTATTATGTCAAAAACAAATACATTACGTGGCGGACTTATTGCCCGAAGGCAATTACTACCAGTCGATCACACTAGTAAGTACCTATACTTGTAGCAAGTAATTTGTAAAATACATTAAAAATAAATGTAATAAGAATGAGTAATACAAGATTTAATGCAAAAGATACATTCTCATTATTATTTTTAATACACAATTTAAAAATAATAATGAAAATTTCTAAAATAAAACAAGGAAAATGGATGGGTTGCGAAGGAAATAAAGATAAAGAAACTAGGTTTGTGCATAAGAAAAAAACCTTCGAGCTAGGAGCTTCTCTAATACCATTGGCTAAGGTTCCATAGCCGGGTTGCGTGAAATGTGAACGAATATGTATGTGTATATCTCACCATAATATGTAATTCTTCTTCTTCTTCTTTGTCAGCCATCTTTCCACTGCTGGATGTAGGCCTCCTATAATGAACTCCATCTCTCTCGGTCCTGTGCTTCCCCCAACCAACCCCTTCTCGCAACCGGAATGATATCATCCACCCATCTTTTTTGTGGTCGCCCTACCGGTCTTTTATTTTCCCACGGTCTCCATTTTAGTATTCTGGGTATCCACCTCTCGGTACCCTGTCTTGCAAAATGCCCTGCCCACTGCCATTTCAACTTTGCAACACGGTCTGCTATGTCAACGACTTTTGTTTGGCGTCTTATTTCTTCATTTCTTATTTTATCCCGGAGGCTCACTCCTAAGATTTGCCGTTCCATAGCTCGTTGCGTACATTTCAGTTTGTATATTGTGTTGGCAGTTAGTGTCATTGTTTCCAATCCACATGTTAGCACTGGAAGGATACATGTTTCAAAGACCTTTCTTTTCAAATTCATCGGAATGTTTTTGTTTTTCAGGATGTGATCGAGTTTACCGAAGGCCGCCCAACCTAGTCCAATTCGTCTGGGTATCTCTGCTAATTGATTTTCCTTTCCCAGTTTTATTTTGTGCCCCATGTATATGTAATCTTCAACGGCATCAACTGTGTTGTTATTAATTTTCAAATTGATGTTGGATGGGCTCAGGATTTTAGTTTTCGAAATATTCATCTCTAGGCCTACCTCCAAGGAAGCATTATGGAGTTCTTTTATCATACCTTTCAGTTCTTCTAGGTCGTCGGTGATAAGCACAATGTCATCTACGAATCGAAGTAATTAATGTGTGTAATTACTTATCTTAATATACTACAACTTCAGTGACAATCTGTAATTGGCTTTAATATTTACTTAAATCATCTTTCTTTTACATAATAACTATACGCTGTATGTTGTCCTCTAAATAAATATATTAAAATAAATTATAAACTAGGCATTTGTCCAAGGCGCAAGGAAGTGATTACAAATACCTAATGTAAATGGATGATTTCTAATTATTTATATAGTGCTGTCGCTGTAAAAAATATTTATTTTACTTACTAGTAACAATAAAATATCAGATAAATAAACTGGATTACAAAATTTACGAAAATACACTTCAAAATAACAAATGTATTTTTATGGATACTTCTAGACAAGATAGAAAGTTCAGCAAATAAAATTATACCTCTAAAGTTGTATTTAAATGAAGGTATATTAAATACATTATGTATGGTAAAAGTGTTTACGCAGACAACTTTGGAATTTACTATATAATAATATTTGCCCTAAAGCAGAGTAAATATGATAACTCTCTCTGTGAATAAAACTTAATTGAACATAAATTTAATATTTTTCTCGCGAACGTTCCCACGGTGAAAAAGCTATAAGGTAAAAGAAAAAATATTATAAAGAAAAAGGTCCAGAAAAATTTAACAAAATTCAAACAATCACTCATGTGTGAAAATTATAGCAAGGTCTATACCTTTATGACTTGAGACATAAGTATATGCTTTATGACTTGAGACATAAAATTTTATTTCATATTTTGATTAGATTATGTAATTATTTTTTGGTCTAACGAGTTGTGGACTACGTCAAACGTTTCTTTTCCATAGCATCTCCACATTTTGAAGGAATCGGTATTAGAAATGTTTGTTTTTGCTTATGAAACAGCTTTGGGTAGAGATTGCTGACTTTTTGTCTAAATATTATTTTTTTTCATATTACATATAATATATTGCTGGTAGGCACCCACTTAGAATCGTGCGTCCACTATTTTCGTTTTCGGTTGTCCCGTAAGAACCTTGTTCTCGAAAATACAAGAGGCAAAGTAACATTTTTTTTAAATGAATATGTCCTTGTTAAACAGGTACATATTATATCTTCCTACGCTCCCTAAAATAAGCGTAAATGCTATAGGTGAACGAAAAAGGTCGAGGCAGGATTCGAACTCGCGACCACTGGATTACTAGCCCAGTGCGCTTACCACTCTACCATCGACCCATCTATATTAAGCAAAGAGTTTTTGTATGTTTTAAGTGATAAAAACGTTGTTTATGTTGTTTTTTTTTAAATTTTTTTCTACCATACGACTTTTTTCTTTTTCTTAGATTCTCGATTCCCGGGAAAACCTGGGAATATTTTGTTTTTATTCTCGGGTCCCGGGATCAGAAAAAAACCGGGAATTGAGAAACCTATGTTGCCTTTTAAGGTTAGACGACACTGGTGTATGGGAGTACACGTCACGATACATGTCATCACGTGGGGATACTTGTCCTGCATGCTTTTATAAGGAAATGTGCACCCGCAAACCTGTATCTGGCTACCAAAACCACAATGTTGGATATGTCGTGATGGTATGAATGACAATTTTACTCTAATAAGGGATGGGATTGCGAAATATTTATAAATAAATTTATTATTACTTAGTGGTAATGAATACAGAGTTTGCGAGAACAAAAGGTGGAGGGTTGCATATGAAAAAGAAGTAATGAAGTCAGTGGAGACAGTTGCGATACCTTTCTTGTGAATTATTCATGTACGGAGACTTTGTAGCTTATACTGTTGGCTCTAAGGGGCTCTTGTAAGTGGTGAGATATGTGTTATACCATACCAACACTTCAACATCAATATGCAAAGTGACGAATCTTATTTCCTATTATAGACATAGACACGGTGAATTTTATAAAAAAATGAAAACCTAAAATATAACGCTACGAGTATCAGAAAAAATATTCCTTATGCACATTGAACCATTTATTGATTCAGTTCAATTGAAGATAGATGTACTTCACTGAAAAACACCGAATAAATGGAAGGACAGCTAGATCTTCTCCTCCAAGGATAGTCCACCTTCACAAAGAGGTCAAATGACCTAACCAAAGAAGAAGAAGAATTTTCTGTTTAAATTTTATCAGTTAATGCGGTAGATAAATAATTAAATTTTACAAAGCCCCTTTAAATGATTTAAAATAATACTGAGATTTCCAGTTATAAAAAAATCGAAATACTTTTCATTTTAATTTAATTTTATATTGAATTGCTTCTCGCGTTTATAACAGTTACTATGTCACATATTAACTAAACAAGCACCCAATAACAAGTTGCCACATTATGTTGACTTACAATTTGTATCGTTTTACAGATCCAGACTGAAAACACAATTTAAAATCGTTTTAAAACTGTCATTATAAAATTTTTCACGGTTAAAACAAAATGATTTAATTGTTAAGAAATGCACCACATAGTTGATTACGAAATAATTGATAAAAAAATTTCATGCTTATAAAAATAAAACAATGTGCAATACTATTGTTATTTATTTAAGTGCTGTATATATTTCAAATTAAAAAGTTCTAAGTAAGTATATTTTTATGATTTTGTGTGTGTGTACTTTTGACCTCAGAGTCAAAACCTTCAGACCTTCCAATATTGACTCTATGTTGATGAATAATCTACCTACTAGTAGAATATTTATATTTCCACCTTTTTATGCTGTAAGTAAATAAATATGTTTATTATTCACAACAATATTATCTTATACGATGATTGACTGAATTTTATATTCTTAGATATTCGATTTAGATAGGATTCATTGTGAAATTTTATTGCATTTCTATCTTTATATTTGTTATATTTATATGTGACGTGAAAACATCAGGCCGCTTTGAAAGCAAACTAAACGCGCGCGGATGACTGTGAGACTTGGTGTAGTTAAAGTTCATATAGAGAAGGCCATATGAACTTAATGCTGCCAATGTCCAACACGTAATGCTGCCAATGTCAAACGTAGTAGTTTTATATATGTAATAAATAAAGATAAATTCAAATACAGGACATTAAAAGATATTTTTCATCATTAATATCTAAACAATTGATCAAATATTTGCTCTTAGACAAATATTGGAAAAAAACGCTCAAGTATTATCCACCCACCATTTAATTATAGATTTTAAGGCAGCGATAGTATCAGTAGAGCGATATTGTACGAGGCCTGATGGAAATGGGAATACCATTCAAACTAGTAAGACTAGTGAGAGTGACTTTGCATGGTTCGAATTTTAGGGTCGAAATACAAACCCGCACTTCGGAAATGTTTAATACCTATAATGGATTGCACCAGGGTGATGCATTGTCTTGCCTAATATTCAATATAGTACTGGAGAAAGCCATCAGTGATGCCAGAATTGAGACCACAGGCGTACTTTTTTCTGGCATCCTTAGCTTTAGGTACTTTTATAAAAAATAGCCTTAAGCTCGTTTGCAATTAGTGTTATTGAATTAACTGGAGTTGCGCTTTGAAACGTACCTAAACATTACATTATGAAAAAATTTTCGTTGTTTTTTAAGTTTTATTATACTCGTTTGCATGGTAATTAATGTGAATGCAGTTAAAAAACAATTAATTCTAAATTCCATGTCTTGGTTTGATATAAAATTGCACGCAAATTAAATATACTATACATAATATTCCAAACGACGTGGAACTGAGAGAGTCGTAGAAACGAGACGACTCCTAAAGAGGGTTGCACGACAACGATCCAAATGGATAGAATATAACATCAGGCTTACGAGTCTGTTTGGGAATATCGTAGAAAGAATGACGGAGGGCAGGAACCATAGAGGTCGTCCTAAAGACAGTTATATGGACCAGTGCCCCGTTCCACCATTGTACTTTTCAACTTTTCACTCTTCGCTTTGCGATTTGAGAATTTCGCAAAGTGCAAAGCGTTCGCGTTCCACGAAAAAAAAATGGTCACTTTGCGGCGTCGCCAAACATTTACAAAGTCTTTTCAACTGACGCTAGCGACACCTAGTGATAACTTAGTAGTACCGAGTGTTTCGCGCGTAGCGTACACGATCATTTGACACCATTCGTTCTTGTCTGTTCTGTGATTTCGTTGTTGTTGTTAGAAAATGAGCCGGAAAGACAATATTAAGAAAAAAATAGCCGTGTTGGAGATAATTAATGAAAAGAAAGGAGTTATTTTTGGAGTAATTAGTGACACTATCACTAATACAGTGAAACAACAGGTGCTTCACTGAATTATTTGCTGTTGAGGAGACAATCATTTGCTTCTCTTAGTGCTTTTCTGTACCTTAAAATATGTGTAAATGAGTAGTGAAATAATCATATCAAAAAGCGGACATAATAATCACATAAACATAGTTTAAATTACCTAAAAAAATCAGAATAAATCGTGTACTTAATCAAGACATATGACAAGACACTGAGTGCTATTTATGCGAAAATATTCGAGGAACTGCGTGGGTAAAATATTTTCGAAATTTATCCTTTCTCTATAATTTCTTACAACCCCGTCTTCCTCATCCCTTTCTAACAATAATTTATGCAAAATTTTCTAATAAATTTACTCAAAAATTCTAAACAAACAACTTCTACTTTCACAACTCGACGAATGGCAAATTTGAAATGTCAAAATATTCTTTTCAAATCATTCGCAAGGTTTGCAAAGTTTTTTATGAAAAGTAACGATGGTGGAACAGAACGGCTTATTTGCTTTGCAATAGGCGTCTACTTTTCGCTTTGCAAATTGCAACTTTTACTTTGCGAAAAAATGTAATGTTGGAACGAAAACAAGCCGACGAATTGCAAAGTGCAAAGCGCAAAGTTTAAAAGTACGATGGTGGAACGGGGCACAGGTGACAAGTGATGTGCGCTGTGGCAGCTACCAATAGGTGAAGAGGCTGACGGACAACAGATATATGTGGAGAGGTAGAGTGCTTAGTGCTAACCAATCCTATAATTGTGACCACGAATAAGAATATTGCAAATTGTCTTGCTGTATTTACAAAAACTCCTACTACTTGGCATCCAAAGAGATTTGATTAGATGTATTAAATCTTATATATCTAATCGTACACAAGATAATTTAAAAATGCTACCCAGATATGTTCCGGAATCTCATTTCGGTCCGCTACTATTTAGAAAGTAAGTAGTGTGCACATTTATTGATATAGCTCTTAAATAACAAGATGAAAAATATGAAGACGATCTTTCACGATCGTGTCATTCGGCGTCGCTCCATATGGACCGGCTCCATTTGGAGCATTGTAAATGTAAAATTTTCATCACACTCACGGGCGCGCCATCGCGCCATCTAGCCATCAAAATTAGTATACACAAGCGGTCGGCGCTTTCGCATTAATAATTTCTATTTTTTGAAATTTTCAAATAAAAATGAGTTATAATTCTGATGGTTTTATACAACTGTTATAGCGGTTTGTTTATATATAAAAAGAAAAAAACCAGAGAGAAAATGTTGTATTTTCGCATTCACGAGAGTGTCAAACAGCTCGGCGCAATGTACCGCTGGTTTTCATACTTACCGACAGATGCGTCGCGCCGTTTGCAGCGGCACTATGGAGTTTCGATCGTTTGGAATTCCATTTTGGTGTGTCAGGCCAAGTTTTCTATTGATGACGTAAGTTTGGAACTTTTGATGAACAATGCTAAAAGTGATTGATGATACTTGCCAACCTAACAAGATAAATCCTTTTATCTCGTCGGTATTTGAGGTTATTGTTAAGTAATATGTAAGAAAACTTATTTTAGCTTCAACCGTGCAAAGGGAAGTTTGAGATAACTCGAGAAAACTACAAGTGCCTTTTGTTTTTGATGTTAATGGAGAAATTGTGTACTTTAACTATTGAGACACAATGAACCACGTAGGTAGGTACTAGATAATATGACACTTGAAACAATTTTTACAAATATTCATATACTGATAATTAATTGGGTGATAATAATTGTGCAGAGAAAAATTAAACTGGAAGGTATACGATCAGAAGCTTACGATAGAAGGTATACGATCTTTTAGACATTGCTAAGTCAATTATTTTTTCATTGTTCCCCGTCGTTCATAATTTTTAGTAGATTTATGATCCAACTGTCGATTAAGTCAAAAGATTTTGTATGGCCAGGTCTACATTTTTCGTAGTTTTTCAACTTTGAATAAAAAAAAAAACACTACATTGGATGTTATTGGAAGAACTTAGAATTCGGAATACAACAATAATTGTGTCTGTGTGTGTGTCTCTAATAATTCGCTTGATATACCAAGCCCAAAATTTCAGAAAACATAGAAAATTTTAGGCTTACAAAACTTTTATGCTCAAAAATATGAATTTTTGTGTCAGTTAAAGGTTATCAAAACATTCCATCTCAAAGTTTCTTAAACTAATTTTGTAAAAATTGAATTTAGTGACGACATTGTTTCATACAATTATTTGTATTGTTGAATATACAATATCTACGGGGACTTCATCAAGCCTTTACCTTTCCGGGTAAAAGAAGGACTGAAGTCCACACTATCCCATCCTGTCATACATGTTTTGTGTAGGAAAATAAAATATTTTAACATATTCTTGCACTATACACACAGTATCGCCATCGTCAATTAGATCTCATGTGTTACATGCGACTAGTAAATAAGTCAAAATAAGTTAAATTGAGGTAACTCCGTGTTGTGTATCGTCAAAATATAATGTGTTGGGATGTTCCGAAACATTAATCTCAGAAGGGTTGGTTATGAAATTAGGTAATATCTGTGTTGACAAAATATAAATTTATTATGATCCTCATCATACGTTAGTACTGTTAAGCCTCTCATAAATCGAAAATAAATTGTTGCAAAATAAGTTTATGGGAAACCCTCGAGCGTACAACAAGATTAGGTTGGGGTATTATTGATGGGGCAATTAAAACATCTTTTCATGCCAATTATTTGTTATAATTTAAAAGATTTCTTTTATATCTGCGATATATATTGTAAACAATTTGTGTTAACACACCAGTAAAGCGACTTTATGTTATTAGTTCCTTTTAAATCTGTGACAGATATTGTAAACAATCTATGTTAACACAACACTAAAGCGAATTTATGTTATTAGTTCCTTTTATATCTGTGACAGATATTGTAAACAATCTATGTTAACACACCAGTAAAGCGAATTTATGTTATTAGTTCCTTTTATATCTGTGACAGATATTGTAAACAATCTATGTTAACACAACACTAAAGCGAATTTATGTAATTAGTTCCTTTTATATCTGTGACAGATATTGTAAACAATCTATGTTAACACACCAGTAAAGCGAATTTATGTTATTAGTTCCTTTTATATCTGTGACAGATATTGTAAACAATCTATGTTAACACACCAGTAAAGCAAATTAATTTATGTTATTAGTTCTTTTTATATCTGTGGCAGATATTGTAAACAATCAATGTTAACACAACACTAAAGCGAATTTATGTAATTACTTCCTTTAATATCTGTGACAGATATTGTAAACAATCTATGTTAACACACCACTAAAGCGAATAAATGTTATTAGTTCCTTTTATATCTGTGACAGATATTGTAAACAATCTATGTTAACACACCAGTAAAGCAAATTTATGTTATTAGTTCTTTTTATTTCTGTGGCAGATATTGTAAACAATCAATGTTAACACAACACTAAAGCGAATTTATGTAATTAGTTCCTTTAATATCTGTGACAGATATTGTAAACAATCTATGTTAACTCACCACTAAAGCGAATTTATGTTATTAGTTCCTTTATATCTGTGACAGATATTGTAAACATTCTATGTTAACACACAACTAAAGCGAATTTATGTTATTAGTTCCTTTATATCTGTGACAGATATTGTAAACAATCTATGTTATTAGTTCCTTTTTTCCTTTCCAAGGATTTGAATAGATGACGCCATGCTCAAATGTGTAGCATTAATAAATTGAATTTAAATTCATTGTGATATTTGCTCCAGGCATGTTTGCTTGTTTTAAAATAAATATATATTTTTTAATAATGTTTGCATATAATATATTATGTTTATGTGTATAAAAATGCATACATATAAATATAATATATTATATGCAAACGTTAGATTTTTTCCCTGGCGGGAGGTACTGTTATTTTTGACAAACTTTACATCTCAATAGAGACTATGTTTAAAACATAGTTTTAATAGATGGCCTAAGAAATAGTTTTGTTGTCATTCTTATAGGTGGAAATTGTGTTGTCTCCTTATTTTCGTGCGATATGAAAATACCCCACAACATTATTATACATTTTTCAAATTTGGAGTGATAAGACAACTAAATAAAAGGTGCAAAAGGTATAAATAAGCCCTGTAGGTTTCTGATTTTCCGGTTCTTCTAAAATCCAACTGTCGTTTTATTCAAAAGATTATTACTCTTATCATATCGACAGTTTTTAGCCACAACGCATACTATGAAAGAAGGAACATTTTGTTTGGTGTAGTGGTTCGGTTTGATAAGTTGAAATCTTTCTAGAAGCCTTGATCATAATTAATTTTAAATATTGCTTTTGAGGTCTGTGAGATAATCAACTGAATGGACATTTATTGTTAAAACCTTGATTGTTATTAAACCTTACATTATACCAAGTTTATACCATGTATTGTGTAACCTACCGCTTGCTTATAATTTTACCTAATTGGAATATAACGTTTTCGTGATAAGCTTTGCAAAGCGTTTCATCAGTGATGTAATATTGCACAGAATCGAAGGGTGGTTGGTGTCCATACGTCAAGTATTATACTAATTTAATTATTGGATACATGTAAAGACCATAAACCCTGTTTGGTAACTATACTAAAGCAAGTTGGTAACCAGAGGGGTTACCAATAAAGCAAATGTGAGATATTGCCAATGTGTAAATATTAGATGCCTCAGTTGGGTTCTAGGTATTAGATATTGACTCCAGAAGGGAATTTAAAGCTTTAGTATTCGATTGAACTCCTTGTTGTGACGTGTTGGAAGAGAGTTCACCTGAACAGATTCTGTTCATTAAAAATAGTGTGAACTCTATTTAGTATTGCTGAAGTTTAACAAGACACATCAGTCAGAGTGAGCGTATTTCACTGAGGCTGAAATACCTATTATTACTCGAATGCAAATTAGTACTGGAGGAAATAGGTAGATGAGTTAATAGAGAGTAGAGATAAGAAATAACAATCAATAAAAAAATACAAATTGATTAAGCAAAAACACGATTCTCTATAAACAGAAAAAAAATTATCACACGCGAGTAGAAAATATCAAGATGATGTTTCACGAAATAATTTAGACAGGTAAAGAGATGTGTTGTCTTCATTATATACTCTACTGTTTTGACAAATAGAGGTCAATGTACAGCCACGTTGTCAAGTACATTTATGGGTATCACAATATTAATAAAGCGTTATTGTTGTCATGAAACACAGTGAAAGTCGATGACCTTTCTAAAGGATGTTATCTTCTTGTGACAGAAATACCAATGTTGAATATTGAAGTACCCATGTGGGTATTCTACCACAATACACAACGCTATAATATTATCTCATGTTAAGTCCATAAACTTAGAGCTGATTAGACAGTGGTTCATTTTTTCTCAATGTTACTTTATGATTTCATCTATTAAAACTGAAAAAATGCTCTCACGACCTGGAAATTAGAGATATTTTAATTTGGTTTCAACTATTTATACAACACTAAGAAACTTCATAAAATTGTATTCAAAGTTGGTCAATGTTAAAAGAAAAATATTCAACGATTTCAAAAATTATAATTTTATTTAATGGATTTTTGTATGAAACTTACATATATGTAACAAGAGAATTTTTTTATGTTTGGCAATGTTCAGTTCTTTGATTTCATATTGATATAAGAATATTAAAGCTTGGACTTAGAACTGATTAGCTTTTCCTACATATCATAAAATTTCTTCATAATGATATCACGTGTCAAAATTTTCAAAATGCTCTAACGCTCTTTAAAACAAAATTTATCTGCTTTTATTAAAATATTTCATACAAAATAAGCATTTTTCACCATAGTGCATCAATGTCTATCTTATGTATTTCATGTTATAATGTAAAGAGCTTGAACAATGAACTGATTGGCTTTCCATAAATGACATAATATTCTTCATATTATGATATCACGTGTCAAAATTTTCAAAATGCTCTCGTGTTCGTTAAAACAAAATTTATCTGCTTTTATTAAAATATTTCATACAACATAAGTATTCTTCACCATACTGCATTAACAGTTTGTCTATCTTCCTTTATACTTCTTTATTAATACAGCAGCCCGACTGTGGAACGATCTTCCGAATTCTGTGTTTCCATCTTCGTACAACCCGGGTCTTTTTAAAATCCGAATTAATAAACTCTTTTCTAGATTGCAAACCCCTCCCAACGCTACGTAGTGCGCTTCTTCGGAAGAGTAAAATGGACCCAAATCCTAATAGCTGGCGTCCCCTACGCAGACATGTTAAAAAAAAAATATATAAAAATATACTATCGTTAGAAAATTTATATTCCTGGTAGTAAAATTTAGAATAAATAAAATATTTCATACAACATAAGCATTCTTCACCATATTGAGATTGTCAACATTTCAAGAAGAAAAATGAACGCTTACTATGATGTGGAGAGTTTAGTGTTGGCCACAACCCACTCGTTTTATAATAATTACACAATGTAAAATATTCTAAATTATCAAAAAATCCACAAACTAATCCTCAAAAACATCAATATTTTTCAATTAAACTTATTCAAATCACGAATGAGTTATCAATAGAGTGAATCTGAATACATTGAGATGGTTTAGTCACACGGGGAGAATGAATGAGGAACGCCTGATGAAGAAAATATACATTACGGACAGGAATGGAATGAGAGGTCAGGGCCGTCCAAGAAAAGTACGACCATGTGAACGACATTCTGAAAGAGAGAAATGTAAGAAGTTAGGAGTATAGCACTGGCTACAACCCACTCGTTTTATATTATCACTTGTTTCATATTATTTTAGCTTGGATTTTGGCCATTAGTAAAATGATCAATAATTTACATAGATAATTGACTAATTTAATTATCATAACATAAACCCATGTATATTATTGTAAATTTATAAAGGTAGTTTTGTTCATTTCCTTCTCTTAAAATTATTGTGTTTTTCAATTTAAATAATACATTTAACATCATTTGTGATATATGTTATATCCGAAAGGTCGAAATGAGAGTCTCTGAATATATACATACGTATTCCTTTATTCCTTTTAAAAGTATTACATTCTCGTAATTACTAGCACGCGAGGTATTATTACCTGTGCTTTGGTATATCTAATACAAAAGAGAAATGAGTCATTATCTGATTAAATCTTGATTTTATCTGATATTTAAAACAACTGTGTCGTATTTTTTCATACCTACGAATACCAATACTGCATATAAAAGATATTTTATCAAAGTCTTACTTTGTGGGATTAATACGGTGATAAATTTATTATGATATGAGCCATTAAAAAAAATTAACGTTCTACGCCTGGCGTTATAAATTGACTAGTAATTAAAACAGTATAGTAAATCGAATATATTATTTAATTGCATATACGCAAACACTGGGTCGGGAGTCAAATGATATTTTTACTGACAATAACATCTCAATTGAGACGAAAAATATAATAATATTTTTGGCGCAGTTCAGGGGTGCCATCTGTGCGAGACACCGTCACCTCATATTTTATAAGGACTGTTGCTTTCATTGTTTACAAATAAACTAATTTCTCAAAAGATGGCGTTACAAAAAATGGTTTCTTCGTTACATCATAGATGGCGATAGTATAATTTCGTATTATTCAGGTGAAATGTTTACATATTATTCAAATATATAGAACTTTCAAAAATTACATTGATAAGGGAACTCAATAAAGGCATAATTGGTGAGCGTTGCGCAAGCGCATAGAGTGATCACGTAAACCAGCCGATGACAGGTCGTAAGCCCTGTAGGTGCCTGAGTTCCTGGTTCCCATGATATCCCAACTTCTTCTCTATTGAGATGTTATTGTCAGTAAGTATAGTAAATATTAATTTTTGGATTTTATTTATAAATGGGTAATAGAATCATTTTTACATGATCAGTAAGAGGTTGGTGGCAGTGATGGAAGTATATTGGTTTGTCAATTCATTAGAACTGGTTCTACTCTAATCAGATTTTAATGTCTCTCTTCCAGGTAGTTCACCGCCTCTTGTTTCGCCTTGTGGATGTCTTGGAGGCTTTCACTAAAGTTTTTAAGCTTGCAGTCTTGCACCACGTGTCTCGCCGACTGCTCTACCCCTTTTTCCCCATCTCCAAAGTAAGCAATAGCCGCAGCCCTGTTCTTTTCCTACTCTGTCCAAACCCTCCGTGGAAGGTCAAAACCTAGTATTCGGGTTGCAGGGTCTGCTATTAGGTGTTTATTTTGTGTGGCTTATCATTCTTTCCAGATATCTTATAATGTTGGAATAATAATTTCATTTTATTATTTTATGAAATAACATCATCCATAAACTGGAAGGAATGAGGGGCAAGTGCAACAGTCCTTAGAACATCGTCACTTGCCCTTGTATAATCGGTAGCAGAGTACTGTGCTCCTGTATGGCTCAAAAGTGCACATACAAAACTAGTTGACACTCAACTAAATGTGGCCATGAGGACCATTAGCGGCACCATCCGGTCTACCCCAATATAGTGGCTTCCTGTGCTCGCACATATACCTCCCCCTGACGCAAGAAGAAAATTCTCCCTATTTAATTTGTGGAAGAGAATTTGTGACAATAGCGTTTTGCCAATCTAGCTCCGAACCAGTGATGTTCCGTCTGAGGGACAGCAAAGACTTGCTTCAAGGAATCCAGCAGCGAAACTCGGATGTAACCTTATTAGTGAGGACTTCGGCCTGAATGAGACTTGGCACAGTGACTGGGTAAGCCTGGATGTTAATAGGTACATGGAAACTCCAACGAAGATAGGGTTTCGAGCTGCCAAGAAGGCTGTGGACCTCCCTGAATAGGATCCGCACTGGACATGGATGCTGCAACTACCTTATGGCAAAGTGGGGCATTGTTCCATCCGCACAATGCGATTGCGGCCACCCCTTTCAAACAATGCAACACATATTGGAAGAATGCAGCGTCCATGCATATGAAGGCCCAAAGTTGGACATTTGCGAAATGACACTGACATTTGTGGATTGGTTCGGAGCCCTCGACGTGAATGTGTGATTGCCATATCGTGCTGTTTTGTTCATTTTGATTTTAAACATTTTTGTTCATTTTGATAAATAAATAAATTTTATGAAATGTATGAAAATTAAATAATGTAAATCACAAAATTCGTTATAAATATAACGAATATTTGCCACATATATGATGTAAACAACTCAGGGATTGTATGGCGTTGGCGGACTAACGTGTTTTCTTTTGTATTTTTTTTCATACCCTTATTGTTCTAAACTGTCTAAGTTTGATTTTTGTTTTTAGTTTAATATGTTATTATTTCTACTTTTGAATAGGCATTCGTTGATAATGTTTTTTTTTCAATTTTGTAATATACTTTTTTATGTATTTATTTTTAATGATATTTCTAATTTTGTTATTGTATGCAATTTATATTTGGAATGCTATTTTTGTGTATGTTTTGTTAGTTGTCATTCACTGTTAAAAGTATCATTATTTCAAAATGCTTTAGCCCCGGCACAGCTTTTTAACTAGTGGGGCATTGCAGTTAAGAATATTATTTGTCAATTATGTATATGTATGAATAAATGAAAAATGAATATAATAATCGACTCATCTGAGCCATTGTACAAACATAAAATTGAAATTTATATATAATTATTTTAACGCTGTTAAATGGGTCTTGATAAAAGAATTGAGGTAAAAATATTTGTAAACCCTTTATCGTTATTAAATCGTAAAAAAATGAGTATGAAAGTCTACGAACCTTCTGAAACATTTCATAAATAGCGTCGTAAATAATATTCGTATGAATACCTAATTTAGGAATATGATCGGTATTCAAAGTGGTATTTAGAAAAAAGTTTATATTTGTGTAAAAAATAAAGCAAGATTGAAAAAGAAAATAAATGAGATTTTGGGCTATGGGTTTGGCGGAAATTTATCAATAAATTGACAATTTACATTTGGGGTTTGAAGTTAGACGGTATGTCTATCAGTTTTTCACTCTCCCACAGGAATTTCAAAAGCACCTTTGGATGAATAGACATTAGACGTAGATACATATCTAATGTAGGTACCTTCTGTTGAAAAAGAAAAAAAATCTTTTGAACTGAAGCTTAAATCACGCGAAAGATAGCAAGTACCTGCTTTGAAATATGTAGGTAAGAATGTTCTATACCCTATTTCCCATACTAATATATAATCATAAAACGAGTAAATGGCCCGAAAGCAGTAAATAACGTATACGATAAATGAAGAAACTTGTAAATCATTATATTGGCTTCTGATACGTTGACTAAAAGCATTCTTAGGGTCGATTTTTGTTAAAAATTTTGAACATCAAACGTTGAAAGGCTTCATAATGTAGAGGAAAAAGTACATTTTATATTATATTTGTTTTAATTTTTTTTACAATATAGGTAGGTACTAGAAATTAAAACACGTACTTTAATTGCGGACTGTCGGCGACTTCCGATCTATAAATATAGGGCATCAGAGAAGTTCGGATAATAAGGCACCGTATCTATGGCAAAAACGTTTAAAGGCTTTATAATTGTTCTTCGTGATCACTAAGTCCGCATGTCCAATGGGACCTTAAAGTGGCCCACGGACAGCAACGAGGAGCTCCGATCTGTAAGAGGACACAATTGGGTGGGAACACTCCCAAAGGATGTGATCCGAAGTTTGGTCCAGACATTGACAAAACTGACATGAGGAAGAAGGAGCAATGTTGAAGCGATGGAGATAGCTTTTATAGTTACCGTGTCCTGTGAGAAATTGAGAAGTCTAAAAGTCTAAAAAATATTATTCGATTAGGAATAGGGTTCAAAATAGTTCTCTGTAATGGAGTCTTCTTCTTCATTTTAAATCCATCAATATATTCCGCTCCGCCGTTGAATGCATCACAGAATAATTATTATTCCAATTGACCGTAGCCGATTGACTGCGGCAAATTGACCGTACGCCTTATTTACCGAACGGAGAATTGACGGTGAGGACAATTGACCTCGGGGACAATTTACCCCATGAACAGTTGACCGATGAGGATAATTCACCGCAAGGACAATTGACCGTCGGGACAGTTGACCATACGGTCAATTGTCCGCGGTCTATCGGCTACGGTCAATTGTCCGGATACGAATAATAATATAACCTGAATTTCGTTTTACACTGTTTAAATTGAGAATAAGTCTTTTATTTTGAAAACTAGAAAACCGTTTAAAAAAAATCTATTCTAGATTTTTAAAACGAAATTTGAGATTATAAACTAATTGCATGTAACGCATGAGATCCAACTGTCGGTGGGGATAGTATGCATAATTGAAGAATACTTACCAAACTATAAACACTTAAACACAAATTAATAAATATTTTAAGATATTTTGTTTTCTGTATAAAATATGTAGGTATATATGTAAGGATACGATAGTATGGAGGTCAGTCTGTTTTTCCTACTCAGAATATTAAAACAGCATGATGTATGTTTGTGGATTAAGTATAGGTATCAAACTATAAGGTGAGATATTGTGTAGTGTTTACTGCCTTACAAATCATATGAAACGATGTCGTCACTAAATTCAATTTATATAAAAATCGTTAAAAAAGTTTAAGGTGTACTTCTACATCTTCTTCATATTTTTTATAGAAAATTGAATTATTTAGTTGGGGTATTTCAGCTTTATTCAATATTTTTAAAAACTTTGGGAATCAAGGCAGTTAAACACATATATTTATCATAAAAAATGTTTTTCTTAATAAAAAATGAATGAGAAACTTGATAAATTTGATATTTTGTATTTGTCTCTATTTATACAAATTTTCAGCGTTTTAGCTTTTATGGTTTTTGAGATATATGAAAAAATAAAGTAAAAATTCCAAAGTCGATAACCCCTGATAGAAACAAAAATTCAAAATAATGAGTGTAAAAAAATTTATAGGCAAAATTACTCAAGATTACCCATCTCAAAGATATAATTATCTATTATATTATCTAATTAGATAATTATCTATTATTTAAATAGATATGTAATAACATCCATGATATGGGTAAACGTGAGGGTTTTGATTCCACTTTATTTGAGGACTTGCCCCCCTGGTCTTTAGTACATAGTAGAGTATAATGTATATTGCACAATAATTTGTATTAGACACAATCCTAGGCACTGGTTTGCAGTAGCGTCTAGCCCCTGAGTTTCTTTTCTGCATTCTTAGGTTAGGTTTAAGTTTGTGTATAATAATAATAGCGACTCGCGTGAGCGAGTTGCTTTATAAATTGAATTATAAATTATTATAAATTAAATATATAATATTCTTTTAATTTTTCGCATTTAATATAAAATTTCACAGCTCATTTGACTTAATACTACGAGATCTCAACCAATCAGAGAGCCAACCGGAAACAGAATGCAAACGGGTAGATTCAGATTGTAGACTCTAGTCTGGTTTGCCATAGTAATTTTATACAATAAAACGAGTCTTCAATATGTCTGAAGTATGTAGTTTATTATTATCAAATTAGTTTAAGTATTTGGCGAATAATCAAATAATCACAATAAAATTATCACTAATAATATTATGATAAACAGTAGTCGGTATTTCAATACACTAATGGACAAAACAAAACGAACCATTCCTTCTGTGATATTTTATTCTGATGTTCATGGAATTGTCCCTTTTTTGTCTTTCATGTAAACAACATAATTAAATTACACATTGGATAGGATCTCGTTTGTCACTATTTCTACATTATGTATGGGCGATTAATAGTTCAAACATACAATATATTTTGTGAGTCATGATTAAAGTTAGTAAATTATGATAGGCGTTTTTACCTACAATTTATTACACTAAAGGATTGTTGCTGAAGATTTATTTTTGAACGTAATAATTCTGGACAGGCAATATGGTTATTTAGAATGATCATTTATTTATTAAGAGAAAAAAACAATTACACACCAAAAATATACATTTTTGTTTTATACATAAAGTTGATATATACCTATATTTATGTGTAATCACATTATTTCCCAAAGATGAGAAATAATGTGATTACACATAAATACGGTTCTGCTTTTGCATCTAATCACATTATTAGATGCAAAAGCAGAATCGTAATTTGATATATGACTATTGGTATTGCAATAATGGTTTCATTGAATACCAAAAATCAATTTAAAAAATAAACCAGTGCTAATTTTGAAACTCAAAGCTTATTCACAAACGATGCAAAATTGTATTCGATATTATAACACGCAATATTTTTATGAGGGTATTTGTTTGAACCGATAGCTTTTAATATTTACGGCTTCGATTTTCCCGAAACTTTGTAAAATCCCTTATTGCTTTGAAAATTTTTGAATTGGAATATTATCTCATTTGGTGAAAATTGATAAGGGGCTCAAAGCTTTATTTGTATAATAATTCTAATAATAATTATGTATAATAAATTCCATTTCCTAAGTAATTATTTTGATTAAATTCTGGTAGGTTAGAGTGTTTTTGTTTAGTCTAGTCAGAAATAACTCTGGTGAATATTGACATAAATATAATGCCTCCTCTACACATCGACAGATTCGTCGACAGATTGTATCTGCGGATGCATCTGTCGATGTCTAGAGGGGGTTTTTTGCTCATCTGTGGTAGGTATTTAACACGGCCGATGCATCTGCCACATATCCGTTTGGTGTCGGTTTTTTCGACACGGACCAAAGAGCACGGCAGCACATACGCAAGGCGACTATCCACACAACACATCTGCGAATGAATCAGTATTGGTCGGAAAGTCAGGGAAAGTGCACGCGTGCGTGCTTAGTTTTCTCGTCGAAATGGCTGCTATTATGACCACTGAAGAAACATTTACGTTTACTGAGTTGAATGAATTCCAAGTACATACATTTTTTCTTAATAACTCCGTAGCGGTTCACACTTAAGTAGTAATTATAAGTGATAAATAAGTAAATAGCAGCGGCCGCTACTGTCTCCACATCCATTTTTTGCGGCACGACATGCATCTTTCGTGGTTGAACACAGACTGATTAACTCGCGGATGTGTGGACGAATCGTAATTTATCCGCGGATATGTCTACTGATGCATCTAACGACGCATCTGTCGATGTTAAGAGGAGGCTTAAGAAATTAGAGAATATGCACTAAAAATGAAACACCAAAATGAATTTCATCAGTAGAGACCTAAATTATTCGCGTTATTGTTTGGAAAAGGGGTGTTATTTTTGTAAAAAAATCAAAAAGCGATGCACGATATTTTTTTTTTTGGAAATATTATTTTGTAGAAAACCGAAAAGAAGTTTTATTTTTATGAAATCGGTGTTATTATAAGTGGTTATTTTTCAGTAAAAATGATATTTTCTAAAAAAAAAAATGTAAATTAAGATAAATTAAAACAGGATTGAGAATTGCAAGATATTTTTCCACTGAAATGATAATATGCAAAAATAATAAAAAAATAGTAAAAGGACTTTATTCAGCAGTTTATATTCAAATCACATTTATTCATATTTATATGTAAAAAAACAACATGATTGATTAAAAAATTAAGAATCACCATCGTAGGCAAGTTGTTTTTTTTAAGTTTTGTTTTTGTGTTTGCCAAAACGATATTATAGGAGGATAGAAACCTATATGAAACGACATTAATGTACCTTAGGCATCCATATGATATAAATTTATTTATTTTGTTAGCAAATTCTTATTTTAATTTAACTATACTTAATGCATTGACTGTGTAGATTTCACCTGCAGAAATTTGAGTTACAATAATTACTGTTTTTTTTACTCTGCATTTTCGGCGGATAATTGCTGTGTATTTTTTACGAATATGTCCCAAAAGAGCCAAATATCGGTGTTATTTTTCTATAAGATGAAAATTCTCGGCATTTGCGAAAGAAAATGTAAGATTCGCGAATAAAATCGGATTTATCGCAACAGGTACGGAATCATCGGTTTTTTTCTTCAAAATCACTCAACCCGCATGATTTTTTTCGCATTATAATAATCAGAACATTTTGATAAGTTTTTTATAGTAAAATCAAATAACAAAGATTGCCACTTATAAATTAAAACAATAGATAGACAGTAGAAAAAAAAACACTGAAGATGTGGTTGGAATATTTTTAATACTAAACAGATTAGTTTTTATAAATATTAAAATGATGTTCACGGTACGGTAGTCAGAAAAATATCCTTGTAAATTTAATATTGTTATAATACTTGGTTCGTATGAAAGTCGTAACCTTAAAGTATTAGTCATAATACTGGCGCCATTTTGTTATAAAATCTACTTCGTGTAATATTCTACGTCGTGAGACAAGTAAATCGACTTTGCATTATGCAGTTGTGTGAAATGTTTAAGAAGATTAAATAATGACATTAAAACTCTGTCGAGTTTTCCCATTGTCTATGAATATTTGAGTTATTTTGAATTTGTTTATATAAAGATATTTAATATAATGAATATTTCCAACTTAGTCTTTTCTAATATTGATTTTTATATTGAATTATACTTTTTGATAGTAACACTTTATCTGCCTGCAATCGCTAATGACTCTCCTCCCAGCTCAAGAACCAGAACTTTTAGTCCTTCTGTCGTCCCTTCCTCCCTTGCCTCCATTAAACCTCCTCCCCTGCCCTTGTCGTCTGCAGTCTCTGCCCCGACCACGGAAGCCGATATCATGAGTTCAGACTCTGATACAGAAGATGAGCGAGAAGATGATTATTTGCCATCTTCTAAAACAGAAGCAGCCTATTTATGCCTAAGTAATATTCAGGACATTGTTGAAAAATACTCAAAAATTTCGAAATCGTATCTCATTCGAGTTGGTCGTGAAGCTCAGCGCCTATTATCACTTATTGGTGATCTATCGACTGAGTTGGCGGAAGCAAGAGGCGTCATATCTTGCCTGAAAACGACGATTTCCAGCAGAGATGAAAAAATCTTGCATGTGTGTGAGAGGATTGACACCACTGAGACACAGATTGCACCAGTGATGAATAAAATTGCCGACAAACTAAAAGACCGTCCGACCTCCCTGTATGCCACGCAAGTGACAGGTCCACCGCCCTTATCAAAGGGAGGATTTCCTGCACTCCCTGCAAAACCTGCCGTCTGCATTTTTCCAACCAACGATGAAGTCAAGTCATCAATGGAAACAAGGAAAATCCTGAATGCAGCTATTAAGCCTTCCGATGTAGGTGCCCGCGTCACAAGTGTACGTACCATAAGAGGTCACGGCGTCGTAGTTAACACTGCCACCACGGAAGACTCCATCAAGTTGCTGAATGCCCCGGCAATAAAAGCATCAACGACCTTGACCGCACGACTCGCTACCAAGAGGCAACCTCGTCTGAGGTTTAGTCATGTGCCACGGGACCTGTCTAATGACGAATTTTTAGAGATAGTTGCAGAGAGTACGAAAGAGCATGCCATTAAAACAGCAGTATTCAGTCATTTAACAGGACCTACAGTTGGCCCGACTTGCGATAGAGTCTTTTCAGTACCTGCCGCCGTCCGCCACAGCCTCATCAATTTAGGAAAGGTGTATGTTGACTGGAATGTCTGTCGTGTTACAGATTTTCTTCCAGTCAGTATTTGTGGCCGTTGTCGAATGTACGGCCATGGTTCAAAAACTTGCAAGGAACCCGTCAGATGCTCACATTGTGCTTCAACGGAACACGTTTACGTGTCATGTCCGAATAGAGCCAATCAACCCACATGCGCTGTTTGTAAGTTATTTAACAAACCAGCAATACACCGATCAGGCACTAATGACTGTCCAGCTTATCAAGCAACAGTCAGCAGAGCTTTGCTCAATATTGACTATGGCGTGTAATGCTTCTGTTAAATTTGGTTAAACTTAATCTTGGCCGTGGACAATCAGCTTCAGCCGAACTCAGTCAGTCTGCTCATCGCATGAACATTGATGTTTGTCTTATCCAAGAGCCATACTCTCGAGATGGAATTGTGCCATCGTTTGGTCCAAGTGTTCGAGTTGCTATGGCTTCGAGCTGTACCTCAACGAACCCTCCGATGAGCTGTATAGCTATTTACAATCCCAATATCAACTTTATCTGCCTAGATCACTTATCTTCTAGTCATTTGGTTGTAGTCCAGATTTCTTCTCCAAGTGATTCGTTTTATATTATTTCCATATATTTTCAGTTTAGTGAATCCGAATTTCGTTTTCTGGATCAACTGGATGTTATATTGGGCCAACTCGGCAACGCATCATTAATTATTGGAGGTGATTTTAATGCAGAATCTATTCTATGGTGTAACACTACCACTTCTGGGTCCAGAAAATTCACCAGAGGTGTAAGCTGCGAAGATTTTATCTCTCGCCACAATTTGAGTGTGTTGAACAATCCTTTCAGTCCACCTACCTTCTCTAACCACATGGGTACAAGTCATATAGATGTCACTTTAGCTACACCTCAGATTAACCATAGAGTAGGGAATTGGACTGTAGACGAGGATGCCTCGTGCAGTGACCATAACCTTATCACGTTTCAGATTATTTCCAATGTACCCACAATTCCTTTAGCGAAACCTTTGCTTAGAAGATTCCGGACAAGGTGTGACAGGTGGCGTTGGTTAGACTTTGACCGTTACTTTGAATGCTCATTGGATCGTTTATCTTGTAGATCTTGTACTACTGCGGACATGGCCTCATCTTTTACGCAGAGTATAATTTATTGTGCCGAGAAGGCGATCGGCAGAACTTCTTCTAGTCATATGTCTCCTAATGAATGGTGGCATCCTGGCTTAGACATCTTTAAACGAACTTCGACTCGAGCTCACCGCGCGTTGAGAGCGGCCCGTCGTCGAGGAAGTTCAAATGACTTAATAACCATGCTTCAATGTGAGTATAGACGCTCAAATAATATCTACAAACGTGAGATTTCTCGTGCCAAGTCTGAAGCATGGCGCCGCTTGGTATCTGAGGTTTCAACCACAGATCCTTGGGGTGCTGTGTTTAGATATGCATCAATGAAAAAATATCCAAATGCGTCAGTCTCGTGTATCCGTGATCCACGAACTGGAATTATCACAATAGACTCTGATTCGACGACTATCACGCTACTTGACATACTTATTTCTTCTGATGACATCTCATCTGATACTCCTCTTCATTCACAAATACGCAATAACCAATCCGATATCCCGCAAACTCCCATATCGACCTTCGCCAATTTCGATGAGCTTGATTTTATCATCAAGAATCTTCAGCAAAACAAATCTCCTGGCATTGACCGCATTGACGCAGCTCTCGTACAAAGGTGCTGGCACATAGCTCGCCACGAGATTATCTTATTGTACAACAATTGCTTGCGAGAAGGCTACTTTCCGGATTGTTGGAAAACAGGTTTAATGACTGTTATTCCCAAGCGTAGTGACCTGGATCCTTCTGACCCAAAATCATATAGACCGATTACTTTACTACCTATTTTGGGTAAGGTGTTAGAAAAGCTTATATGTCGACGCTTAGAAGATCATCTTTCCAGTACCCACCCACTGTCCGATCGTCAGTTCGGTTTTCGCGCTGGGAAATCAACGGTTGATGCTATCTTGGCTATATCTGATATCGTTAGTAGCTCTGATAGTAAATATGTTATCTCTATATCTCTTGATATTGCGGGAGCATTCGACAATGCCTGGTGGCCTCTAATTTTAAAAAAACTTCGAGACCGTAAGGTTCCTAGCAACATATATAAAATAGTGAAGAGCTATTTTACTAATAGACATGTGGCCATGCCCGGGGGACAGGATTTGCACTGGCGACCAATTAGCATCGGGTGCCCTCAGGGTTCTGTTCTGGGTCCACTGTTATGGAACATCTTGTTCGACGACCTTCTTTCACTTTCAACGCCTACGGGCTGCAGTATTTTGGCATATGCCGATGATGCTACAATCCTTATTCAAGGTAACACCCGAGCACTTATTGAGCGCGCAGCTACTCAGTTACTTTCTTCTGTTGCAGATTGGGGTATAAGTCATAGACTCAATTTCGCACCTAAGAAGACATATGGGTTAGTGTTAAAAGGCATAATGAAAAGTCCTCCCTCCATCAAATTTATCAATACGCGTGTAATATTTAAGGATAGGGTCAAAGTTTTGGGTGTTACACTAGATAGAGGCCTTACTTTCCAATACCATGTTCGTGCTGTATCCGATAGTGCAAAAATAGCCTTTCAAAAGATTTCACGTCTTGCTCGAGCTAGTTGGGGCCTTAAATTTCCAGTAGCAAGACTGTTTTACAACGCTACCTTTCTGAGTATTATGTGTTATGCCGCTCCTTGTTGGGCTCATCGTTGTGAAACCCAATACATTAGACGTCTGCTGCTTTCTGGACAGCGCTTCGCACTAATAGCTTTAGCAAAGGCTTACAGAACCTGCGCTACTGACACACTTTCTATTCTCACAGGTATGGCTCCCCTTGATCTGGAAACACAGCGACGAGCTTCTATTCACAACCTGTATAGAGGCCGAAGCTCAATTTTGGGTGGTGCGTCTCTCCCACCTGTTAATTTACCCACAGTTCGTGGAGAGATCGAGAACTTGGCCCGGAGTTCTCTTTTAGATGCTTGGCAACGTCGCTGGTCCTCTTCTTCCGTGGGCAGACTGACATTTTTATTTCTTCCCGATGTGAGGACTCGAATTTTATCCTCGTGGATTGTTCCCGATTATTGGACCACGCAATTCCTTACTGGACACGGCAGTTTCAAAAGCTATCTCTTTCGTTTTCACTTATCCGATTCGTCCTCATGTCAGCTTTGTGATAACCCTGAACAGACTTCTGAGCATATCCTATGGGAATGCACTAACTTCTCCGTGTCAACTTTCCGACGAGAACTCTACGACGATGTCCGAGGGAATTTCTTTGGACCCATTGGACATGCGGACCTTGTAGCCACGAAGAGCAATTTTAGGGCTTTCAAGACTTTCTGTCTTAAATTCGGTGCACTATTATCTTCACTATCACTGAGCAGTGAGCCAGTTGTTTCAACATGATTAGCTCTCTTTGGCACATTAAGTGCAGTGTCTGCAAGGTTTTAGAGTTCTCCGGACTCTTCATATGTTCTTTGTGTTCTTTCAGAGTTTTGCAAGGGGCCGTTATTAGTCCCCATAAGCAGAACGGGTGGTGGTGGGGGAAGAACAGTAACACTTTATTTGTTGAAATTTTCTTCGTTTATAAGGGAGACTTGTATTGAAAAGCAGTTTATTAGAAGCTGTTCATCTAATATTAAAATGAAAATCTATTGAATGTGTGATGGCTTTGGAAATTTAGTCCACATTCACGCTACATAAATCATAAATGTTGAATTCCTACTTGAAATTTATAGACTCATTCTATTGAAATAGCAGCTACCTGTTAAATTACAAGGAATATGTGCCCGAAACCTCAAAATTCGGGCTTATTGTTTTGTCTATTTGGTTTCCGTACAAAGCTTTGATTGGGATCCTATAACATGCCCCTAAATTAATTCCGAAATAAAACGGTCATCAATAGAGTCCTTAGGTACAAACATACTGGTTTCTATACACCTACCTAATTAAATAAAAACAATGATTATTCATCTTATTGGAATAATACCTTGTTACAAGTATTTTATTTTTATTAAAGATGTGGTTTGTCTACATAGAATTATAATAGTATAGAATACTCTTAATTCTGCAGTAAACGCGACTGCTTTATGTTGACTAATTTGGTCAACATTTTGGTACGAGCATTCAGTAATCTTTTGGCCGTCTGCGTGATACGTTCTCCAAATAGGGATTTTTTTAACTGCTTGCAAAATTATTTACGCAGTCATAACGAGTAGTACTATACGAACAATGTCTACCAGCAGAGTCATACATATATTGACACGAGCCGGCCAATAAAACGGCTTCACTTTTTCAGCGAGGTATTGTATGGGAATGAGTATTCTATAGTTTTATTATTATTATATGTTTGTCTATTATTCTTATTCGGGTCCACAGTCCACATATTTAAGTATGCGAATATATTTTTAAGCATGGAAATTTCCAAGTTAATTGAGAGGGTTCATATAATAATGTAGTTCTCATCATGATGATATATAATATTATTAATATTGCCTTTTAATTCTTTCCTAGATCCCTTTGATTCATATTCACCATCTTTCATGTTTGTTTATAAGTTTTGTATAACATTTTCTGGTATTCTTTATGTGGGTAATCTAATTTAATGTATTTTGTTATTATGACTGTTTGTAACCATAAATAAATAAATGAAAATGACTAAAAAAATGGTTTTCAAAGATATTTATATCCGTGGGTTGACACTTGGCTTTTTTAAAAACTGAATTTGCTGACTACCCGTTTGTATATATTTAAATGTGAATTATGAGCTACTGAAATTGAAATTATTTATTTCCATTATTTACACACACATACAACAATAACAAAAAAAGAACTTTATTTCAAAAAGACTTATTATAAGTGTACTATGTACAATTGTTCCTATTTGGAAATTCCTAAGAACAGACTTATCTAGTGAGACTGTACATTTTCAATTTTGCCTAAGGTTACATGTGTATGAATGCAAAATAATTGACAACAAAACTAGCCCTTCAAATTGTAGTGGAAATGATGCATGTCACCAATTTATGGTAGAGATTCTCAAGTTATGAAGGCACAGAGTAGTGAACTATGTTAGGATATTTAACAGGACATGAGCATATTGTATTCTGCCATTTCTTTTCAGCCAGTCTAAAACGAGTTTTTTGAAGTTTGTTTCGTCGCGTGAGATATTGTGTTCTATGTCACTGATATAATGAAGAATGAAGAGTTATGATCAAGATGAAGATCTATGGAATTTTTTTATTTTTTATTAAGATATTTATTTTTTAATAAAAAGTAATACATTCTTATTTTCCCGCCAAACTGCAAGGCAGTTTTTTGGCAGAGCAGATTCTCTCTTTCACATAATATTATAAATTTCACATATAATTATTTCAATAAACTTATCTCAAATATTAAAGATACAGAGATTAAACAAAAATTTGAAAGAAAAAAAAATTGAAATTCGAAAGAAAAAAAAATAAATTAAATAAACCTTACACATAATATAAATTAGATATACCTATAATTAATCAACAATAATAATTCAAAGTCTAACGAACGCTTGAATTCAGATACAGATGTTTAAGAGTATTTTTTATAGTTACTATTTTCGTTTCGTCAGACTTTAAAATATTCCTTATCCTAATCGGTAACGCGTTAATAATATGCGGTACAAGATGTTTCCTGGTACGATCTCATCTCCATACACGTTGTTTGTCTTAGGTACCTGCAGGGCACGCTCCATCGCCAGCCAGCCACCCACCTCCCATATATGTGACTTATTTCTGTTTTAAAAGATTCATTTTTGTTTTCTTCCAAAATGATGCACTGTTTTACTTTATTTTGTATTGGGAGTATTTTACATATTTCAAATAATTTTTCATATTGGCTATTACATGATTTTTTTGTATTGTTGTCCACCAACATTTTCAAGAAATTTATTTGAATTTGTTTAATTTTATTGGTGTGTGTTGGGTAGGTTAAGCCGTAACAAGTTAACACGTAGCTGACGATCGAGTCGACCAGGTCGACCAGGAGTCGAATTAGGTAGAGTGAATGGGAACGGCGTGAGTGTTAAGTTTAGCAGATCTAATAGACAGTTCTAATAACTTTATGATGTACATAATATTCATTAAAGTTTTAAGAAATAAACGTTTGAACTACATTTTTAAAATAAAGCGCTTAGATATTATAGAGATCTTCATAAATAAAAGTATACAGGTAGTGAAAATAATGACATGGGTGAGATGAGAAAACTCATAAAAGTTAATGCATCACTCAGGTTGATATTCTGAACCATTCTTATGTAGACAAAAAGTACGTGCTTCAATGGCTTTATAACACAACAGTTTTATATGCCTGGAAAAATAAAAAGAAAAATGTAGTCACATCTGAATTTTAATAAAAATATATGAATACTTTTAAAACGTTGCGCGTCGTAGCATTTAAACGTTTGCTTTACTATGTATATTGAAGATAGTGTTAGTATTGTCAAGTCGTTAGCTCCTATAAATTTTTATTCCAACTTCATCTCTATTAAGATATAAACCTTCGGCCTTCGTGGCTCAGTTGGTTAGGTATCTGACTGCTGACCCAAAGGTCCCGGGTTCGACTCCTGGTGGAGACACAGTTTTTAATTTAACACAGTTGTGTTTTCAGTCTGGATCTGTGAAACAATTTATATCGTAAGTCTCCGGAATGTGGCAAACTTGTTATTTGGTGCGTTTTAAATTAATATTTGACATAGTATATTTTTTGACAAACTTTATTTTTTTTATATTTTTTTATATAACTAACAGAACAATCTTGTAACAGTTAACAGTCTTGTTTACAGAACAATCAATTTTTGTATTGATATATTCTTGATCTATTTTAACTTAAGTAATGAGAAACAGCCGTCTAAAAAACCTCGGATTTTAGTTAATTGTTGTAAAATTGTCAAAAAATAGTCTTGTTTCTGAGTAATCAAATTTTGTGTTGATATAATATACTAGATCTGTTTTTAAACTTTAGTTATGAGAAACAACTGTCTAAAAAAACCCAAGATATTTCATTGATATAAAACAAAATTATGGAATATAAGTGAATAGGCTTAAAGCCCACACAGAAAAGAATTTGATGATTTTAATGCCTGGCGCGATTCTTCGGCGGCAAAATGGAGGATTCAACGATCTCCGGTTTTAAAGCGATTAAATGCAGCTCTGACACTCTGATTTCATGGGGAAGCAAATTCACAATTATGGCAATTGGTAAATCAAGGAAAGATACAAAGTACTTACCCCGTTTTACTGCACTCTCCGTTGATCCCACAAGTATATAACTTTGTTAAATAAAATTAATGTTCAAACACACACGTTACGGCCGTACGGCGCTTATTCGGTTTTCACTACTGGCGGCTGCCATTAACGTTGCCGTCAGCTAGTCGCTGCATACTGGCTGAGTTGAATTTTGGTGTCGATTTGTTCGTGTTCTTAGTGTTGCAACGGGGTAATAAGGTAGGTTTTGGCTTCATGGATGTTGCTAGGGAAAAAATATAGGAAATGTCGGGAAGGTATGAATGGAAGGATTACCAAGCCGCAACAATAAGTATTATTCATATTCCTACGATTTTTTGGTTTTATGCAATTTAATAATATTGGAATATTTTTCACAGAAGGCACTAACTATCCAGTGGTAACATCGAGGTTCAGTAGCAATAGTTCCTACATTTAAAGAAATAGAGACTTTGATCGTCTAAACTATTTTTTAATATTCCAAAGACCTCTATTTTGTATTCGCTTTAATAAAATTAATATGCATAATTTAAATCATAATTCTATAATATAAACACAAGTATAATAGATGGGTGGTGGCAGAGCGGTTAGCGCACTGGGTTAGTAATCTAGTGGTCGCGAGTTCGAATCCTGAAACGAACGATTTCGTTCACCTATAGCACAAGCATTACTGCTTTGTTTAGGGAATGTATGAGAATTTATATGTACTTGTTACAAGGATATACAATTCATTAAAAACATAATTCTAAAAAAAAGTTTTTTGACAAACTTTTTAACATCTCAAAAGAGACGAAGATGGAATATTATAGAAGAACCAGAAACTCAAGGCACCAACAGGTATTACGACTTTTCATCGGCAGGTTTACGTCGGCAGGTTTACGTGATCACTTTATACGCTTGCGACAATTATGCCTTCTTATTGAGTTCCCTTATCAATGCATTTTTGAAAGTTCTATATATTTGAATATCTGCACCTGAAAATAGGACATCATTACTATTGCCATCTATGAAGTAACGAAGAAACCTTTTTGCAACGCCATCTTTTAAGAAGTTGGTTTATTTGTAAACAAGGAAAGCAACAGTCTATTGAGATGTCAAAATAAATATCATTTGACTCCCGACAAGGAAAAAAAACAATGTTTGCGTATATGCATTTAAAAAAATATTCGAAATTAAATAAAGGTAATTCATGAAGGTTTAACGAGTGTGTTAGAAAATGGTTGAGGAAATTAACTGATGACAATTTATAAGCTCATAGCTGTTTTGTACTCACTAAAACTAAACATATCTAGTTAGAACAAACAAGTGTGTAAAAAACTGTTGAGCAAAGCGCTGAAAACTGTGAACGTGGCCGTGATGATATAATCAGTGAAACATATTCCTACATAACATATTTACGACACACTGTTATCGATAAAGTTAGATGTAGATAACTTATCAAATTTGAACACGCAGATTTTAGCGCTAAGTTTTGAGAGACTCATCATTATCAGTTATTATCATCATCATCATAAAGCTAGGTAATTTTCATCTTCACACAGTTGTAATCACAGATTATTGACGTGTGTGGAATGAAATTTTTATATGACAATTCATTATTCATCTCACCAAAAAGCTCTAAAAGTTTCATTTAATACAGTTCATTGTATGTTTTAACTACGAGTGGACTTTTACTTAAACAGGGTCGTAAATGATTTGATTTAGAAGCATTATAGCAACAAAAATCAATAAATATAGTCAAACGTCGCTTCGAAAGCGGTTGTATCAGATGATTTGTAGTTGGTAAAAATGTTTGGAAATGTGCCACAGAAATAATTTAAAAAGTGAATATTCACAACCTCTAATATGTCATCCCACATATTAGAATATTATATAAATAAAATAAATAAATAAATAAATAAATAAATAAATAAATAAATAAATAAATAAATAAATAAATAAATAAATAAATAAATAAATAAATAAATAAATAAATAAATAAATAAATAAATAAATAAATAAATAAATAAATAAATAAATAAATAAATAAATAAATAAATAAATATAAATATAAATAAATAAATAAATTATTTTATTTAATAATGAACCTCGATAGTAATTCCTATATCAGTCTAATCGTAAATGGATCATTATCAACTGATGATATTTATGAAATAATGTTATTTTTAACAACGTACATAAACCAAAATATTATATTAATGATATGTTTATGTATACGTGTATAATAAATGAACAGTCTTTACTGATAATTTTACGTTATTGCTTGTGTGACATTAAGTTACCTTTGATATATTATTTAAAGTCATTTTATGGTACACGAAAAGTAAGAATAAAACGATTAAGGTTATTATTCTATTTTAACTACACTTGTAAACGATGTTTAGACAAAGAAAATATAAATTAAAATTTAATATGCTATATTTTATCCTGGTATTTCATGAGATAATTTAATTTGAGATAAGTGGTTAGTATTAGAGTGATGTATTAACGATATTACATAACTTCTTATGTTTAATAAAGCAATGCTTATGGAACATTCAAAGAGTGTCAATAGCAAAGGTTTGTCTTTAAATCATCAAAAAAAAAAACTGTTTTTTTGTGATTCCATGAAGAAAAAAAGCTATTTATTTTTTTTGGTCCTTGATTCAGTTCCTTTACTTAAATGAATTTTGAGTTGGACTGGTTTATTTTCATCAGTCATTAGGGTGCGCAAATCGGATAGATTTTTTGAGGTTGTGAGATATAATTTTTATTAGGAACCTATTGACTGGTTCTTAAACTTCTTAGATTAGATAAACAAAGGTTGTATAATATTACGCTATTGCAGCAACCGATGTTCTTATTCTGCGGCTGAATGAACTACACTGTAACGTAATTTTTAGATTTAATTATATCATATATTAAATTTTTGATAATTCGGATATTAATCATATCAAAGATTTATTTTTTGTGGCAGTTCAACTGTTGAATCCTAGTGATCTTTGAATACAAAAAATTCTTTAGTAACTAGATTTTTATTACATTCATAAATTTTATTCCTTTTCATACGGTAATGATTTCTGCATTTTTACTAGCATTAATTACAATAAAAAATTTACAGGCGATTTCTTTTCAAACGATAATTATTTTAACGGTATTATTTTTACTGGCAAATTTAAAAAAGAATTCATATTGTCAAAACCGCGGCAAATATTTTTTTCTTTAGTTATAATAATCTTTATGAATGTCATTAAAAAAAAATCTTATGAAAACATTAGTATCAATACTATGGTTCTTTCTTTGTAGAGGTTTAAGAAATGTTTGATTTTCTAGGTTTTAATCTCAATTCTTGAGGATTATTAAAACATTATGGACCTGAGTCATGCTTAATTTTGATGAGTGTAAGAAATCGTCAAAGGAAGGATGTCTAGCTAGTTTCACACTCAATTGAAATGTTATTTTCTTCACTTTTATTACAAAGCAATAAATATTTTATGATTAGAACGATTTATTAACATCCTAGTGACATATTTCTGATTCGATGTTAGTAGTGAAACGTAAAACTTAATAGTACTGATGATGGTTGATTTGTTACGTCGAAATGCTTGTTAGATTATTACTAAAATTTATAGTCCAAAGATACTGGAATGGAAAATCAAATGTAGAGGGTGTTGAAATCTTATAATATTATACCTATATAAGATTATTTTTGGTCGTCGAGAAGATGAATTGGTAATTGATTGGCCGATGGAATGATCGGAAATTGAAATGTCGGGGACATTAATCGATATCCGAATAATTTATTTGTCTTTAAAAATATTATCCCTTTAAAAGACAGTTAAAAAAAATCCTTCGCTCCTGAGATACTTTCAGTTCAGAATAAAAGATCTTAGGTTTGTTTTCGACTCAATTATAAAGGGGGGCAAGTCTCGTTCGACCGGCGAAATCAAAACCCTAGTGATTACCCATATCATGGATACCTATAATTATCGTATGGAGTTCTGTGACATCTAAAGATATTGTAGAACTCCATATAATAATTATATCCATGATATGGGTAATCACGAGGGTTTTGATTTCGCCGATTGAAGCAGACTTGCCCCCCTGGTTGGATTAAATCATTTAAAAATATTAAGTGTGGTTAATATAACACGGATTTTCATTTTTTTTGACTTTTCGCATAGTGACCATTCATCTCGTAATGACCATATAGATTTATATTTACAGGCAAAACATTCATCCTGTTAAAAAAAAAGTAGAACCAAAATCTTGGTCGTGTTTCACCAAAATAATTAAAAGTTGTAGAATATTGACGCCCTCTATATTTTATATCAATAGTAAAAATATATCTGCAGACGGAATTTGCGAATTTTTAAACTACGTTTGTTTATCAAAAATGATTGTTACAAAAGGTTTGACTAGACCAAATATTCGTCAATACATAATAAAATGTATGCCAGGGCAGAAAAGGTTCGGGAAATATTGGAACTAAGGCCCGAATTTGTAAAACGTACTAAGAATTTTCTCAATGCTAAGCATGACATATTCCATACATTTCGGTATACTAAGTATTGACTTATGCAATGAGAATGGTTTATAAATACGGCCCTTAATGTCAACTTGACTGTATTTCACGAAAAACTAAATAAAAACAATCCAGTTTTACGTTCAGTCCTTCTAATAATAACAGACACTAGTTAGTATTTAATCCACTGAATATAGTAAAACTTAAAACTGGACTGACTTTTACAAATCACAAAACAAATTAGGTAGTTATTAATTTGTTAAAGAATTTCATTACGATTTCCCGTTCATTTCAATAAAGGAAAATATTTATTTAAAGAATAACTTTTCATTCTTGTGCGTAGTAATTGTTACTGATAAAATATTTATGGTTTATGAAAAACTTTTTCATTTTCATATTGTATCTAGTATTACAATATAAAATCGTTTACAGAGTCGATATCAAATACTTTGCCAAACATTCCTTGAGTCAATGATCAGACAAAATGAGGGTTCGAATTTGATAGCATTCTACAATGACAGCATTGGATGGGTTGCCACCAATATTGTGTGTGGATACTCCCTTAAATATTTTTGTTATTTGAACAATAGGGCTGCTTCCAAATACTATATGCCATTATCCACCTACAAAAAAATCGAATTATTTTTACAAAGTATTTTATTTAGATCAGTAATCTATAGTTTTATTTCGAGAAAAATGTTATATTTAAAACCTTTCTTAAATTTATCAATGTCAACAGTTTTAAGATTTAGGACTGTACAGTCGTACAGTCTTGAGTCTTTGAATTGTACTATAAACAAAATTATGCTGTGTTTATACTTAAGAACACCAATCTTTGGTGAACGACAAAAAAAACCTTTCTTAGCACCCTGCTCAAGAAGGGAGTTTAAGTTTTAATCGATCAATTTTTTTGGGTTCTTGGCAATTCACCCTAGAGAGAGTGCTGTATGTTTGTACAAGTTTATTTTAAAAATAAAAATTGAAACTTTGTAATACTTCTAATTTAAAATAACTTGATAGCTATGTTATAACGTTTTCAAACTTGCGTTCATCTTTAGTAAATACTTATTACTTTGATGTTACTTTTTACTAGTTAGTTGGAAGAAATTTCCATCTGGGAATAAAATCGCCAATTTCGCATGGTGCAAGGAAGTGTTTATTATTATTATTTACATAAACTATGATCTCGGTTATTTCCGATAATTATAACTTCACAACGGAGCGTACTCTAGCTGTGAGTCTGTGTGTTTGTGTAATTGTGAGGCCTTGTGTTTGTGTAATTGTGAGGCTGTGTGTTTGTGTAATTGTGAGGCTGTGTGTTTATGTAGTTGAAAGTGGTATAGTTTTCGCCAAATAACTTGAACTTTTAGCCGAGAAGGGGGCGATTTGCACGTAAACCGACGATTCAAAAAGGCTCTGCGCAACCGGAAGCTCGTTTAAGATGTTTGGGGAAAATTATACCTACAGAAATTTCCTGACTATCGTATAATATGTGTTAATTGTTACAGTTTTTTGTATGTTGGTGATGACGAATGAGGGTAGCTTTAGAATTTCGATAATTTTTTGGTGTTTGGTATGGTGCCTGTAGATGATAATATTATTGGGACTATAGTTATAACTGTTATTATTATTCTATACATACATATTTTGTATTTTTGATACAAAACTTTGAGATTTGATAACAAACGTTTAATTTGTTGAATATGTACTATTCCAAAATAAATAAAATACCTTTTTTATAGTTTTATATTATTTTCAATTTGTAATATTTGATGTTATGAATATTTGTGAAGGTAATCTAGGTATTATATATCAGAATATTCTATCACATTCTGATAGTAAGTTAAACTTTTCTGAATTAATGGATTAGAAGCAGATTTTTAAAAACTCACTTCAAAATAAATTAAAGTATTTATTGTGCTACAAGTAAATAAAATAATCAAATTTTAATAATGAATATTCAAAATGATGTCTGTTTTAGTTTAATTGAGTTTAAAGTAGGTGCCTACAATGAATTATTACAATGGATGTTTCTGAGAAAATCTCGACAGGAAATTTTAGGCTGGTTATTGAGTGTTTGATTGCTTATTAAAGCTATTCTTAATCTTTAATAGGATTTCGCATTGTCTTCATAAAATATACTCTAATATTTCACTAAAATTTTCTCCAATACATTATAATATCTAATTTTTGTCGTTTTTGACTTGGTAAAATACTTGATGATGTTTGAAATTTTTATAAAAATAAAGTGGAATAAACTTAGCATTCGAAATAATGTAGAATTTTCAAAATTTGGATTGATAAGGGATATCAATAAAAATTCTAAATTGGTGAACGTTGCGTAAGCGCTTGAAGTCAAGAAATTAATTTCTTTCGTCAGCCCTCTTTCGTCAAGCAATGAACATAGGTCTCCCTCTGGGACCTCCACAGCGCCCTAATCTGGGCAGACTGCATCCATCGGCCTCTAACCACTCCTCCAATATCGTCAGATCACCTAGTTTGAGGCCTTCCAACACTTCTTTGTCCGTTCTAGGTCGCCTTTCTACATAGCACTTCCTTAGTCCATCTGGAGTCTGTGGTGCCCTGCCTAGCTCCAATTCTGGTATGCAACCTTTTGGACAACGTCGGTTAGTTTGGTTTTTCCTCTTTTCCGCAAGTGAGTTTTCTCCTTTCCATAGTTCTTTGTGTTACTGCTTCATTATGTAGCATTCTTTTTGGAAGCCCTATGGTTGTCTGATATCTCGGTTCCCCTACAAATATATGTATATTCAAGCTTTGTCATATATACATACATACAAACATACATACATTCATCACCTTGACACACATTCATCAATTCGTCAACATTCATAATCGCCTTATACATGTTCGTCTGTTGTTCACGCTTGTTATATTTCCGTCTTTTAGAATATCACTCACATGGTCGTGCCATTCTTTTCTTGGGCTCCCCCGAGATTTTATTCCGTTCCTGTTATCTTTGTATATTTTTTCATAAGGTGGTCTTCATTCATTCTTCCCAAATGGCCAAACCATCTAAATGTCTTAACTTTCATTCTGTTAATTACATCTTTCTTCAGCTTAAATTCTTTCCTTGAGTCTTCTTTTCATACTCTGTCATACATCATTCTGTTACAACTGCATTCATTTTGCTTTCGTGCGACTTCTGTCATGTCGAGGTTTCACTTGTTTACGTCAGGGTTGGCACAACACTTGCATTATGAATGGCAAATTTGGTATGTTTTGGTATGATATGTTTCGATCATTCACAACTAGTCTAAGTGCTTCATTCACTGTTTCCTGCCATAACTCTTTTTTCGTTATCCTTATCAGGCCGTCCATTCCGTTGGAACATACTTCTCAGATAGATTTACTCGTCGACTTGCTCGAGCCATTCATTCTTTACTTTTACTTGACACGTTGTTCTGCTTTCACTCTTTTCAAAGACCATTATTACCTTTGATTTGCCGACATTCATCCGAAGTCCGTTCCAACTCTTCCATACTTTCTGATAACAGTTCTATGACGTTTGCATACATCAGTTCACGTACTGTTACTATTGTTTCAGACACTTACTCGCATCTCTAAAGGCTCCTATGTAGAAATCAGTGTACAGATTGAAGAGCCATGGTGACAACACGCACCCCTGTCTAACGCCATTATTTATAGAGAACCATGTTGTATCTATGTCGTTGATATGAACACATGCTTTGCAGTTATCATATAATGACGCGTTTGCACGCACTCCGTACACTGATTGTATATTCCATAGTTTTTATATAATAACTTTATTATAGGCCTTTTTTAGGTCAATGAAGGCACAGAAACGCTTCTGATTTTTAGAAAAACTTTTTCTCTCTTTATATATATTAAATTTGTCTTCGTAAAATAAAACTTTTTTTTCAATATTTATTTGCGGTAGCCCTGATTGAAGGCAGCTTTTATACAAGTATGTAGATACCTATTTGCCCTCAGAAGAGAAGTGTGTATAAGTTCACACATATTATGTACCTATATTACACACACTTGTAGTGACATGACGTGGAGAGTGGAGTGTTTTATTGACATAACATTATTCCCTCGGTTTTATATTGTCATCCAAGGATATACATAGGATTTTGAAAATATAACTATTGTTTCCATAATTCAATACTTACCTACGTACGTGCCAATCGTTACTGAATTAATTTTGAGAATTTTTATCTCATAAATTATTTTAATAATGAAATATTATATTATATGGGTCGATGGCAGAGCGGTTAGCGCGCTGGGCTAGTAATCCAGGGGTCACGAGTTCGAATCCTGCCTCCACATAGCAAAAGCATTTATGGTTAATCAAGGATATGTAGGAAGATGTAAAATATGTAATTGTTTAAAAATAACAAGCGGTAAAACCATCATCCTCGGAGGCAAAAACTAAAATTAGAAATGCAAAATTAAGAGATCAAATGTCGTTAAATATTTTAATAGTTGAATATACGCAAACATTTGATTTTTATCTATCTGGAGTCAATGATATTTTTATGACAATATTTTTTAATTATCTCAATAGAGACGATAGGGAAAAAATCCAATGTTTGCGAATATACCTAGAACTAAAATATTCGATTTACATACACATTTGTGCAAGTAGGTAAACAAGCTAAAAATGAAATAACGTTTCTGGCGCACTTCAGGGGTGAGATCTATGCGAAAGCATTGTTACTTCATGTATATGAACTGTGGCTTTCGTTGTTTACGAACCAATTTCACAATAGAGTGCGTTACAAAGAAGTTTCTTTGTCATTTCATAGATGGCAATGGTAAAATCAGATTATTTTCACGAACAATAATATCCATGAAAAAACAATAGCGCCTGCAACATCCTTTTTTGGGTGAAAAGCCTTAAGAGAAAAAAAAAACTTTCAAAAAATTGGATTGACAGGAAACTTAATAAAAAGGCATAACTGATGAATGTTGCGCAAGCGCATAAAGTAGCTGCCTTGATTTTTAGGTTCTCCCTTAATATTCCAACTTCGTCTCTATTGAGATATAAATATAATTGTCATAAAAAAAATTATATGTTATCTATAAGGATATTTAAAGATATTAAGATATGTATATCACACTTTTACGTGGATAAAAATACGTTAGATTTGTTGTCTTTCTAATAAGATACATCATTTCATCATCATCATTAAATCGCGTTCGCTCCCAGTATGGAGTATCTGGTTGTCATTCACTTTTTTCAGGACTAATGAAATATAATATTGTAAACATAATGTAATATATCTTCGTGTCGACGGAGATTCCCGAATGCGTAGTCGGATGCATTCGTATATTGAATGAACAGCGGGTCATTATTTTGCCTAGGCCGATCGTGTAAACACCGTACATCGTGTATTATTATTTTTGATATATTTGCGTGCATATATTTCAAGTACTGAATTATTTTATATATTGTATTTGTATATTATATATTTTGTATGTGTAAATAAAGTCAATTTGAATAGTATTTTTATTACTCATAATAATTATTTGCACTGTGTTTTGCTTAATAATAATGAAAACCACTACTGCACTTCCTGTGTTTTGAGTTTCGTTTCCTTGGTGTAATTTGCATAAACCATATTTGGATTCAACGCGGAAATCACTCGTGTTACCTGAAATGATGCTACATATTATGGTTTTTCAAATGTTACATATGGTGTTTCAAAAATTTGGTCAACCTAGGTTATATCTTTAAAGGCTTCAACCCCTACAGACTTATGAAATTTATTCTTCATGAAGCAAATTAATTAAGAATGTTAACAATATTTTAAATCACATAATAATTGCTTGAGATAAAGATCACTCAATATTATGTTATTTATACGTCGATCACAAAAAGTAATTTTATTTCAAAGTTAAGTGACTCTCTTTGAAGGTTTAGTACAAATTTATATTATTTGGTGTCAATATTGGAAAAAAAGATTTGATTTGAAGTATCGGGTGGAATATTGTATCAATAAGTCTTTTCAAACTTCAATATAAACGAATATTGATTGAGGGTAAATTGGGATGTTTGAAGGTCATACGCGACATTTACCTATTGAGGTAGACAGGGCGAATTGAATGCCATCTACGTGTTTTTACACGTAGATACGGAAGGCAATACATTTAAGGAATTTCCAAGCGGAATTTGCTGAAGAAGACAAATAAAAAAGAGTTATGAATGAATGAATGAAATGATATATCCAATGTGTGAAAGGCAGAAAGAAATAAAAAAATCAAGGTTTTTACTTTCAAAGTATATGAGAGGATTGTATAGAATTGAAATGTTACGATGAAATAAAATTCTTAGATAGGTTTAATAATTTCAAATTAAAAATAGTAGTATCTAGTGTGTATATAATGATTGTGGTATTATAAATTTAATATGTTAAAATAAGTTCATAATATATAACAGATTTTTAAAAATTCTTATGTCAAATTACAAAGGAATAATGAGGCTCAGATCTGTGACGTATTTATTCATTTATATACATCTCCTAATGTTTCATCAATTGTCGCTTTAAAACACTCGGCCCCTATACTTGACAAGAACCAACGTTTCATTTTGTCTCAAATGTCTAAAATATTGTAATAGTATATTCTGTATATAAACAAATGTTCTTATTTTATGCGGAGTACCTACGCTTTCGAGGCAACATTTGCTCTATTTAAGAAATTGATAAAAATATTCCTACATTTTTGCCATATGAAATCCACGAAGGAAATCAAATAAAGATGTTATTATATGTAGATATGTAGATTCTGTGAAATTTCTTTTGAAAGTGAATTATGCTTAACCGACTTTCAAATGTCTCTTGAACTGGGGAAATATTGTATTGTACCAAAAAAAATAATTTTGGAGTAATTTTCCGGATAATATGAGCCATATAAAAAAATAAATTGGATGAGAAAATAACGTACCTACAAACATATATGAATAATATACTTTTACGTCCGCAATTTACTTATGAAATTCTAAAAAAAGTCTAATTTTATCACTGAACATGAAATGTCTAATTTGTGACGGAATTTTTTTTTTTGAATTAAACTATATTTGAATGTTGTGACAGATGAAATCACAGAGAAGAAATGGACGGATGTCTATGAAAGTTAATGCTAATGCATTTTACACATATGGCATCAACAATTATAAAATGATGACCAAATTTTATATTGTTTGGGCTAAAGAGGATACCAGATTCCATACAAACAGTGATGAAAATCATAGTATGCGCTCTCTACTTACGTGATACCTGTTGAGAAATTGATGTAAATAATTGTGTAATAATAACAATTGCTATCATTAGGAGATGAAAATGATTGAGATTACCATGAGGTATGTACCAATAATTGTAATTACGTAGGTATATTTTATTCTTGTTGAACGTGTATTGAACTACGTTATACGATATAGCTGAAGTATTATTAGAATATCAAGCAATTACACGGTTTGTTATTTCGATTTGTATTTGTCTAACACATAATTATTTCGCATTGACATTTTTATTCTAACGTTTTGATTGTATTTACGAACTGATTTATTGAAATAAAAGACGTGTGTGATTATCTTAACCGGTTTAATCAACATCTTAATTGTAAATGAAACCAAGCGTAGAACAAGAAAACATAACGGACCCGATAAACTGACAGTTATCAAACAGTTCACAAGAGTTTGGATTTATTCCGATAGAAATTCATCGAATCAAATCTTACGATTGAAAAGAGCAAATGTTTGAAAAACCATATGATAATAAGGACGTTTGTAAATATCAAATCAAATATCGTTTCAAACCTTAGATACATACAGTATACAAAGATTGGTCGAGAAATTAAGTGTTTTCACAGTGCAAATATCTCTGAATTGGTAAAGGCACCTACGTAATATGAAGAATAGTAGATATTGAATATGCTAAATATGTTTGTATAAAATTAAACTACTATCTAGTATTCTTAGGCGATCAGTAAAACTTTCTGATTTAAAATTTGTGTGAGCAAGTCAACTTAATGTCGAGATCTGATATTTCACCTGTGAATATAAAGACAGTCACTTAATTGAGGCGTATCTTATCTGTCTTCCCAAGAACAGCTCCGACTTCCAATATTCTTGCTCAGAGGGGTTCTGTTACGACAGCCGTAAAATAGGATCGTATCCAAAATACACCAAAGATTGTGTATAATATGGGAAAAAAATTGTTAAAACGTCACGTCAGATTAATTAATTCCTTACTGACGGAGTCGCAATCTCAACAGCCAAGGAACTGAAGTAGGCTGCGCAAGTCAATCAAAAAACTACATACGTCTGCCCTCTGTGGGTAGTCCGACGTCGAAATATATCCCAAATAAATGACCGTCCATTCCACAAATGGCAGACCTCGATTATTTAGTCGACTTGTTAACTATGTAAAATTAATATAAATAAAATAATATTATTTGTTACCCAACCCATTGAATGTGTCCTTGTGACAAATACATTTACTATAAGGTAATATATTTTATTTTACAAAGGAAATACAAAGAAGACATGTACCTCTTACGCACTATTTAATAAAATGCCCAACTTTTTGAAAACAATCAAAAACTACAAAAAAATCGGATACCTATATTTAAATCATGGATACTAACAGACCAATGTAATATGCAAGATTATTTGCTAAATTTTCTGATTTTTTATAATTATGTCCCAAGTACTTTCTTCCACTCTTTTATGGAAAGTTAATATGTGCTGCTTTACTGCTTGAATTATCTGAGTTAATCAATAAATTATTTTATATTCACTCGATTTTCTCTTCTTGTCTCCTCATTCTGCTCTTTTATTTCTTCTTTTATTTTTTATGTACACAGGTATTTTTACCTCTACTTTAAGTAACACATTATGCTTTTGTAATAAACTGCGTACCATAGCTAAAATAAAAACCTTATTTCATAATAAGACAATATAGAAGTGTGATTTTTGTGAGTGGGTGATTTAATTCTGGTATGTCGTGAAATAAGCACAAGTATATAAATATTTAAATACAATTTAACAAATTCATTTTAACTTGCAGACTGCAAAATGATGATCCACAAATTTCTTCATAACATGTATAACGTGTTCATGACGTGTTGGGCTAAATTTAATATTGTTAATTATTTGTTTATCTGAAACAATTTTCTGGAAATAATTTTGGTTGAATAATTAGGGATAATTGAGGTTACATTATTAATTCCATTTAGTTGGTTATTATTTACAAATAAATGAAATATAGCATTAACTATATTTAGACTTCTTACAGGTACATTTCATAGGTTTCAATAGAATAGGTTTCATAGGTTGAATCATATCAGCAGAATAAAGACAACAATACATATCTAGGTATACTAAAGTACGCTCAAACTATCGTCTGATATATCTACAGAATTTTATTATTCTCCGAACTCAATCAAGAGAAATCAATTTATTGAACCAAAGGGAACAGGCTTATTGTTCTCATTCATTTGATCCAACTCTTATCTTTATTCTGTCAAAACTAGATGTACGAAACGCATTTTAGAGAAATACACTGACAAATATTTTTTTTATTTTCAGGTTACACTGCCGCAGAATTGTTTGAAACCACAACAAAAAAACAAGGATTTGAATTAAACAATGGTTAATAATAACCAAAAATTTTATTATTGAAAAATGAATAAACGTATTACGCCATTTTTTAGTGAAGTGCTCTACGTTGATAATTTCAAAAGCGTAAAATTTCGTTACACTTCGGAAAAATGAAATAAAATATTAAATGTTTTATAATAATATGTAGTTGCTTTCGTAATAATTGCTTGTAGAAGTAGAATTTACGTGAAATATAATTATAAAAACAATACAATAATTGTATTAGAATACTTTAATATAAAATATCTTGAAATTGCTGCCCGCTGTTCACATCTTAATCTTTACTGTGAAAATCTTTGAATAAAACAAGTTTAAAAAGTTTAAATAAACAAATATTTT
>OY754964.1:40717237-40735122 GCA_963576475.1 Molanna angustata | reverse complement strand
TTTTTTTAAATGAATTAATAATTTATTATTATTGCACATATTACTTGTAAAACATGTGACTTTATTGTAGCACTATAGGATTTTCAATCCATAAATTTGTTAAAAGTAATTACTCGTAAGCCACAATTTTGTTATTTTTGGGGAAGCAATACCCAATATCCCACATAAAAAAAATATTATATTTCACATAAATTTAGATACCCTATGATTAAAAGATACATACCATAACGCCATGTCCCTTGCGGGGTAGGCAGAGAGAACCGAACGCCACATTTTTCTATCCTGGCACGCATCCCTCGCTTCGTCCACATTCATGCATCGTCTCATACATGCTCGTCTATTGCTCACACTTCTAACATTTCCGTCTTTCAAAATTTCGTTCACATGGTCGTGCCATCCCTTTCTTGGGCGTCCCCGACCTCTCACTCCATTCCTTTCCGCTCTGTATATTTTCTTCGTCAGGCGCTCCTCATTCATTCTCCCCATGTGATCAAACCATCTCAATGTGTTCACTTTCATTCTAGTAATGACATCTTTCTTCATCTTACATTCTTTCCTTATGTCCTCATTTCTTACCCGGTCATACATCGTTCTATTACAAATCCTTCTTAACGATCTCATTTCAACTGCATTTATTCTACTTTCATGCGTCTTCTGCCATGTCCAGGTTTCACTTGCATACGTCAAGGTTGGCACTACGACGGCGTTATGAATGGCAACTATGGCATCCTTTGATATGTTGCGATCATTCATAATTGGTCTTAGTGCTCCATTCACTCTGTTTCCTGCCATAACTCTTCTTTCGATCTCTTTATCGAGTCGTCCATTCCATTGAAATATGCTTCCCAAGTACACATATTCTTCGACTTGCTCGAGCCATTCGTTCTCTACTCTTATTTTACACGCTGTTCTGCTTTCACTCTTTTCAAAGACCATTGTCTTTGATTTGCTGGCATTCATCCTAAGTCCATTCTCTATACATCCTTCATATACCTGACTTACAAGATACTGTAACTCTTCCATACTTTCTGCTAATAGAACTTTATCGTCTGCATACATCAAATCTCGCACCATTACAGTACTCAATTTCAGACCCTTGCTTTCATCCTTAAGGGCTCTTATGCAGAAATCAATGTACAAGTTAAAGAGCCATGGAGATAGCACGCACCCTTGTCTAACGCCATTATTTATAGAGAACCACGTTGTCACTGTGTCGTTGACACGAACACATGCTTCGCTGTTCTCATATAATGACGCGATTGCGCGTATCAGCTTGCTCTTCACTCCATACACTGCTAGTATATCCCATAATTTTTCTCTAACAACTTTATCATACGCCTTTTCTAGGTCTATGAAGGCACAGAAAATTTTCTGATTTTTATCCAGAACCTTTTCTGTGACCGTGCGCAGAAAAAAAATTTTGGTCTATACATCCTCTGCCGCCCACAAACGCACCTTGGACATCCCATATCTTGCTTTCTGTAATCTTTCGCACTCTTTGATCCAGGATCCTTGCATACATCTTACCAACTGAGCTTAATAAACTTATGGCTCTATAGTTTTTGCAGTCGAGCTTCGATCCTTTACCTTTATACAAAGGTACCACGACTGCATTTCTCCAGTCTGAGGGAGTGTGTCCTTCTTCCCAACATTTGTTGAAAAGAGAGAGACACCACTCCAACGTCTGTTCGCCGCCATATTTTATAAGTTCAGCTGATACACTGTCATATCCGGCAGCTTTCCCAGCTTTCGCGTGTTTTACTTTACTGTTTCAAATACTTCTTCTCGCGTTATTTCATCCTTATCACTTTCGCTTACTTGCCATGTTCTCTGACTCACGTCCCCACTTACTCCGCTATCATACAGTTCCTTAAAATATTCTTTCCATCTTTCTTTCACGCCGTCTTCGTCCATAATTATTTTTCCATCTTTATCATTTATTCCTTTCGAAGCTTTCACAGTTCCATTTTTTCTTTTCGCTACGCCTTTCCAGAACATTTTCATGTTTCCAGGAAAGTCGTTGGCTATTTTCAGGCTTTCTTTCTCTTTTATACCATCTTTTTCCCTTTTTACTGTGTCTTTGACTACCTTTTTACATACTTTATAATTCTCTTTTGCTCTTTCTTCATTATTCGATCCTTTCGCGGCTATTAATGCCATCCATGCTTTCTTCTTTTCACATTAAAAGATTTATTTCAAATATATAAAAAACATAATTATACAAAATACAACACAAAAATGTATAAATGTAAGTTTTTTGTCTCTCCTGTAAAATCTTTGGTGAGTGGGTTACGAGGTATTGCTTTATCACAAACGATATGATACACTGTGTCGATTGTTTACCTACTTGATAAAATATATTATTCATGCTAATTATTGAAATAGTATACTTATATATTAATTATTGTAATTGTCTTATTTATTGTAATAAACAAAGTGAGATTCAACTTTTGTTTATTCATTGGCTAATACACCACAGAATTACATTTTCATTGAAATGTTTTTTACTCTCCACTGCTATAGAATCACTATACTACAGCCAGAAGAACGAATGTGTCAATTCTAGACGAGCTGAAGATCGAGGATCGTCTATCGACGTATCAAGATGTATTTATTTTTTATGTATTTCTACAGACGTATCCTTCAATTATTTGAACACATTGCCAGAAGGGAACCTGACTGCCTCGAGAAGCTTGTTTTGATGGGCAGCGTGGAGGGACGGAGATCTCGTGGTCGCTCACCGACCAGATGGAGCGATTTGGTTAAGTCCACAATGGGGTCTTCGGTGACTGGTGCTCTGCGTTCAGCACAAAACAGATTGGCATGGAGGCGGGCCATACGTGTGGCGACGGACTGCAGCCGCTATCCTCAGTCATGAGGAAAAGGACGAATGATGACTATAGAATAGTAGAGAGTCATGATTTCACAATTTTTAAGCATATTTTTTACATCAATTTCTCAATGGGTGTCATGTATAATCACCGGCAAACTAGTAGAACCAAAATAGAGGGTGCGCATACCGCAAATTTGTGTCGTTTCGGTTGTTAGGTACATATACAGACCCCTCCACGGCGATTTGTCAGAAACTACAGAGAGTATACAGTTTGAGTTTCGTCAAGATGTTTTTATATTTACGGCGTATCCTTTTTGTGTCCTGTCTAGAACCCAAACTATAAGTCTGATCGACTTCAAATTTATATCATAGGTGTAAAGTACATAAGCCTAGAGCTGATTATAAAACATTTTTCGTCCATTTCGTTACCTCATGTAAATTTTGCAAATATATTTTTGGGTAGTTAGTTAAACATTTTGTACATATTTTGAATTATATAAATAATTGGATAATTTATATAGCCCCATTTTTGTAAGAGCTCACCACAAGCTAGGTTGGTAATGGTTTAAAAATGTAGGTTAGTGATCTTTATATTATATTAATCACATAAAGATTTTAATGCCATGAGACATTTAGAAATAAAACTATTAGAAATTAGTCAGTAATGTAAGTGTGATTGAGTAACATAAGTGAATATATTCTTCATTAGAAACAAATTATTTATTTTTTTCTTAAAAAAAGAATAATTTGCTATAAGTATATTTTATATGGCAGTATCTGTGCATCCACAATTGTCACAAAATAAAAAGTGTAAACACTAAACAAAGTAAATTTAATGTAAATATGTATAAACAATCTATCTTCAAAATCAATTTTACTTCTTCTCAGAACACGGATTGTCTGTTTATTCAGATACCAAAAGACTCAGTATCCCAGTGCAGTGCACAATACTTCTTACTTCACAACATTTTTATCCATTTAAGCAGCAGGTTACATACCATACACATTAATTACTTCAACAAATGAATATGGTTGGATGGAAGATATCGCCAACAAGCAATAAACCTCCCATTGTACATTTATTGTGTACATAAATTTATTGTAAAATATCTAACTGATAGTTTTCAAAATAAGTTATTCAATAAATTGATGTTTCAATTTGGGATATTCCACCCTTCATCCATATTTCTGATCTCTTGCTATATTTGATTGACTATACACTATAATAGAAAAGACATTTTAATCACTATATTATATTTTTCTATGACAAAAACTTTATTATTTTAAAGTAGTCGCTGCTGAAAATTCAATATAAATTAATTAAACTACTTGTAAGTTTTCCAGTTACAATGTTACTATAATAATTCTTCTTCGTGCCTCTGTTGTTGGGTACTTCCGTCTTACTATAATTATATTATATCATCAAGGTATTAAGATGATATTATAGCAATTTAAATTTATAGATAAACGAAAATGTTTGCGTCAAGAGGAGGTTGCGGCCTCCATATATAAATGCCATTGAAAGGAATGGGCTGCCCAAGGAAAGGTCTGTTCGTCGTACCTGATCTTATTTATGCGCTGCCTCAAGATATATTTTCATAATATTATATAGCCTATACTAATATCAAGTTAATGAAGAAAATATTGGTGAAAGTCTGATTTCAATAAAATAAACAGTTTTTGATATAAAATCACTGAAATTGTAATTAACCTACATGATCAACATAATTTTAATATAAATGATTATGTAAAACGGCTAATATTCTTTTCAAAATATATTTAAACACTTCATTTATATTTATTTACAAAAGTTTGATGTACATTGATATTTCCATAGGTATTGTGATCGATATATTTCCATGCATTATGATATCAAAGAAACCCAATAAACATTATTTTACTTCGGCCTAATGTATTGCTTCTATTAATTCTAGGAACGGATTATAGCGGCCTCCCAGGCCTTGTTCATATATTTAAGCATTTGTCTTTTCTATTGAAAATAAATTTAAAATGTAAAATGCATTAAGCAGATTCCTGGAATCTTGGCTTTCACCCGGTGGTACGGGTTGGTTCCTCAGTATAACCCCCCCCCCCCCTCCCCTACTCCATGTTCCACGGGCGCTGGGTCGCCGGCTGTGTCCGATCAGTTGTCCTTCGGTAGTTGTGAGTGTGAGTTGTCCTTCGGTAGTTGTGAGTGTGAGTTATCATTCGATAGTTGTCAGTGTGAGTTGTCATTCGGTAGGAGTCAGTGGTTGGTCGGTAGTTGTAGAGACCCGCGTGCGAGAGTGCGAGTTTGCTAGGCTATCGGACGGCCTTAGCATTTTTTTTCTAATTGTATAAAGTAGTGATTAAGTTCTTTCCAGGTTCTCTACCTATCATCGGGGGGGTGAATTTAAAATAGTTTAAGTTACTATTAATAATAACTTTTAATAATAAAAATAATCGCATAGTAGTGAATAAGTGTGTTTCAGGTCCATATAACCAACGAGGGGTGAATTTAAGATAGTTTTAAGTTATTTTTAATTAATATAAAGTGATATGTAGTGTAAGTGTTTCCTCCACAGTCCCGTTACGAGACCAGCAGTTTGGTAAGATCTTTCCAGTTATGTATATATTATTTTTACCATGCCTGTATTTGTATGTATTTGTCTTTTCAGGCACATCGCAGCCGATTATGTTTTATTTGATTTTTATTTTCAGGGGCAGAGTTTAATGTTTATTTTTATTATGCTTTTCAGCTTCTTTAGTTATCAATTTCGCGTCCCAACATGGGACCAATATATTTCTTCCCAGCCTCCTTATATCAATCTCGCGTCCCAACGTGGGACGAGTATATTCTCCTCCTTCTCTTCAGATGTCAACATAATAGTTTTTTTATTAAAAAAAATAAACAAAAACAACTCGTATTATAGAAATACCTACATTTATACATACATCAACGATGTTTTAGTATTATCATTCACTGGCTGTCACACTGGCTGTCAGAACTTTTGAAGTATGTGCACTTTCTAGGGATCTAGCTATGACATCTATGGATTTTAAAGAAATGTATTTTTTCTATGGTAGCCATTGGTTTTACTGTCCCGAGACACTCGTAATAGATTGGCGAATATACGCTCGTCAATAAAATACTCGGAGTTAAAATTATTTATTTATTTGTAGAATAAGAGTTATCTCCTGTCAAATCACGCGACGAATTTACTTCTATATTTTCTATGCACGCGAGTTTGATATTGTAAAATTGACTAATTACAGTAATTAATTCATCCATAATCATTTACAAGGTGTGTATTATTTATCTTGTACAATATTCATACATATTATTGACCAAATTTATTATTTATTTTAGTATTTGACTTGTTTATACATTCGTTGTTAATATTTCGACTTAGGTCTTTGGAGGCTTAATATTTCATGAATTTGACGTTTCAAACAATGAAACATGACGTTTTTCTTTGAGTATAATAATATAAAATGAGGATACTAATCACGTTTTGTTTATTTGCAGCATGCCATACTTATTTTTGCGAGCGTTAAAAGACGATGAAAAGCGATAAAAAGACGATGGTCCGTTAGACATGCCGAAAGACTTCTTAAGACTGCCTTGTTTCGTAGAGCCAACAAATAAACTACAGCGCCCTTGGAGTGATCTTGTATCATTAAACGGCGCTTTGTAAATTATATTTATTATATATCATATTATATTTATCATAGGGCAGAGAGAACATCTATTTACATTTTTTTAGATTTTATTAATATTCTGCTCCAATCAATTGTTTTTGCATAGCGACTAATGCTGATCCATGTGGCATAGTGGTAGTTTGTTTTAACTTCAGTTAATTCATGACTCAATAACACATTACTTTGTTATAATGTATATAATGAAATGTTTAAATTTAAATAAATGAAAAAAATATTGGAGTTGGTTTTGAAAGTAGATTTAAATCAATAAATAGTATTTAAAAGCACATTGTACTATAATATGAAGATAACTAAACAACATATATACATAAAAGTACTAGTTTTACCTTTTTATACTGCTTCATATTAATATGCATGGTATTTATGTAGTGCGTTTGATAATTCACTCACATGTTAAGAGCAGATAATTCTGAAACTATATATTTTGTTGAAAAAAATAGGATATAAAGAAAACACAAGCATGAAAATTTTTGAACCATGATCATTATAGTGGTCAAAGTAAATTATTTTATTAACCTTGTTTATTATTTTTACAGATATGTAATTGAAATCTTGCAATCATCAGTGTGTCGCACATGTTTGGAAGCCATATTATGTAATTAAGTAAACTGCTGCAGGAATTCTTGAGCCAGACAGAGTTGAGCTGATACTGAATATCATATACTATATATATAATATCTGCAATAAAGAAAAATCAATTTTACTACTATGTATGATATTTAATTATAAAAATAATAAAAGGAAGACTCAAAATTTCATGAAAAAATTATTATGCTCTTTTTTTGTCCATTCTAAACAAGAAATTATTTATAAAAAACGTTAACCCATGATATTACCCAAACAAACATGTTTGCGTGTCAATTTTATTAGAATAATCCCTTGTATAACAAACAAATCGAATCGGTAATAGAAAATTGTTCAAAGTTGAGTCGTTTGACGTAACACCATTTCAATTAAAATTTTATTTAAAACATGTTATTTATAAAAAGCATCGAGTAAATAAGCTATTGATACCCTCCTCCCAAGAGGCTTTGAGGTAGAGCTCACTTTTCTTTCAACGTCTGTTATGAAATTAGATATTCCACACATTACCTCGCTGGACGAGATGCATAAAAAAAGTAAACGATAATTGAAGCCGTGGTCTGACGATACACAAATGTCAAGTGTCAGCGCACAAACGTCAGACGGCACGGTCATGTCACAAGATAAAATTTGAAATAAAATAAATAATTAAAATTGGTAATAAATTAGGACGTCACAAATCAAAATTAAATAGAGTCAATATTGGACGTCACATGTTAAAATGGATTCAATAAAATAAATAACTTAAAATCACACAGCCGAAATATTGTCACATAAAATAAAAGAATGTCACAAGTATTGTTTTGGGGCACACATAATTTTCTCTTCTCGGCCATGGGCGTGCTGATGCACCACCAATGCCGGAATGGATCGTCGTCGATGGGCGAAGGGGCATGGCTATCGGCGACAGCAACCTCGGGTCCCAGACACCGGCAGATGCCGGTTGGGTGACTGGCGGGAGCGACAGCGGCGGCGCGAGTCTCAAGGAGACGCAGGCCGTCACTCCAGGGTCCAGCGCGACCCAACAGCGTTTGGAACACTTTCCAAACTCAGCACCCGCTTCGGTCCAGGAAAGCGGCTCTCTCGCCGAATGGTGGTGCGCCGATCCATCTCGACACCCCAGGTGTCACATCCATGGCCGCCGGTGTGGAGCGAGCCTAACCGACACCCTCTGGTGCGGTTTGCAGCTGCTCCGGCCACAGTGAGCGCGGTCCGTGCAGACACGACGCGTGTCTAATTTCGACTGTCACTGTCACTTCTAATGTCACATTTTTTTGGAGGTTATGTTATTGTCAAAATCTATTTCTTTTTTTTTATTCACACACTATTTTATCATAAATGTTGGTTTGTGGTCAGCTGATTTGGCGCCGAATTTAAATAAAAATAACGCGAACAGGAGAGGTCGCGTCAATCCTCCCTGCTTTCTCGACGCGAAATCAGCCAGACAAACAACAAGGACATGGGCCTCCAACTAGGCTGCATTGAGCCTGGGGTGAAACCTGGTGAATTGTTGAGCGCCACCGAATTTTCTCCCGAATTCGGAAACGGAGTAATTTCTTTTCTTAAATATCAGGGTCGCGGATATGTTGTGCCTCTCTTGACACAAAAATCAGACACTTAGAGCTTCTGATTCTGCCTCACGTTACTGGGTGCCAATTGATACCCTCCTCCCAAGAGGCTTTGAGGTAGAGCTCACTTTTCTTTCAACGTCTGTTATGAAATTAGATATTCCACACATTACCTCGCTGGACGAGATGCATAAAAAAAGTAAACGATAATTGAAGCCGTGGTCTGACGATACACAAATGTCAAGTGTCAGCGCACAAACGTCAGACGGCACGGTCATGTCACAAGATAAAATTTGAAATAAAATAAATAATTAAAATTGGTAATAAATTAGGACGTCACAAATCAAAATTAAATAGAGTCAATATTGGACGTCACATGTTAAAATGGATTCAATAAAATAAATAACTTAAAATCACACAGCCGAAATATTGTCACATAAAATAAAAGAATGTCACAAGTATTGTTTTGGGGCACACATAATTTTCTCTTCTCGGCCATGGGCGTGCTGATGCACCACCAATGCCGGAATGGATCGTCGTCGATGGGCGAAGGGGCATGGCTATCGGCGACAGCAACCTCGGGTCCCAGACACCGGCAGATGCCGGTTGGGTGACTGGCGGGAGCGACAGCGGCGGCGCGAGTCTCAAGGAGACGCAGGCCGTCACTCCAGGGTCCAGCGCGACCCAACAGCGTTTGGAACACTTTCCAAACTCAGCACTCGCTTCGGTCCAGGAAAGCGGCTCTCTCGCCGAATGGTGGTGCGCCGATCCATCTCGACACCCCAGGTGTCACATCCATGGCCGCCGGTGTGGAGCGAGCCTAACCGACACCCTCTGGTGCGGTTTGCAGCTGCTCCGGCCACAGTGAGCGCGGTCCGTGCAGACACGACGCGTGTCTAATTTCGACTGTCACTGTCACTTCTAATGTCACATTTTTTTGGAGGTTATGTTATTGTCAAAATCTATTTCTTTTTTTTTATTCACACACTATTTTATCATAAATGTTGGTTTGTGGTCAGCTGATTTGGCGCCGAATTTAAATAAAAATAACGCGAACAGGAGAGGTCGCGTCACTATGAAATACAAAACAATGAATGAAAATAGAGTATATACCTTGCTAAATATTAATAAAATAAACAAAAAACACACGATTAGCTGTCAAAATCTGATAAATGCGGGTAAATGTACGAGATTGCCATATGTTAATTAAACTGGACATAGAAATTTTATTTACATATGGCAAATTTGTACTAATGTTTGGGTCACGCCCCCTTCAGTTTTCTCACGGAGTTAACACCGGAAAACTCCATACAAAATACCAAATTCCGAGATTTCTCGGGAGTTAAGACAACTCTTGGTGTTTCATACAAAATCACCCTGCTGTAATGACAGTAGCAGTTAGTTACTAGGAAATTTCTTTTGAAAGCATATTCCTATGGAAGACGCAACTTTTATAAGACTTGTTCCCGCTTTTTCCTGATTACCCCAAAATATTCAGGTACGCCCCTGTCGCATTCCGACGTCCCGAACGTTGGCGTGTTCCCATGGACCAGCCATGATATCCATATTTGTCAATTATAATTTATTGCGTCCTGCCTGGTACTTCTTTGTAACTGACATGGTCTTCCGAGGCTAAATCAACATACCAACGACGCAGGATTCTGCGAAATATGCACGCCTCTAGTGTCCGAGACCCTGATACCCTCCTCCCAAGAGGCTTGGAGGTAGAGCTCACCTTTTTTAAAGTCAATATCAAGTCGAAGCACAGGTTCATGTCACAATTTAGGTTAAAAGAAAATATTAATTAATGCTTTTTCAATATTGGACACTGTCACTTCGTGGTAGAACTCCATAATTAATTAAAACTATGAAAAAATTTTATATTTAATTTTACGTTCCATTACGTTACCATTCTGACGATGCTCAACATAGAGCGATACCGGTGAATGGGAGTCGCGTTTGCGAAAAAAATTAAGTAGAACGTAAAATTAAATATAAAATATTTCATAGTTTTAATTAATTAATGCGATCGTGGTCTGACTATACAAAGAAAAGAATGTCAAATTGTTAATGGTCAGACGGCACGATTTTGTCACAAAATAAAATATTAAAATGTCTAATTGATACCGGCCCGCCTCGGCCCCATGTCCGCGAGAGAGATCCACCGTCCTATTCGAGTAGGTTGTGGCAAAATTTCTCCGCGGAACCTACCCCGACCGTCAGCGGGATTCTGGGGAAATTTATTTTAACTTTTTTTTTATATGGCAATTTTTTTTTGACAATGATTTGAACTTTTTTCAAAGAGAGTCTGACAGCTACCAACAGCTGATCAGCTGACTTTTTAATCAAAGACGGCCGGACACTCTCCGGCACAAAAAAAAAACCAACTTGATAACTAAAAGAACCCTTGGGATTCCGCCAGAGAATCCCAACATATTGAGATCTATCGGTCCTGATACAACAGAGGTGAAAACTGCCCCAAAACTGAACAAGGTACCTCCGCCACGCGGTAATTTTTTTGTAAATCTTTTGGCGTATTATTTTGTAACTGTAGAGGCCTCTTCAGACTGCAGCCGAAGGATAGAAGCAGCTTCTCAGGCCGTAGTGCGCCTCGTAACTTGCAATTTTTTTTATTTTAACACCTGATTATATCTTATTACTGACTCGAGGCGCCGACGGCCTGGGAAGTGTCCGTCCTAGCGCAAGCCAGGGCCCCCCTTTTGTAACCGTGTGGAGGGGAGGATCACCATAGCCTGTCGTGCCCTTGACCCAGAATTTCTCGTCTGCAATCGCTTCTCTGTTCTCTTCTTTCTTTTGTTCTGGATCGAGGACCTATACCTGAGGACGTCACCCACCTGTAGCTTCCTGCTGGTCTACGACGGGGTGATCTGCTGAGCGTCTCCCTCAGCAGACGGTCGAAGAGGAAAGGACCGCGTTCTTGGGGTGAGTGCCTTCAATTCTCTCTCGATCCAAGACCGAAGCTGGTCGCTTTACATAACTAGGACGCCTTGCGTCCAGAGGACCGACGGCCCTCTCTGCTACCGCAGAGAGAGAGCTGCTGTCTGTTGCTCCAGGGTCCAGCGCGACCCAACAGCGTTTGGAACACTTTCCAAACTCAGCACCCGCTTCGGTCCAGGAAAGCGGCTCTCTAGCCGAATGGTGGTGCGCCGATTCATCTCGGCACTCCAGGTGTCACATCCATGGCTGCTGATGTGGAGCGAGCCTAACCGACACCCTCTGGTGCGGTCTGCAGCTGCTCTGGCCACAGTGAGCGCGGTCCGTGTCGACACGACGCGTGTCTAATTTCGACTGTCAAAACTTTTCACCTGTCACTCGTAATGTCACATTTTTTTAGGTTATGTGTTATTGTCATATTTTTTTTTCACATTTTATTTTTCGTAAAAATATTAGTTTGTGGTCTGATTTGGCGTCGAATTCAAAATTAAAAAATAACGCGAACAGGAGAGGTCGCGTCAACCCGACGCGTGATTTTGTTCAAATACCTATCCATGTTGGATATATCAATAGGTTTTCATATTTATAATATAATACACTACATTTCGTAGTAAGCAAATTTAGTATTAATCAAATGTGTCATTTTTTAGGGGGGATTTTTGACGTTTTGGTTCCAGACCACATCGTTTTTCTAGAGAAAATAACGACTTATGTTGATATTTAGAGAAAGGCGGAGAAGAGTACTTGTCCCACGTTGGGAGCCAAATTGATACCTAGAGAAGGCGGAGAAAAATACTCGTCCCACGTTGGGACGCGAAATTGATAACTAAAGAGGCTAAAAAAAATACGGCTCCACTTTGGGACCCGAAATTGATACATAAAAGCGCTGAAAAGAATAATAAAAATAAACATTAAACTCTCCCTCTGAAAATAAAAATCTAATAAAACATAATCGGCTGCGATGTGCCTGAAAAGACAAATACATACAAATACAGGCATGGTAAAATAATATACATATACCTAACTGGAAAGATCTTACCAAACTGCTGCTCTCGTAACGGGACTGTAGAGGAAACACACTACATATCACTTTTTAGTAATTAAAAATAACTTAAAACTAGCTTAAATTCACCCCCGTTGACTATATGGACCTGAAACACACTTATTCACTACTATGCGATTATTTTTATTATTAAAAGTTATTATTAATGGTAACTTAAACTATTTTAAATTCACCCCCGATGATAGGTAGAGGACCTGAAAAGAACTTAATCACTACTTTATACAATTAAAAAAAATGCTAAGGCCGTCCGATAGCCTAGCAAACTCACACTCTCGCACGCGGGTCTCTACAACTACCGACCAACCACTGACGCCTACCGAATGACAACTGACTGGAAACAGCAGGGCGACCCAGCGCCCGTGAAACATGGAGTAGGGGAGGGGGGGGGGTGGTTAAACTGAAGAACCAACCCGTACCGCTGGGTGACAACCAAGATTCCAGGAATCTGCCTAATGCATTTTACATTTCAAATTTATTTTCAATATAGAAGACAATGCTTAAACATTTGAACAAGGCCTGGGGGGTCGCTATAATCCGTTCCTAGAATTAATAGAAGAAATACATTAGGCCGAAGTAAAATAATGGTTATTGGGTTTCTTTGATATCAATGTGAATTGTTTTCGGATTTATTTATCTAAAAAACATTTTAATTGTTAATGATTTAGAGAAAATTTATCTAGGATGTGTTGAAATGTAAGGAAAACTGAAATATGTTGCCAACCAAAACGTCAAACTCGCGATATTCCACAACTCACTTTTTGCACAGAGTACTACATCTAGGTATATTATAATAAAAATCTATGTAATATACCTAGATGTAGTATTCTGTGCAAAAAGTGAGTCATGGAATATCGCGAGTTAAACGTTTTGGTTGGCAACATATTTCAGTTTTCCTTACATTTCAACACATCCTAGATAAATGTTTCCTAAATAATCCAACTGTCGATTCGTTCATGAGAATTCAATTCTCTTAATGAATCGACATTATCCAACTGTCGATTTGTTCAGGAGAACTTTGTTCTCTTAACATATCGACAATGTTTCAAGCCAGGATACGCGAGAATTGTATGCAGAGGTCTACTTTTTGTATTTAGGGTCTACAGCCGTGAAAAAAGTAGAATTCTCGCGTATCCTGGCTTGAAACATTGTCGATATGTTAAGAGAACAAAGTTCTCCCGAACAAATCGACAGTTGGATTATACACTAGTTGCATGTAACACATGAGATCCAACTGTCGATAGCGATAGTATGTATAATGTATAGTTGAAAAATAAGTACCAAACTATAAACACTTAAATCCAAATTATTGAATATTTTAAGATATTTTGTTTTCTATACAACATTATGTAGGTATGTATGGCAAGATAGGACAGTATGGAGGTCAGTCTTTTTTCCTACCCAGAATATAAAAACAGCATGATGGTATGTATGTATGTTTGGAGATTAAGTATTAAACTATTGTCTTCATAGATATTCTGTATAGGCGACTGTCATACAAATTGTATGAAGCGATGTCGTCACTAAACTCAATTTTTATATACATTATTAAAAAAAAATTAAGATATACTACTATAAAGTTATTTTTTTATAGAAAATTAAATTATCTATTTGGGGTGTTTCGGATTTAAAAAAAAAATGGAAAAATAGGCAGTTAAAATATTTTTCTTAATAAAAAATGTTTGAGAAACCCTAGAATTTTTTTTGAAAAAACTAATTTGAGATTTTTTATTTATTTATTTATTTATTTATTTATTTATTTGGGAAGCCAACAGCTCATTTACATTTTTTATAATACAAATTTTAACATAGACTTCAGAGCCAATAACAAGCTTTCCATCAATAGCAAGAAAATACTGTAAACAACTCATGTTACACGTACACACACACACACACACACACACACACACCCTCACACACACACACACACACACATATGCACATATACAATTTGTTTGGGATGGATAGGAGGGTACGAGGGAGGAAAATTAGGAGCGTATCACCTTCAATATATCGCGACGAAACTTATCATATTTCACATTGAAGATGTCCACCCCGGCTGAGAACAACGTGTTATGAGAATCACATACGCGTGGAATTGTAGCATTCTTTCTGATATTTGTTCTACATACCGGAACATGTAAAAGTTCAGATCGGCGAACCATTCTACCTGGAACATGGATACCCACTAGGTTAACAAGCTCAGGTGAGTCGATGGCACCGTTCAGAATTTTATGCAGCAGCGATTGGTCGTGCAAGACTCTTCTAGATTCGAGAGTGTCAAGTCTGTGATATTTTAATGATTCCCTATAGTCAGTAAAATTTAAATGAAATTTATGATTTAGGTAGTTAATGAATTTATGTTGTACTCTTTCAATTCTAGTGATATGTGTTACATATAAAGGGGACCAAATTTGTGTACAAAATTCAAGGTGGGGGCGTATATAGGTGGTGTATAAAGTATAAAAAGTGTTAATATTTCTGAAAGGCCTGCTTATGCGGATAATAAATCCCAACATCTTATTTGCTTTGCTAATTATATTATTAATGTTTTCAATGTAATTTAACTTAGAATCAAGTATCACACCCAGGTCTCTTATATAATTGACTTCATTGATGCTCAAGTCATTGAAGGTATACGTGAAGTTTATCTTGTTTGTGTTGTGGGTAAATGTTATTTTATTGCATTTCAATATGTTCAGCTTTAATTTATTTAATGTACAGTAAGAGTATAATCTGTCAAGGTCTTCTTGAAGTTTGTAGCAGTCGGTTATGGAGTTAATTGCGTAGTATACCTTCATGTCATCAGCAAATGCGAGATACGACGAATGAATAAAACATTTGTGAATGTCGTACGTGTAGATGTTAAATAAGAGAGGACCTAGGTGAGATCCTTGGGGGACACCTGAAGGAGGAACAAAGAAGCTTGATTTAAATCCTTCGACCATCACTGACTGCATTCTATTCCGAACGTATGATGTAAACCACCTGAACAAGTCTCCATGTATGCCTAGGTTATGTAATTTTGATAGCAGTATGTCATGGTTTACTCTGTCAAACGCCTTAGCATAATCAGTATAAATCACGTCCACTTGGCGTCTTTTATCCATGTTACTTGTGACGTACTCGGTAAGTGTAATAAGATTTGAAAGGACAGAGCGACGACGTAGGAAACCGTGTTGATGATTTTGGATATTTAGTTTAACCGTGTGATAAATTTGGTCATATACAATACGTTCGAGGACTTTACTAAACACCGGTAGAATGGATATTGGACGATAATTTTGAATATCACTTTTTGGGCCAGATTTGTGAATAGGTATGATAAGAGCTTCTTTGAATTTTTTGGGAAATATTCCTTCGGAAATGGATCTATTAAATAAAATATTAAGTGGGATAGAAAGCGTATCTGCACAACGTTTAATGAAAATTGGTGGTATATTATCGCTACCCGCTCCCTTCCTGACATCTAGTTCACGTAAATATTTTAAAACTACAGAATTTGTAATAGTGACACCACCTAATCCTTCAGAAAGAGAAACTGATAGGTCATTAGTGGAGGTTGGTAGAATAGAGGTACAGTTATCATATGTAGTCTGAAAATGTTCACTAAATAGCTGACTTATCTCATCACCGCCTGTACATGATATATTTTTTAAGTGCATAGTTTGAGGTATTCCTGAATTTTTTTTCAAATTTTTAGTAAACGTCCAAAGTTTTTTGCTATTGATTTGTATGTTACATTCCATAGAATAAACATATTGTTTGAAACATTCATCTTGAATTTTTTTTTGTCTAGTCCGCAGTAATGAAAATTCAGCGTAATCTAAATAACTACCATGCTTTTTCCACTTTCTATGCATTTTATGTTTTTCTTTAACAATTCTTATAAGAGCGGGAGAATACCACGATGGATATTTGTTATTTTTTATTGCTATAGTGGGAACAAAATTTGAAATTGTATTATATAATATGGTGTAAAAGTAATCAGTAGCAGAGTCTAAATTATCAATTTCGTTTAACAATGACCAATCAAAGGTCGAAAGGTGGTTGCTTATATTAATGTAGTCCGCCTTGTGAAAGAGCTTAATTTTTTTAGGTGGTGTGATAATTGACGAGTAGGACTTGAGACTAACCTCAAACGAAATAGCAGGATGATATAAATCCTCCCTCACCAGCGGATGGTGAGCTCGAGACACATCGCACGCAACATTACATAAAATAAGGTCCAATATTCTATTGTTAGTGTTTAATATGTCATTATATTGATGTAATCCAGTATAAGAAATAGTGTCGATGAAATAAGAATTGTTAAGAGGTGTATTGACTGGTGTGAGATAGATGTCGTTCGACTGCTTAACCCACGTGATACCAGGCATGTTGAAATCACCCATCACCAATATGACATCATCAGGGTGTTGATCCCGAACACGAGATAACAAGTCAAGAAAGGAGCTGGTAGCAGTGTTATACTCACGTCCCTGGGGTAGATATACACAAGCAACATGAATGACGCGATTGGACGTGATATTGGATGAAGGAATGGTTACCCAAATGCACTCGGCGTCACAGACAAAGTCCTCCCTGGCATATGCTTGTAGATCTCTGCAAGATAATATCATGACTCCGCCACCACGGGGATGATGGGTATGTGTTTGAGAAGAAGAGGTGCTTGCCCTGTCACGTCTGAACACATTATAATTATTTGTAGGTGCAATTTCCGTATCTAGAATACAATCAATTAACCAAGTTTCAGTAATGCCAAACAGTTGATACTCATCGTTCAATAGAACATTATTATAAAATATATTTGTTTTTGTTCGAAGACCTCTACAATTTTGATAAAATAGAGAAATCATGGTCTTAAATTAATGTATATTAACCAGCGTGTTGTATTTCCGTATATATACAATATCACCACATACACACGCATACAGATAAACGCACATCTGCATTTAAATAATAAACATTCAACATTATAACAGTGCGAGTAAAGTAAATGATAATTATATACATACACGAGAAAGCATACATACATCACACACATATTCAATAATAAACAATTAATATTACAATAAGTACGCACAAAGTAGATATCAAATGTCCACGCGTATGTGAATTCCGAGTAAGAACATAATATAGTAGTACATATCTGTTTAATTTGTGACATACCAGTATGAAATAA